>SJYQ01003667.1:566799-589129 GCA_006410935.1 Redunca redunca | reverse complement strand
TTTCTAAAAATATTAACAGTAATTAACATTTAAATAATTATCACAGAGGTAAGATATATTAATCTTCCCTAAAATAATAAGTTGCACAAACCAAAGTTAACAATGATTTTTGGTTGGTATATCAAAATAAGTTTTCTAATAAAAAAGAGGAAATTATTCTTGAACAAAGGTGTGATTAATCAATTAAATTGTTGGGGAAAGGCTTTTTGCTTCAGTATGTGTAAAACAAGCATTAAGAACAATGTTCTAATAAATATTTCTCTAAGAGAAAAGCCAAGTCTGTTGTATAAGTGGTAATAATGTCAAATCATGCTCCCAAGAACAGTGTTTCAGAATTTTCTAGCTTCAGAGCTAATGCTTACAATTTGCTTTCTTTTACTATCATTCCATGTATTTCCCTCCAATAGCTACAGCTTAACATCACCCCTCTGCCCACCTCATCTTTATGTCTCATCATGATCCAGGGAGAGCCTCAAGACTGACATTTCCCTTTGTCCTCATTAGTGCCCCTTAACCCATCTGTCACAGCTCAAAATCCCTAAGTCCTTGCTGCTTTGAATTGTCAAGAAAAATCAGGGTCTGCTACATATAGTGCTCTCAATCTAGAAAGTTCCATCAGTGGCAACTCACCATCATTTTATATTTTCCTACAAAGTTCAGGTTAAAAAAAAAGTAGGGAGGGAAGACCTCTGTCAAGATGGTAGAGAGTCATTAGAAAGAGATTGAACCTATTCTGTCTGTTCAAAAACAGTTTTAAAAGAGCTACCGGTTTGCAATTAAGACTGTGTTTTGATCTATGTTGTGTCAATAAGCTTTGAAAGTAGGAGACTGTGAAAGAGACAGCCATGTGGTATCCAAGCACTGAATGTTAGAGAAAGAGATAGATAAGGTAAAGAGGCTTTTGAGACACCTTTGCCTTGATCCAGGTTTCTAACATTTAATAGCCAAGCAAACTTTTGGACTGCAAACTTTTAAAAAGTGCATGCGTGTTTGTTTATGTTAATTGATTTACTCTATACTATGCACATAAATCCAGGGCTTACACTTCCCAAGTTATTTATCCAAAGCAGATTCTCTTCCTCTAATACCAACATAACATAGCCCAAGTCCCCAGTCTTATATGATTACAGAAAATATGTTTCATAGATTGACCTTCCTTACTATTTTCTGAGGATTCCCAAGGAATACTTCTCTAATATAGCAAATTGATCCCGGTTGCTTCTTGCCATGTCTTCATGCAGTTTCCTTCCAGAGTTCTCTTTGTCTTTCTTTACTGTTCCAAATATTATCATTTCTCAGACAAAGAAGTGATTTCATACCTTTTCTTTACAACACAGCTTGTAGCATGTAATATAAATTTGTTGAGGTTTGATATAATACCAAGAACTATAATGCAAGAAGATACACCTTAAGAAATGGGCACCAGATAATATGGTCTTAGAATCTAGCAGTCTTTTCATTTCTAGTACCATCTATTTTCTTGAAACATTTTGCCTATAGTCAACTTCTATCCTCATTCTTGGAGGCAAATGCAAATTCCCACTGACTCTCTTTGTGAGTGTGGTGGAGGAGGAGGGTGGGAGGAGGCAAATGTGAAGAGGGTGGATAAATACTAGTTATTTCCTTCAGCTATAACTGAGCCTTAATGACTTCTTAATAACTCTATGTGATTTTTCTTCATTGAAACTTCACCACTGGTTCAACATTGCCTCAAATCTGCATGAGTCTCTGTTGCTCTAACATCAACCTGACAAGAGTAAAGGGAGAGCATTTCCCAACACAATTCCAATGTCCCATCTGAAATTCTGAAACTATTTATACATTCCATATCTGCCGTTTTGTCAGTTTCAATAATTTTAAAATCCAGATTCGTCCCACTTTGAGCAATATGAAGAACTCTTGGTAAATTTAAAAGAGCAGTTTATCTCCACTGCTTAAGCCTTACTGCTTCTATATATTGGAGCATTGAGTAAGAGCAAATTACTGTCTCTTCAGGAATATTTTAGTATTTCAAATAAAATGCGCCTTTTAAGAATGACTGATAACTCATAATTCAGTATTTAATGCATAAAACTTTGAACAACTGTATTTGAGTATAGCTTTTTTCATATTCACAGCCCAACTGTTTTATTTTATAGTGCCATTTAGCTATTGCAGCATAATTCTTGAGAAGTTCATATTTGAATTTGAAAATCTGAAATGTTTTAAAATTATTTATACTATACTACAAAGCTGAACAAAAAGAAACTAGAAAAAAAGAACTTTGACTAGAAAGTTTTTAACTTCAGGTAGGAATAAAATAGCCCAATGTCTGCTTTATTGCCATGTTAAAAAGAAGTTCCAATAAATAATTATACTTGTAAGAAACAGACTTAACTTTGCATCTTCATTTTCTGCTTTGGTTTATAGGTCTTTATTTTCTACCCATACATTATCCTATACACCTCCCATACACATATTTATCATGTTACAAAGTGTTACGGAACTCTAGTTGGAAGACATGGTACTTAAGGATCATTTAATCAAACTCATATCTGATGTATATTTTTTAATTCTAATGAATTATTGTCATATTTATAGCTTGCTACTTCTATTAAGAATAATTTTATTATATATTTAATATTATACCGTCTTTAAATGCTTACATAAGTTCTGTATGAGATGTTTATTACACAAGTGTACTGAATCAATTTCTGCCTTCAAGTAGTTCTCAGTTAGTGGGAGTGGACAACAAATAAACTGATAATTAGAATTTAAGTTGATAATGCTTAGATAAGGAAGACACCAGAAAAAGTGCAAAAGTACACCTGGGCAAGGTAAAAGGCAATTGGTTTCTTAATAGCACTTCTTACTAAATGAGCGATCACCTTTGTTTTTTCCTTCTTGTGGCAGCTACGCTCTGGCAAAGGACTGAAGTCTAAATCAGCTCCTATCAGGAAAAAAAAAAAATCTGGTTTATTTTCCCCTGGATAGAAAAGAAGAAAACAAGGAGTAAAGGGGGGGGGGGACTAAAACAGAAACACAGAGTATATCGCAAAGAANGAGTATATCGCAGACAAAGAAAGCAGAACAGTCCTCCTAAACTGGTTTAACAGTACAGTTAATACCTCAATAATACCTCTATAAGAAGCACTTGTGTTGTCTTCCAAGTTCTCTGAAAGGTACCAGTGTGCACCTGCAAGGACTCAAAACACTACTTTTGTAGAGGATCCTACAATTAGATTGTAGTCATGAATTTATTCCATAACATTTATTGAACTTTTACTACATCACTGAGCTCAGTGAACACAACGGTGAATAATAGAGACATAATATTTGTTCTTAAGGAATTTAGAGTTTATTAATGGATGTGTGCATGAGTGTTCAACACTCAGTCCTGTCCAACTCTTTGGGCCCCCATGGACTGTAGCCCAGGCTTCCCAAGTGTTTCATTGGTAAAGAACCGCCTGCCAATGCAGGAGATACAGGAGATGTGGGCTGTAAGTCCCCTGGGATGGTAAGATCCCCTGGAGAAGAAACTGGCAACCCACTCTAGTATTCTTGCCTGGTAAAATCCCATGGACAGAGGAGCCTGTTGGACTACAATCCATGGGGTCGCAAAGAATTGGACACGACTGAGCAACTGAGCATGCATGCATACACAGATTGTAGCCTGCTAGGCTCCTCTGTCCATGAGATTTTCCAGGCAAGAGTATGTTGGGGTGTGTTGCCATGTCCTCCTCCATGGGATCTTCTCAACCCAAAGATCCAACCCATAGATCTTATGTTTCATGCATTGGTAGGCAGGTTCTTTTCCACTAGTCCCACTTGGGAAGCCCCCAAAGATGGATGTGCTATGTTTAGTTGCTCAGATGTGTCCGACTTTTTGCGATACCATGGACTGTAGCTGGCCAAGCTTCTCTCTCCATGGGGATTCTCCAGGGAAGAAAACTAGAGTGGGTTGCCATGTACTCCTCCAGGGGATCTTCCCAA
This sequence comes from Redunca redunca, assembly GCA_006410935.1. Lineage (NCBI taxonomy): Eukaryota > Metazoa > Chordata > Mammalia > Artiodactyla > Bovidae > Redunca > Redunca redunca. The sequence goes on along the minus strand of SJYQ01003667.1, from coordinate 585,157 downwards.
TCCAGGGATTGAACCCAGGTCTCCTGCATCACAGGTGGATTATTTACCTTCCAAGCCATCAGGGAAGCCCTGGCTCATATTTGCAAAGATGGATACTTGCAAGTAAATAGATGTATTTTCATGAAAATACAGTGTGTTATTGAAGGAGGAAACGGAACAGGCTCTATCTTGAAAGCAGGACTCCATCTTGGGCCGGACTGTGGACTTTGAGCTGTATGCCCAGGATCTATGGAAACAACATATCAACTGGAAAACTAGACCCCCAGAAGGAAGAGCCCAAGGGTTCTCCATTGCCCAAAAGAATACCCTAATCATCTATGTAACTGAATAGAATTATATATTCTATTATGCTTATTGGGGTATGACCACAGGCCTATTGATAATTGTGCACTTCTAACTACCTAGGCTTAGGGCATATGAATCACGGGTTAACTTTAAATGTATCTTTCTTTTTCCTTTGTTTAGACCAGTTTCAGAGAATTTGGAAAGGCAGGTTTGTACACGTACACTTAGGGTATATAAGGTTTTCACAAAAAATGGTCGGTGTCCTTGGCTAAGAGGAGACTCTGCCTTGGGGCTGTGCAGGGAGCGCTCCGCATAAAGAGATAGAGGCAGTAGAACTTCCCTCAGCAGAGAGCTGGGGGAAAGGTGAGCCTGCTGTCCGCCAACCCAGCCCCTCGGCGAGCGAGAGACAATCAGACGAGACAGAGGTTCCATCTAGTGCGGTTCTGCTTTATTGTTACAAACTCCCTGCTTATAAAGGCAAGCGGGGAGGGGTTTGCAAGGGACTTTCCATAGTTACACCAATCACGTTAAAGGTCAATCGTCATGTGCCATCATTATAACGGGAGTCTATGGTGATCACGCGCTGTCTACGTGCACAGAAATCAAGAGAGCCAATCAGAAGTTTTGACAGACAACATAGACTACGCCTCCATCTCTTCCGTCAGGCGCCATCTTAGTTTCCGTCCGCAATGCTAGCCTTTTCTTTTTCAAGGTTTCCCATTTAGGGCCCCACAGGGCTGCAGGTGTAATAACTGCACTCCACTATCTGCATTGTCCTTCTGAGTGAGTTTGTTTCCCAGAACTTGTGGCTACAACACTATGACAGGGCAATCATCCAGTTACTTGGAAGCAATTAGAAATGTCTTTCCAAAGGAAGTCGTATGTTAAGTTCCAACCTCACAAGTTACAAGGAAACTTAGCTATTATAAGAGAGAGAACAGAAAGAAAGAATGAATTAGCAGAGCAAAGAACACGCACAAAGGCCCAAAAGAAAGAAAAAAAGACACAGTGTTTTCAAGGAACTTAAAGGAGTTCAATTTAGCTGGATCATCTAGCAATCTATGTTTTGACATAGCTTGAGAATAGGATGGTCAAGTGATCAGAAGACAGAGCATGCTGGAGTCTGCAGGCTATTTTAGGACATATGGACTTTTAGACTGACAGTAGTAGAGAAATATTGGACAGTTTTAACTCAGAAGGGTAGAATAAAATTTCATTTTGGACATAATACACTGGCTACTTGTGGAGAATAGATTTTCAGGACTTCAAGTCAAGGAGCAGGTAAGTTTATGTTAGAGCTTATGAACCCCTCCATGGCACCTGTATCAGCTTCAATTAAAGCAATGACCCAGATTTGCTCAGCACCAGTTAACTCCTCAGTGCCCTCAATGGCTTTAGTGCTTTGGTGGCTTTTGTGGCTTTTATTGGTTTAGTGGAAAGGACTGCCACAGTCTCTCTCACTTGCTAGCATGATCACTGTACTGACCTCTTTCCACCCATCCCCCTGTCAGGGTTGTTCTGGCACCCATAGCAGCTCTAGTGCCCAGGCACACATGAATTCTGGTTCTTTCTTTATTTCTAAATGCAGACTTACCCTGCAAACTTGAGTTCTGATTTCTGAACTATGAGAATTGAGTTTGAGAAATTTCTGGCATATTCCATTGGCCAGTTGTTTACATTGACCTAGTGTGTAGGAGAAAAAGCTGAACTGTATCTACAGATTTAGGACACTGGGATAAATGAGATCACCTAGATCATGCAAGGTGAGAGAAGACTGAGACCTTGGGAAAACTAACACTCAAATTTGGAGAAAGGAAGGAGTAATGCATAGAATGTTAAGAAAACATGCCCTGAGGATATAGGGGAAAAGTCAACAGAGATCTTTCTTTCAAAAAATAAAGGAGTAGAGTCCTCTAAAAATTGTGAAATGTTGTTGAGAGACTGATGAAGTAAAGCCTGAGAGAAAATTGTGGCAGGAGAGATTTGGAGAATTTAGCCAAACTGTGTTGGAGAGGCTAGAGGTGGAAAAGAGACTTTGAGATGTTCATGTATTGGTACACTTTCAAGAAGATTGTGAAGTGAATAAAACAGATAAGGGAGTAGAAAAAGTAAGTGCAAGGATGTTTTTCTATTTATTGTTCTTTTGTTTGAAATTAGAGACCCTTAACCATTTTAAAATGTTAGGAAGAAGCATAAGCTTATGATCAAGTTTAAAAAAAAAAAAAGGATTGAATTTTCAGAAAACAGAAGAGAGAATCTGAGTTGTTAGTAAATATGACACCCTGTGGTCTACTGATTTGTTTTTATTATTGTTATTATTATTATTATTATTTAGAACCCCATAATGAATTCTAGAGAGAAATTTCCCATGGCATTATACAATTCAGAACTCCCTTGAGAATTTAGTAGATTTGGCAAATATTGGACCCATTAATCTGTTGGAAATGGCTATTATGGCCAAATAGCTAGCTGCCACTCTCTTTCAAAAAAGAAATTACAATTTTCAACTCTTATTTCTCCATACTAAACTAGCTTTTGTAAGTGTTTGAATTTGTGGAGGTTGAACTATGTAATGACAGTCAAATAATTATAGAATATGCCTGGAATAGTTAAAAAATACAGATTCAGAAAGGCAAAGAATTTTAACAGAAAAGAAGGAAGAAAAGAAGTGAGAAGACATAGTTATGTTTCTACCTGTTTTGGTAGTTGAGAGAATTCTTGACTAACAGCATCTTTGCTCTCTGGAGTCAGGGGCAAAATTTTTTCAAGAGTAGAGGGAAGTTCATTGAATATAACAGCCAGTATGTACAAGCAGGTCTAAAGAGTATTGTGTTTTTGATAATCTGTGTAATATATTTTAAATGTATTAAAACATACTTTATGATTAGAAAAGATTTTGAATAATTTTTTATGATTACTACTACTAACAATAATGAATGCATATATGAAGCATTTATGGTATTTCAGGTACCACTCTAAGCTCTAAAAATGAACTACCCCATTCAATATTCACAATAAGCCTGTGAAGTGAATATTATTCTCTCAATTTTACTTCATTAAAAGATGATTGTGTCAATTACTTATACCAGGTTTATTCTGTGAAATNATTAAAAGATGATTGTGTCAATTACTTATACCAGGTTTATTCTGTAAAATTAAATTGCTCAATTTGATAAGATGCAGTATTATTATATCCCTTAAAGTTTTCACCCTAAATAGAATTTATAAGTCAAATCTCCTTATTCTTATTTAATTATTAATTTTAGTAAATTTTGAAATATTATAGGTAACCTCACTGCCAGTAAATATTGCTGAAGGCAAGTATTTCATTTTGTACCATTTAAGTTTAACTTAATTCATGAACCCCTAGAACGCATAACTGAAGCAATCTCTTCTCTAGTGATATTTCATCTCCACTGGATAGTTGAAAGCCATCCCACTAGGAAATGGGTATTTGTGCTTGGTGAACTTCTTTGCTTAGAACTCTGGCATTATATAAGTAATACCAAATTAATCCAAAGAATACCATATGAGCTATTAGTAATAAATAATAGAAATAACATATGACTGTCTATATAACTATATATATTTATACCTGTATCTCTGTTTATCTAATATTTATCTATAAGTGATAAAACATGCAAAAACTTGCAGGTTAACATTTTTAAAGGAAGTGTGCATACATGTGCATACATATTCTTTCTCAAGAAGTTTAATACAGTTGGTTTTCTCATACTGATTACTGTGTTTGCATAGAGACAGGTATTTTCTATGCACCTGATGTTCAATGAGGTATATCAGCAATTGTGTCATGACCAACAATTAAAGGTCAAAATATAGAAGAGAAAGGAAAAATTACCTAAGCAAGNNNNTGACTTAATGGAGTGATGGATTGTTGAATGATACTATTAAAATATTATTCATTGGATATTTATATTTAATATTTTATATCATTTATTATCACATTGTATTGTAAAAAGATTGTGAACTGTAGAGATTACATTTAAAACCTATACTTAGTCTTTCCCAGAGGAAAGAGAAGACTAATAGAGTACTACTGTATGGTGTAACCTTGGCATTTTAAGTAATTTATTTTCATATCTGTACGTCAAGGCTGTATATTGTCACCCTGCTTATTTAACTTCTATGCAGAGTACCTCATGAGAAACGCTGGACTGGAAGAAACACAAGCTGGAATCAAGATTGCCCGGAGAAATATCAATAACCTCAGATATGCAGATGACACCACCCTTATGGCAGAAAGTGAAGAGGAGCTAGAAAGCCTCTTGATGAAGGTGAAAGAGAAGAGTGAAAAAGTTGGCTTAAAGTTCAACATTCAGAAAACAAAGATCATGGCATCCGGTCCCATCACTTCATGGGAAATAGATGGGGAAACGGTAGAAACAGTGTCAGACTTTATTTTGGGGGGCTCCAAAATCACTGCAGATGGTGACTGCAGCCATGAAATTAAAAGACGCTTACTCCTTGGAAGAAAAGTTATGACCAACCTAGATAGCATATTCAAAAGCAGAGACATTACTTTGCCGACTAAGGTCTGTCTAGCCAAGGCTATGGTTTTCCCAGTGGTCATGTATGGATATGAGAGTTGGACTGTTAAGAAGGCTGAGCACCGAAGAATTGATGCTTTTGAACTGTGGTGTTGGAGAAGACTCTTGCGAGTACCTTGGACTGCAAGGAGATCCAATTAGTCTATTTTGAAGGAGATCAACCCTGGGATTTCTTTGGAAGGAATGATGCTGAAGCTGAAACTCCAGTACTTTGGCCACCTCACGTGAAGAGTTGACTCATTGGAAAAGACTCTGATGCTGGGAAGGATTGGGGGCAGGAGGAGAAGGGGACGACAGAGGATGAGATGGCCGGATGGCATCACTGACTCGATGGACGTGAGTCTGAGTGAACTCTGGGAGTTGGTGATGGACAGGGAGGCCTGGCATGCTGCAATTCATGGGGTTGCAAAGAGTCAGACACAACTGAGTGACTGAACTGAACTGAACTGAATTTGGAATTCTTGTTTGGCAAATAAAGAAGTACTTATTCATTTGGGCAATAAACTAAAATGTAGATTTAAGAGCAGTTAACTGAAATTGGTGATGCAGAGAGAGAGGGTATTTATGTTTTGAAGATTAACATATAGCTTTCTCCATGGTGCGTGGGGAGTCCATTCTCTTCCCTGTTTCAGCATGTAGCTCCCTTTGATGTCAATGAAAGCTGCATTTCCATGACGAAAAGAAAATAGACACTAAAGTTAATAGTCAGACTGATTTCGGTCTCATTTTAATGCCCTGTTTATTGGCAATATAAGCATGATGTGGGGCTCACTTTGTTCCTTACCTGATTTTCCAAGTGGGGAACAGAAGGCAAGTGCTATGTGTATAAAGGTGTGAGCTGTGAATAGATACATCTGGGGCATATGAAAAGCATTCAGCACTTTTATTTAGCAGAAGGGACTTTAACTTGATTTCCCAAGAATGTTGTTTAGGCTCTAGTCCCTCTAAACTTGTGTTCCATTTTAGACTGAATTATTCTGTCCCAAGTCTGAAGAGCACAAATGTTACACATTTAATAAATGAAATATTTCAGCCAGCATAATTATATTATCCAATGGGTAAACCAAACTCTAAATGGAAGGGAGATATTCATTTCAGAACAAGTTAAAAAATCATTTTATTGCTGTTTTTTTTTTTAAAATGGCAATTTATCATCCAGTCTCAGAACTTAAAAGTGCTTGCATGTTTCATAAGGAGGTAATATTGCCTAGTGTGTAAGAGCACAGACTCTATGGTCAGACAGGGGATGGGCACTGCTGCTTGTTCACTAGCCAACCTAGAGTAGACTTATTTGAAATCCCTCTGCTTCAGTTTCCTCTTCTGTGAAAATGTAATACAAACTTAAAAAATGCTTTAAAAACAAAATATATGAGAAAGTTAAATAAAAATTAAAAGAATGGAAATCCTTATGTAATTATAATTGTTAATGAATAAATAAGACAATTTTATTGAACAAAAGCTATATGCAGCAGGAAAACAAAGGACAGTATGTATCCCACATATCTGAATTTTATTCTGACAATTGTGTAGACTAGACAGATTTCCCTAAGAAATTGTATTCTGTGTCATGATGTTTTCAGTGACCCCAAAAGAGATTGACCCAGGCTTTTCTGTGAGTGTCCAGGAGTCTCCAGTGGAGGCATGGGTTGGCAGTGGCCTGCTGCAGGGTCAGGGGCACTGAATGGGGCAGTGCATGCACTGGACATTTTGAAGGAAGTCACCATTATCTTCATTACCTACAACATTGTTTGCTCTCAAGTCAAACAACTGGGAGGGAACACAGCCCCACCCATCAAAAGAAAATTGGATTAAAGATATACTGAGCATGGCCCCTTACTCTTTAGAAGAAAAGCCATCACCAACCTAGAGAGCATATTAAAAAGCAGAGACAGTAGTTTGCCAACTTTGCCTTCCAGTCAAAGCTATGGTTTTTCCAGTAGTCATGTATGGATGTGAGAGCTGAACTATAAAGAAAGCTGAGCACCAAAGAATTGATGCTTTTGAACTGTGGTGTTGGAGAGGATTCTTGCAGTCCTTTGGACTGCAAGGAAGTCCAACAAGTCAATCCTGAAGGAAATCAATCCTGAATATTCATTTGGAAAGACTGATGCTGAAGCTGAAACTCCAATACTTCAGATATCTGATGCAAAGAACTGACTCCTTGGAAAAGACCATGATGCTGGGAAAGACTGAAGGCAGAAGGAGAAGGAGACAACAGAGTATGAGATGTTTGGATGGCATCACCGACTCAATGGGCATGAATTTGAGCAAGCTGGGAGTTGGTGATGGACATGACCAACTTCCGCTTGGCATGCTGCATTTCATGGGGTCTCAAAGAGTCAGACATGACTGTGCAGCTGAACTGAACTGACTATTATGATGTGTATACCAGGGCTTGCTGACCATTACTCTAAAGATCTCTGGGTTCCTGGTAAAGTCTACCTTATTTCCAGTGTTGATGAGACAATCTCAACCAAAGGTAAGTAAGACCCAAATTTTAAAAATTGCTGTACATCAACTGGCATATTATGGGGCTTAACTATGTGTCATCTCACCCATATATACTGAACAGTGACTCAACGGACATGAGTTTGAGTAAATTCCGGGAGTTGGTGATAGACAGGGAGGCCTGGTATGCTGTGATTCGTGGGGTCACAAAGAGTCAGACACAACTGAGCGACTGAACTGGAACTGGAACTGGAAAGATTTTAACAATCTTTTGTAACCTTTACCATATCCGGAGACAGTGATCATTTAGAACCTGAACTGAATTTTATGAAGCATGTGTCAGACAAGGGGAAAATGAGAGCATGTTATTGAGGATGGATATGTTTTGTTTTATAGGAATTCATGGTCTTCTTGGGCTTCACTTGTGGCTCAGATGGTAAAGAATGCAACTTCAATGTGAGAAACCTGGGTTCCATCACTGGGTTGGGAATATCCCTTGGAGAAGGGAATGGCTACCCACTCCAATATTCTGGCCTGGAGAATTCCACGGACAGAGGAACCTGTCAGTCCATGGCATTTTAAGAGTCAGACACAATTGAGTGACTTCACTCATTAAAATCTCACTCAAGACATTTCTGTCATTACATTGATAATCTGAGGCAGGAGTAAGTCTAGGGTAAAAAAAAAGAAAGAAAGAAAGAACCTTTGGTTATGGCAACCTAGAAAATAATATTCTTTTGAAATGCTAGGCTTTCCTAAGAGAAGTGGTGATGGGGAATTCAGTCATGTGAATGTTTTGGGGAACCAGCATAGAGGACATTATTTTAATGTTTTCCAAAGGGTAGGGAAAGATTACTTTAAATTTATAAACATTTTAAAATATTATTAAAAGTGAAGGAGAAAAGTATATTTTTCCATCAAATTTCATATAGTTTATATGGTGATATTCATGATTTGCACAAACTATGATTTAAAATGTTAAACACTGAAGAAATAAGCCTGTTCAAAAATATTTCTAATGGTCCATGGGGTGTCAGACTTTGGAGAAAATAAAAAGATAGAATGTGAGCCACAAAAATATAAACATATGTTTTACTTGTGTTAATGATAAACAGTTCTTTTTTGCTTATCTTGCTTTCACTCCCAATAATCTTAGAGATAAATAAATATATGCCCCATTCCTGGAAAATATGTAGAATTGGTGAAATTAATTTTTATAAACACAGACACACACAATCCCTTTGTCTCAATTTTTTGTTATTTTTTGTAATTCTATTTTTCTGTGATATATGAATTTTGGAGAAGAAAAAACAAGTTCAAAACTTGTTTCTGGTAGAAAGGAGAAGTGTTTTTAAAATGATAACTACTACCACCTTAGCCTTGTCAGTATGGCCAGAAAATGAGCACATTTTTGGTGGAGTGGACAGTGCTGGGGTTGACCACCTACAGAGAATGCAGCAGAGCACAAGTGAGGTTTGCTTGGAATTGCAAGTTATGAGGTGTCAAAGGGGAAATAATACCTATAAAAACAGTGACCACATGCCACAGTGAATGGAGTGTAAAGACTTCAAGGATTACAAAAGGGAAAATGATTTCCATGAAAAAAAGAAAAAGCTTTGATAAAGTTAAAATTATTTGCTTCACAATGATTTTCTTCCAAATTCCTAGAAACATAATAATTTTGTACTTGAAACATATTGTTAAAAATTTAAGTGTTCACCTGGGGGAGATAGACAAATTCCAATACATAGTTAGAAGGGAATAGAAGAGTAAAAAATGTAGAAAGTGGAGTGTTTCAAGTTTCCACAAAATGTATTTATTCCATTTTGTTACAATTTCCTAATCACATAACCTAAATGGGTCCTAGTTAATATTCACTGAGGACCTTGTTATCAATGTGAAAACGGACTGTTGACCAGGAAGATCTTCTCCTTAATACATATATAGAAGCTGTAGAAATGAAAGAGACTGAGAGATGAGGTGGTAGTTCATTCTTCTATTTGTTTATCAAATATATGTGGAGCCACTGCTTACTTCCAGATACCATCCTAAGAGCTGTGGATATATCAGTGAACAAGAGTCAAAAAAATTTGCCTTTATGGGGCTTATCCTCTAGAGGGGTTGACAGACACTGAATGATAAGCATTGGTAAATAAGTAAACTACAGCTATGTTAGAAGGTGGTCAGTGCCATAGGGGAAAAGATAGAGCAGGTTGTAAATGGGATTAGGAGTGCTAAGGCAGTCATTTCAGTTTTAGAATGGGATGGTCAAATATGTTAATCATCGAAAAAGACTTAAAGTGTGAAATCATAAAAGAGTTTTTTATGACCACACTGAGTGAAACTTTCTAATAATAATAGAAATAAATCTGGAAAATTCACAAATATGTGAAAATTAAATGAGACACTCTCAAACAACTAATATGTCAAAGAAGAAATCGCCAGGGAAACTAGGTAACAGTTAGGGATAAGTGAAAATGAAAATTCAACATACCAAAACTGATATAATGAAGGGACAATTGTACTCAAGGGAAAATTTATAGCTGTAAACACTTACACTACAAAAAAAAGGAAGATCTGAAGACTGGCTAGTGAGGTAGGAGAAAATCAAAGGGTTGTGATTTCCAGGGAGCTAAGAGAACAAATGTTTTCAGGAGGAGGGAATGTTCAATTGTGTGTCTAAGATTAAAAATAGTGCTCCAACACCAAAGCCAAATTTTCAGTTATGCTGACACTGTAGTATGTCTTAGGGAGTAGGAATTTAATGGCATATGAATATAATGTTACCTTAAATATTTTCATGATTTTTTCCTTCTGTAGAAAAATAGCACCCTGCATTTAAAATAATATGGACTCCAACTGCTATGTGACCCTTCAAAAGAAAATAGATGTAATGTCATTAAATATAAAAAAAAAATTTACTTAGAGTCACTTATAATTTTACTTAGAAGCACCTAACACTGCAGGAAGTCTTGACTGTGTTAAAGCTACAAGGCAAATATTATTTTTATTGAATATCATTATTCAGGATTATGTCAATTATCCCAAACTAATTATGAATTTGGAAGTGAAAAGAAAGTTCTCAAAAGAAGAACCAGTAAGATAATATACAGCATAGTGACCATAGCTAATGATAGTATAATAATGATAATGACATTGCATATTTAAAAATTGATAAGAGAGTAAATCTTAAATGTTCTCATCAGAAGGAAGAAAATGTAACTGGTGGTGATGGTTGTTAACTATATTTATGGTGGTGATCAATTTTCAAAATATACCAATGTTGAATCATTGTATCATATACCTGAAATAATTAATACAGTGTTACATGTCAANAATTGATATGTTTGAAATGCTCATTAATATAAAATGAAAACTGAGTGAACTAAATGTGAATGCTTTAAATAGTGTATGTTATATAAATGTATTTTATTACTATGAGATTAATTCTATCTTTTTTTTCAACAGTGAAAAGCCTGGTTGATATTTATTAAAATTTAACTGGTAGCTGTGATACAGGAATATAATATATAGAGAATTTCTTATGTGATCAGTTCAGTTGCTCAGTCATGTCTGACTCTGTGACACCATGGACTGCAGCATGCCTGGCTTCCCTGTCTATTGAGAATTCCCAGATCTTACTCAATCAAACTCATGTCCATTGAGTCAGTGACGCCATCCAAACTTCTCATCCTCTGTTATCCCCTTCTCCTCTCGGATTCAATCTTTCCAAGTATCAGAGTCTTTTTAAATGAGTCAGTTTTTTGCATCAGGTGGCCAAAGTATTGGAGTTTCAGGTTCAGCAAAAGTCTTTTCAATGAACATTTAGGACTGATTTCCTTTAGGTTGGATCTCTTGCTGTCCAAGGTATGCTCACAGTCTTCTCCAACACCACAATTCAAAAGCATCAATTCTTCTGCATTCAACTTTCTTCCTAGTCCAACTCTCACATCCATACATGACCACTGGAAAAACCATAGTCTTGACTAGATGGACCTTTGTTGGCAAAGTAATGTCTCTGTTTTTTAATATGCTTTCTAGGTTGGTCATAACTTTTCTTCCAAGGAGCAAGCGTCTTTTAATTTCATGGCTGAAGTCATCACCTGCAATGATTTTGGAGCCCAAGAAAATGAAGTCTGTCACTGTTTCCGTTGTTTCCCCATTTATTTGCGATGAAAATATGGGACCAGATGGCCATGATGTTAGTCTTCCAAATGTTGAGTTTTAAGCCAATATTTTNCCCAAGAAAATGAAGTCTGTCACTGTTTCCGTTGTTTCCCCATTTATTTGCGATGAAAATATGGGACCAGATGGCCATGATGTTAGTCTTCCAAATGTTGAATTTTAAGCCAATATTTTCACTCTCCTCTTTCACTTTCATCAAGAGGCTCTTTAGTATTCTCTTTCTGCCATAAGGGTGGTGTTGTCTGCATAGCTGAGGTTATTGATATTTCTCCCGGCAATCTTGATTCCAGCTTGTACTTCATCCAGTCCAACATTTCTATGATGTACTCTGCATATAAGTTAAAGATGGAGGGTGACAGTATACAGCCTTGATGTACTCCTTTCCTGATTTGGAACCAGTCTCTTGTTCCATGTTCAGTTCTAACTGTTGCTTCTTAACATGCATACAGATTTCTCAGGAGGCAGGTTGGGTGGTCTGGTATTCCCATCTCATGAAGAATTGTCTAGAGCTTGTTGTGATCCACACAGTCATAAGCTTTGCATAGTCAAGAAAGCAGAAGTAGATGTTTTTCTGGAACTCGCTTTCTTTTGCAATGATCCAACGGATGATGGCAATTTGATCTCTGGTTCCTCCACCTTTTCTAAATCCAGCTTGAACATCTGAAAGTTCATGGTTTTTGTCCTGTTGAAGCCTGGCTTGGAGAATTTTGAGCATTACTTTGCTAGCTTGTGAGATGAGTGCAATTGTGTGGTAGTTTGAGCATTCTTTGGCATTGCCTTTCTTTGGGATTAGAATGAAAACTGACCTTTGCCAGTCCTGTGGCCGCTGCTGAGTTTTCTAAATTTGCTGGCATACTAAGTGCAGCACTTTCACATCATCTTTTAGGATTTGAAATAGCTTATCTGGGAATTCCATCACCTCCACTAGCTTTGTTTGAAGTGATGCTTCCTAAAGGCCACTTGACTTTGCATTCCAGGATGTTTGGTTCTAGGTGAGTGATCGCACCATCCTGATTATCTGGGTCATGAAGATCTTTTTTGTGTAGTTCTTCTGTGTATTCTTGCCACCTCTTAATATCATCTGCTTTTGTTAGGTCCATAACTATTTTGTCCTTAAATTCACCCATTCCAGTCCATTTTAGTTCAGTGATTCCTAAAATGTCAATATTAACCCTTACCATCTCCTGTTTGACCACTTCCAATTTGCCTTGATTCATGGACCTGACATTCCAGGTTTGTATGCAATATTGCTCTTTACAGCATTGGACTTATTTCCATCACCAGTCACATCCACCACTGGTATTGTTTTTGCTTTGGCTCTGTCTCTTCATTCTTTCTGGAGTTATTTCTCCACTGACCTCTAGTAGCATATTGGGCACCTACTGACCTGGGGAGTTCATCTTTCAGTGTCCTATCTTTGTGCCTTTTCATACTGTTCATGGGTTTTCTGAAGGCAAGAATACTGAATTGGTTTGCAGTTCCCTTCTTCAGTCAACCACGTTTTGTCAGAATTTTCCACCATGACCCATCTCTCTTGGGTGGCCCTACAGGGCATGGCTCATAGTTTCATTGAGTTAGACAAGGTTGTGGTCCGTGTGATCAGGTTGTTTAGTTTTCTGTAATTGTGGTGTTCAATCTATCTGTCTTCTGATGTAGAAGTATAAGAGGCTTATTGAAGATTCCTGATGGGAGAAGCTAACTGAGGAGAAAACTGGTTCTTGCCCTGAGGGGTGGGGCCATGCTCAGTAAATTTTTCAACCAATTTTCTTTTGAAGGGCGGGGCACTGTTCCTTCCCTGTTATTTGACCTGAGGCTAAACTATGGTTGAGTTAATGAAGATAATTGTGACCTCCTTCAAAAGGATCACTATGTAGTTATTATGCCTTTAAGAACACTGGGAGAATTTGAAAGCAATGTCTTTCAAAACAACCAATGAAGGAGCTTCCTTTAGGGAGAGAAATTCATCTCTATTTAAACAAAGCAGAACAATGAAACATTTTTAGAATCCCACCACCACTCCTCCTTTTCACAGTTTGGTTTGCCCTCTTTCAAATTAACACCCTGGCATCCACATTAGAATTGAAACTGACAAGGCATTCCTTTCATCCCTGACTGCCAAAACTCCTCACTAATAATAATTAGCCATTCCTGGCTTCTATCCAAAAGAGCTTAATAAATACTAGAATGGCTTCTGGGCCTCCGTTTCATTTCTTACTTCAGCTAAGGAATGATGGGTGAGAGGGAGGGAACACTACTCTATGGAATAAGATTTGCTGAACAGCATCAGGGCAGCAAAATGACTTCTCAGCTGTCTATTAATGAATAATCATTATTTACATATATGTTTTATGTTAGTGTATATGTAGAAATGTTCATTCAAACAGGTCATATTAGCTTAATAAAGTTTATTTCTATACCTGTCTTAGAAAATGTGTAGTATATAGCATTGGAACATTTGATAATAACATTTTATACATTTCATATGGTGTGCTTTATGAGGAAATGTAACTGGTTTTGATTTCCAGGTAAACATGATTTATAATATTCCACATCTATACAATAAAATAGTGTGGGTGATATTTAAGATTAGTTATTATGACTATATATTTTAGTTAATGACTAAATATTTCGGTTTGGTTTGTAATGTTACTGATCTTAAATTTTTACAGAGCATACTGAATGCCTTGATAAGAGCAGGTATTGCCATAATTATTAGAAGAAATATTATGGTGTGGGGAGTTTCTTTCCAAACTTCTGGTTTGGAAGGAGGCATTTCTATTCCAATCTTTTTGGGAAAGAAAATAATGAGAATAGTTATTTTAGTTTTTCTCACCTTTCACTCTGCAAGGCATAAGGGAATGACATCAACTGGTAAAAAATGGAAGGGGCTGGGCAAAGATGGTTTTGTTTTGCTTTTTTTCAAGAGTAGCCTACTTCCAGGATCCATTCATTCTCTGTGTCCTAGGGCCAGTCTGCTTCATGAAGGAAAGAAGACTGGCACCCCAGAGTACTGGACAAATCTGGTGTTCAGAGAAGAGGAGTTAGGTTCTCCATACAGCCACTGGCCCAAGTATATATCTTTACCTCTATGTCACTATCTCCTGAGCCTTATTTTAAAACTCTTCAAAAGCTGTAGAGGAAGAGTCAGGCCTGTTTATTTGCTATAAAACTCTGATCCAGCTGCTCTGTGATGAATATAAACACATGGCACATGTGTGAATGTGTCTTATTATCCTTGGCAGTTTCTGGGTCCATTTTGCTAATCTGAAAGAAATATAGATGAAGCTTTGGCCCTTGTTTCAAGGTCTTAATCCCTGAATAATCCTCTGCCAAAAATGAAATATTTGGGAGTTTGTTTCATGAAACTCATGAAATCTTGTTAAAGATACTAAGAGACAAGAGATTTCACTTTGATGAAACTTGTATGAAACTTGATTAGAAAATGAAATAACTTTTCTTATGAATTTCACAAGAAAATGATTTAATAGATCATTAGGAGAATTTAACTCTAACTTGGACCATATGTTCAGAACATAAGTATTAAACCTCTAACTAATTTTATAATTAAAATTTTGTTTTATCAACATATTTATCTAACAATCAGAGTAGAAATCATTACTTTGGATTTCGAACAAGAATTAACACACTACAGTCAGGAATTCAGAACATTTATTGCAAGAGCTGAATAATTGTAAATAACGTAGAACTGGCAAAGCAGTAACAAGGATAATTGTTTAGATATTTATTCTGTCAAAGTCATCAAACACCCCTCACAAACCGACAAATATGTACTGCAATAAGTAATGCACCCCTACCCATTATTTTCCATTATACTGTGGAAAAAATGTGAATTGCTATTTACAAAGTAATTTTATTTTTGGTAAGAACAAATTATCTATCAGATTAGCAAACCATTTTTTTATTTTATTTTTTTTTAACTTTTAAGCTGATGTTGAACCGTGGCATTAAGATAACTTTCACTTCTTTCAGTAAAAACATTTTGTTGCATGCTATTTATTTGTTTAAATCATCTGTCATGCCTTAACAAAAACCTCCTAAGAATGTTCGAATTGGGATTTGTTTGCACGTGCAACTGAGATCTTATTAACATTAGTTGTCACTCTGTTGGTTTGACCTAAGTGACAAGATGCTGGTACCTGCCAGGCATTGACCAACTATGATAACAAACAGTTAAACAGCAATAATTAGAGATTTATCCCTTAATATCCCCCAACTAGCCTACCTGGAGAATGTTCTGTTACATCATGAAGGCACAACACATTAAATATTTTGTGGCTATGATCTAACACTTGTGTTACAACAACATTATCATATATGAGGATCAACACAAACTGCCATTTCAACAAAGTTGTAGACACACATTTGCCCAATTGAAACTATTTTGAATATTAATTTTTCTTTAATATATGCTAATTTAATATATTAATTCTGCATGAGTGACAAGCACAGGATATTACTTCACTTTCTGAAAGATAACACTTTCCCATTAGTATCTCATTTAATGCTACTAAATAAGTGATTTTGCTTTTGCCTACTTTGAAAATAAGGATGTCAAGAAAATAGGTTCTGAATTTTCAAGCTTTTGCAGAAGTCCTTTTATATATGAAGTTTTCATTTTTATCTTTATTTTTTAGAATTCCGGCAACATAAGCTATCATAAAAGAAGCAAGATTCCAGAACCTTTTCTTTAAACACAAGTATTTGAGATCTTTTGAACAAAGTGTGTCAAGACAGACTACTAACGCAGAAACACCTCACTAAAAGAAACAACAAAAATAACAACAAAGAGGCAAACAAAAAAAGGAAAGAAGCAACCATAAGACACAAAATTATGCTACAACATTTTTAGGTGAACGATATAAGTACACAAAATTGTTAATAATAACTTGCTTCTATTTACAAATACTTTAACACTGATTGACTTACAAGTGTCCACTAATGTTGTTAACAGCACAATAGGTTTAATGCTTATCTTTTTAAGTTTTGTTTGAAGTATAATGTCAAGTATAGCAGTCTCAGCACAGATCAATGACAAAAAGAGCACAATTTTCTAACTGGATATGTCTGTCAGTCACTCTAATCCATGGAACTTCCTTACTCTCCAAATGCATATTCTATTATTCATAGCAGCAGTCCAGGGTCAAAATAAAATGCAATTTAAAAAAAGATATTTGCACAATGGAGACACTTCTGGAAAGCTTAATCAATCCTAGTAAATAAGATCATATGGCTAGTAAAACTATCTTCTCTCTTATGTGATAAAACATTGTATCCTCCATGGTGCCAACACAAAATTATGGGTATCCCTGCTCTAAGGGGCATAGTTGTAGAGATCTATTGAATACATAAAGCTCTGACACACACGGTATTAGCATGTCTATTTAGATTAAAGTCCTTAGGTCCCTTATGGCCTTTTTTTTTTAGAGTTGGTGCTCCTTAGGACTCTCAATAGCACCTCCTGCTTGCTTATAAGACTTCAGATTTGCCAAAGGAATGTCTGTCATGTGGCTGCCATTGTTGAAATGGCCTTCAGTGGAGACATACTGCTTACGGTCATTGAACTGGTTCCTGTTGCTATCTTCTTTCCAGGCTCTGCTCAGGGTGTGCCCATTCACAAGCTTGTCCTTCTTGATCCATTCTTTTTGGGGTGCAAAGGTTGAGAGAGGAGATTTAGGGTGTTGATATGGACCCAAGCCAGGAGGCATCCAGCAATTATCAGAGTGACCCAAAACCAAGCACTCTTGAGTGCACATCTCTGTAGCTTCAGCTAATCCTCGGGGGCCCAAGGGCCCATCTGCAGAGAACAAGAGACAGGGAAAGTAAGGAAAGAGAGTGGTTAGAGTTTTCATCTTAAATTATATCCTTAGAGAAAATCTGCACTGGTGATTTCGTTTTCTCATGAAACTTGTATTAAGTTAAGCAATTCATAGATATGATTCCCCATCCTTTTTTTCCACTTTTTAATTTTTGCAGTGTTGTGTTGTTTTTGCCATACAACAATGCAAATTAGCCATAATTATACACAGATAACTATGTGTATAATTATCCCCTCTCCCCCTCTCTCCCTCTCCCCGATATCCCCTCCTTGTCCGTCTGCCATCCCACCCCTCCAGGCCATCACAGAGTGCAGACTGTAATCCCTGGGCTGCAGAGTAGCTTCTTACCAGCTATCCATCTCACATCCAATAGTGTATATATGTTGATGCTACTTTCTCCATCTGTCCCACTCTCTCCCTCCACCACTGTGTTCACAAGTCCATTCTCTAGATTTGTATCTCCATTCCCTCCTTGAAAATAGGTTCATCAGTACCTTTTTCTAGATTCCATATATATCACTTCATAGGAAATAGATGGGGAAACAGTGGAAACAGTGTCAGACTTTATTTTTTTGGGCTCCAAAATCACTGCAGATGGTGACTGCAGCCATGAAATTAAAAGACGCTTACTCCTTGGAAGAAAAGTTATTACCAACCTAGATAGCATATTTAAAAGCAGAGACATTACTTTGCCAACTAAGGTCCATCTAGTCAAGGCTGTGGTTTTTCCTGTGGTCATGTATGGATGTGAGAGTTGGACTGTGAAGAAGGCTGAGCGCCAAAGAATTGATGCGTTTGAACTGTGGTGTTGGAGAAGACTCTTGAGAGTCCCTTGGACTGCAAGGACATCCAACCAGTCCATTCTGAAGGAGATCCACCCTGGGATTTCTTTGGAAAGAATGATGCTAAAGCTGAAGCTCCAGTACTTTGGCCACCTCATGCGAAGAGTTGACTCATTGGAAAAAACTCTGATGCTGGGAGAGATTGAGGACAGGAGGAGAAGGGGACGACTCAGGATGAGATGGCTGGATGGCA
>SJYQ01003667.1:556061-566194 GCA_006410935.1 Redunca redunca | reverse complement strand
TGGGGGGGGGGTGGGGCGGTGGGGTGGAGGTGCTTAAAATGTACCCTTACTGAAATTTTAGTCTATTTTGAAATCTGAAGTCTGCTCTTTAGAATAACAGTAAACTTCCTTCCCATGTGATCCATAGTCCCATCCCCTCAAAAGCAAATAGTTTTATTTTTAAAACATGTTCATTACTTAAAACTATTTCTCTCACAAAACTTCAATGATCACTTACTCACTAGGATATTTAATTTAACCTTCTCTATGAAAGACACTGGGCTGGAAGAAGCACAAACTGGAATCAAGATTGCTGGGAGAGAAATATCAATAACCTCAGATATGCAGATGACATCACCCTCATGGCAGAAAGTGAAGAGGAACTAAAAAGCCTCTTGATGAAAGTGAAAGAGGAGAGTGAAAAAGTTGGCTTAAAGCTCAACGTTCACAAAACAAAGATTATGGTATCTGGTCCCATCACTTCATGGGAAATACATGGGAAAACAGTGGAAACAGCGGCAGACTTTATTTTTGGGGGGCTCCAAAATCACTGCAGTTGGTGACTGCAGCCATGAAATTAAAAGACACTTATTTCTCGGAAGAAAAGTTATGACCAACCTAGATAGCATATTGAAAAGCAAAGACATTACTTTGCCAACAAAGGTCTGTCTAGTCAAGGCTATGGTTTTTCCAGTGGTCACGTATGGATGTGAGAGTTGGACTGCGAAGAAAGCCGAGTGCTGAAGAATTGATGCTTTTGAACTGTGGTGTTGGAGAAGACTCTTGAGAGCCCCTTGGACTGCAAGGAGATCTAACCAGTCTATTCTGAAGGAGATCAGCCCTGGGTGTTCTTTGGAAGGAATGATGCTGAAGCTGAAACTCCAGTACTTTGGCCACTTCATGCGAAGAGTTGACTCATTGGAAAAGACCCTGATGCTGGGAGGGATTGGGGGCAGGAGGAGGAGGGGACAACAGAGGATGAGATGGCTGGATGGCATCACTGACTCGATGGACCTGAGTATGAGTAGACTCCGGGAGTTTGTGATGGACAGGGAGGGAGGCCTGGTGTGCTGCGATTCATGGGGTTGCCAAAGGTAGGACATGACTGAGTAACTGAACTGAACTGAACTGAACTGATGAGCCTTTCTCTGTTCTCTGAATTTTGGCCACACTTTAAAATTTCAAACTGATTTCTTCCTTATAGGTTCGCTTTGGTGTATTCAATGACTCTGTATCCACAAAGCTAACACGTTTTGATGTTGTTCAAACTAATCCACACCCCTTCCATCAGAATCACAGGCCTAGAAAATGCTTTTGTCTGGCTTGTTTTCATTTAATTACTGACCTCTGTCAAGGGGCAGTTTGCTTTCCCTGTACCACAACAAGCTTCCCTAACTTTGCTAATCCATATCTTGTATGCATTGGGAAGATTTCCACAGATCTTCCCCTATAAATGCATAACAAATTCCCTAATTGAACCCACTCAACTTTTACATTATGACATTTTTGTCTTTTGTCTTTAGGGTTTGTACACTCATGAGTATACATTTTTATTTTTGTTTTCTCTCAACTAGATTTAAAATCCATTCATGAAAAAAAAAGGAATGATCTGTTTTCTGATTTTTCATGGTGCTAAACAATAGCAATGACTTACACACAATGTTAATTGTTAATTAAATTTTTGAAAAAGTGAAAGTGAAAGTGAAGTCTCTCAGTCCTGTCCAACTCTTTGCGACCCCGTGGACTGCAGCCCACCAGGCTCCTCTGTCCATGGGATTCTCCAGGCAAGAATACTGGAGTAGGTTGCCATTTCCTTCTCCAGGGGATCTTCCTGACCCAGGAATCAAACCCAGGTTTCCCGCATTGTGGGCAGACTCAGGCAGGGGCTTTAACCTCTGAGCCACCAGGAATTTTTATGAGGTTGAAAATGTTCTGAGAAATTATTAAAGATATCCTCCACTTAAAAGGCAGAATTTAAGTAATCAGAATATGCTGGTTTCACAGATATCATACCAAAAGCTTCCTCAACAACAAATCTCTTCGCCTTAGCAATACTTGGGACAGTTGAAAGTGACAGTGAAAGTGAAGTTGTGTCCGACTCTTTGCGACCCCATGGACGGTAGCCTACCAGGCTCCATGGTCCATGGGATTTTCCAGGCAAGAATACTGGAGTGAGCTGCTGTTTCCTTTTCCAGGGGATCTTCCCAACCCAGGGATTGAACCTGGGTCTCCTGCATTGCAGACAGACGCTTTACCATCTGAGCCACTAGGGAAGCAAGTGAATTATTTAACTTCTCTGTTAAATATGTTCACTCCTTTCTAGCCATCAATGGAGATAATCACAAATTTGATATATAACATATCTTTAGGTCTATCAATAAATTCTTAACTTTTACTATTCCAGAATCATTAGTACATTTTTCTCTTCTTGTTAATAGCTCCAAAGTGGTGGTGGGGGGTTATTAGCTACCTTAGAAATATCAATAGCATCAGGACTTTATAGGGTATATAAAAAGAGAGTATGAAAGATTATTTCTGTATAGTCTTATCCAACATACATTACTATCTTATTAAATTGAGGGTATTACCCAAGAACTGTGTGTGTGTGTGTGTTGTGTGGACCTGATATCTTCAGCACTGAGTGACACATTTTAACAAAAGTAGTGTGCATTGTTTTTCAGAACTGATAACATTGATTTATTCCATTATTATTTACTGAGCATGTACTATATGCTGACACTGTGACAGGCACTGGGAATATAGCGGTTAACAAAGCAGATGTCAATGCTGTCCCCATGGAACTGTGCATCTATCCTGGGAAGCAAATAATTGCCTTAAAAGCAGTGAACCAAGAGACAAAAAAACGGGTGTCATTGGGAAGGAGGTAGGATTGAAGGAGGCTTGTCTCCGCACAAGGTAACAGGGGTACTTTGTTCCTAGTTATATAATTTCTACATTTTTCTGAAATTTCTTACAGATAACTGATAATTTTAAGACATTTACAGTTAACATTTGTGTGTACTATACAAAATCTTTAACTTACAAATATATTTTTCCATTAAATAGTGTTAACTGCTCTTTGAAAAATTATATGATTCATTCTTGTAAATAAATTTGAAAGCTTCTGATAAAGTCTGTAAACAAATTTACAGAAGTTCTGTAGATTCTTAGGTCAGTCTTTTAGGTATCTGATTGCTTTACAAAATTTAAAGATTCATCAAAAAATGGTACACAACACAATGACGGCAATTGCATGAGAGCCAGGTTTTGTTACCTATAGCCCTAAAAAGAAAGACCATCAGGCAGGGCCCCATGGAGGGTTATGCCAAGAACAGCATAAAAATAAGCTAGAATTGTAGTGGACAGTTTATGTATCACCAACCAGAGTGGGAAGAGCTCGGTTCTGAGCACCCTCTGTGGATTGACTGATTTGAATAATTTTTAGGTTCTAGGGCACAGAGGCTGTCTCAAGTTATCTGACAACCTGATCTTTCCGGCAGTTAGGGTGTTTGCTTCATGACCTACAAGTGTGAGAGCTCTAGAAGGGAAGTGGTGGGATATGAATTAACTCAGAAGGGGAAAGTGACCAGCCAGGATCACAGAACGGGGTCTAACCATCGTGTATTTATATAGAGATTTACCTATCTATCTATATAACCTCATTACAATTTGTTCATATAATTGAGCTCCTTTGTTGGAAAATTTACTTTGCTTATTTTCTAGCAAGTTTCTATTTTAGACCTGACGTTAAATATGGAAACTTTTACCCTTTTTTTTTTGACCTATGTATAATTTTCAGTGGTTGCCTAAAACTCACACACACAATATGGGTTTTATTTTGAGAAAAAGCAATGCTTCCAAGTTTTCTTCCATAAAGTCTGTGTCATGAATTGGTATAAAAAATAAAAATTTTTATCATGAATTATTAAAGAGAACACAGTCATTCTACTGATTTCCTAAACATCCTGGTGCTTTAAAAGTTTATAATCTGAAGCATCTTAAACATTAAATAGTTTCCAGTTAATTTTTATCATTTTTAGACCACTTACTGAATTGTTTTACATTTTTAAAAAGGAGAAAGACATTCTTCATAAAGCATTAATATTTAATGTTGTTATTTTCAAAATATGACTGAAAATAATTCTTGATTCTCCATCAAATATATAGCATTTAAAATATCAGGGTTTCTTTGCTAATACTGCAAAACCTATATGCACTGAAATATTATCCTTTATCATTGACATATAATTATTTTTAATGTCATCACTATAAGAGGTTGTCTTAATTGATAAATAATTGTATTTATTTTTCATAATCCCTCAACAAGTGTTTATTGAATATCTAACATGTATTACATGTATCAGAAATGTGCTGGATTCTTGCCATTAAAAAGAATACATTTGAATCAGTTCTAAGGAGATGGATGGAGCTGGAACCGATTATACAGAGTGAAGTAAGCCAGAAAGAAAAACACCAATACAGTATACTAACGCATATATATGGANCTTCTCCAAATTTTTCATAAATTTGATGTCCTATTTCTATCATGTTATACAATATCTATGTAGAATTCAGATCAGAATTGAAAACTGCTTAGAAATACTTTCCATAATTTCAGCCTTATACTAATTACTTCCATTTTATTTTTAAAATGTATTTAAAAAACCCTATCATGATTTTTTTAACACTGAAATATTTATTGATTTTTAAAAAAAAGCTAAATTATTTTTGCCCCTCTCATAATCTGCAATCTTTGAGTTTGGTGATCTTTCTTGGGTTTTGAATGTCTAAAGACACAAATGTTGATAAAACTGTCCAAGCCATCTGTCTCTGCATTTAAATGCTGAAAGCAAAAATGAAAGCACATGAAAAGCTTCTTGAAAGTCATCTCAGTTAATGTTTATATCAGGTCTCAATGTATTTCCCTCTCCATCTTTGCCAAACTCACCTTCCTGCTCAAAATCCAAAAAAATAAAATAACAACAGCTTCAATCTGTTTATGATTTAGGCATCAACAGCTATCATAGAGCTGCTTGAATTGATGACTTTTAATGTGCAGGTTCAAAATGTGAAACTATCCAATTTGATGGATCTCCAGCTATACTTCAATGGCAGCATACTTGAATGAGCTTTGATCTCATCTTGTTATACCCAGAACCAGAACTGTTAATTCATTGATTAACTCACTACTGTTATTAACAAGTGCCTTCTGGTCTGGTGTCCACCTGTTTTTCGACCTGATGATTTGAAACCCTTTCTTTCCAAAGATTGAAACTGATAAACCAACATGTAAAAAAATCATGAGAACTTTCATATTTCTCATTAGATTTCAAACTATGTGACAGTTTGGACTTTTATATGAATAAATTTTCCTTAGAATTTTTTCCTATTGGGTAAAATAAGACTAAACAGACTGCCAAAATTGAATTGTAAAATAGAAGTCATTTTTATATCATTTTGGTTCAGATTCATCACATCTCACTCAATTTTTGTCTCATTCAAATTTTATTATAGAAAAATACCTCTTTCATGCAAAACATATCTGATTGTCATGTTATAATGGCCTTTTTGTGATTAGACCATATATCATTATTTCTATGCAAAACAACTAAGTTCCAGGTTTACTGTATTTTCCTCAGAAAAAGTATCTTAAAAGGTAGAATGAATGCAGTATGCAAAGAGTTGTGCATCACTAAACATCTTAAAGTGGAAGATGTATCCACTGACTTCAACTTTGCTGAAGCAGTTTACCTGATCTCTAGGCCCAGTGATAAAATTCCTTGTTTTAACAAAATTTCTGGTTTAGAGTAGGTTTTTATCCTACTACTTTGCTTTGTACTTGCTATTGATTTACTGAGAAAAATTTCAGTTATTATACTTGCTCCTTTCCTTACTCCTTATAAAAAGTTTCAGGGAAACAAAAATTCTCACCTACTACACTTCTAGGTAACTTTAGTATCNNNNTAAGGGACCAATATAAAAAACTTGATATTTTTACTATCTCATTTTCACCCTCAGTTTATTTCTAATTCTTTTACATTTTTGTGAGATAAGATGTAGCAGTGATAACAATTTCGTATCAGAGATTACCCTGAGTAGAAAGCTAAGTCACTTGATGGGGGCTTCTACTATCTCCACACACTATTGATGAGTTTCATATATGAATCAAATTGATTAATTTGCTTCCAGTCTAAAAACGGTGAAAGTTAATTTTGAATATGAGAGTTGACATGAAAACTAAGGAACTTGCTCAGCATTGCTCATATACCCTTTTGGTATATAATTTCTATTTTAGATCACATTATCCTATATCCAATTGATAATTTAAAATCAATATTACATGGGAATAGATATGAGTTATTACTGTGCCCAGAGAAACAATCAAGAGGTACAAATTTCAATCCTATATAAACTCAGGTTTACATATAAAATAGTATAGGATAGTTATGTGGACAGTCTAAATCCAAAAATAAATCTGGCAAATTTGATTCTGCCTATGGGAAAAAAATTTTTTGTTCATTCACTGAATAATTTTTGTTTGATCTCATTAGGTTCAAGATTCTTGCATAGAATGTCTAAATTCAGAACTAGTTCATAAATCTCAGGTCAGGTGATCATCATAACTCAGGCCAACAGAAATAGATTTGAGCCCCAGTAAAACAATGAATAGACAGGGCAGACTAGCATGCTGCAGTCCATGGGGTTGCAAAGACTCAGACATGACTGAGTGACTTTACTGAACTGAAAACAATGAAATAGTATAAACTTTGTGAAATTAATTTTAGATTCACTATTTCTTAGCTTCTCATCTAAAAATTGAGAGCCAAAGATTAAATTTTGATGAATGACATCTACCAGCCTTTTATTCCTTTGTTAAATATCACTGTGATTTGTCATAGATAATCACATTTTCAGTGTTATTTTCATTTTACTAATGAAAAGTCCAAGATAGAGCAAAGAAATTATAAGTCAACTGTTCCTGTAATATATTACTTACATCATATTAAGTCCTGGAATGTGAAAGTATGGTTGGAACAAGTGTTTATATTTATCAATCTAAGTAAAAGCTATAATCTAACTTTTAGTTTATAGCTCAAATTTAAACTCAAAATTGTGACAGCATCTACAGTCACCTTGAGAAACAAATACAGAAATCTCACACCAGCAGGATCTGACAAAAACCTTTGGTTAACAAGTAAACAAGGATTAAATGTTTTACACGTTCTGTTCCTCATACAGATTTTTTTCCTTGGTCACAGATGAAAAGTCAACATTTGCGGATGGAGTCAGTCCAAATGCAATAACACATGGCCAGCCTGAGCAGCAGCTTCTCTGCCAGAGAGGATATTGCTATTTGGACAGACTTTATAGCTCACAAAGAATGGAGAGTGCCTCCTTATAAATCTTTAGCTTTCTACAGCATGGCTTGAATATCAGGGCCCTTTCTTTTTTTCTCATCTGCTAAAGCTAGTGGCTGTAAAGAAAATATCTTAGATAATTTTATTGATTCACCACTCACATTAGATGTTGCAATCAATGAAATGACAATGGTCTAAGGTTACTGATTATTTAAATTAACTCAAATTTTTACCCAATTGCATGGTATGCAATAGCTTATTTATATTATTGCAAACTGTATCTTCTTTCTCCAATAGTTCACTATTTCTTTTTCTCATATTTGATGTCTTTCATTTTACAAAGTTACTCATAGACTGATATTTCCTGAATTACTGTTCATTTCCTACAATCTGTATAACTTCTCAAGAAACCACAGTAAATATTATTTGATATATAATACGTTTTTAGGAACGAATCTCATGTATGAAGAAATGAAGTAATTCATTACAGATGAATTTCAGGCTAAGATTCAAGTTTAAAAAAAGCAATTTATACAGTCTTACCTCTTCTTAAAAAGCTCTCAGGTACTTGTCTGAATCCAGACCAGTAGTACATAATACTGTGAAGTAATTTATCTTCACACATTTTCCACTCTCTCATATTTCAGGTGTATTTAATTAGAATGAAAAAACTGGTGAAGTTTGTTCTTATTTCCCCAGTTCTCTGATAATTTTCACCTGGTACCCTTAAGTGCAGCCTTGTTCCCTCCTGAGTCTCTGGGTAGACATTCTACTTCTCCTGATCTCCAAAGGGTGTAGAGACTTGTCCTCAGTTATTTTAAGCAATGGGAAATTAAACATTTTGGTAAATTGTTAAACATTTAAAGGCTTCACAAATTTTATATTTTAAAAACTGTCTGAAAGATTTTCTTTTTAAAAAAATAGAATAAGCTATCCCATGTGATCTGTAGGGATATGTGTGTGGGTGTGTGTGTTTACACATAGATTTTACCATAACTTTGAATTAATAGACTGTAGATCAGTACTTCTCAAATGTTAATGTGCATATGAACCACCTGGAGAAAATGTTAAAATGCAGAATCAGATTCAGTAAATCTGGGATCCTGAGTTCCTTCATTTCTAAGGATCTCTCAAATGCTGTTGCTTCAAGGCCCTCTCTTGGAGAGGCAAGCATATTGAGTACTTACCTATCTCTATGGGATACTTTCCCAGTGTTCTACACAATTTAAAGTTTTCAAATATGTGTTTGAATCAGAGTTAGCTGGAGGGCTTATCATATAAACTGCCTGGCCATAACCAGTAATTTTCATTTTATACATTTAAAGTGGAGCCTTGAGCTTTCTGTTCTAACAAGTTCCCTGGTGCTGTTACCCTTTCCTGATTTCTCCAGGCCATCACTAGCCTCTAGATTTCAGTTCCATTTGATGACACCACAGTTTTTTCCAGATCCTGCTCAGTGTTGTTTATCTACACTTCTAAGTGAAATCACATCATTATGTAGTCTTATAAATTGTATATATATATATACAATTGTATATATATATATATAAGCAATTCCCTAACTTACATTTTCAGCCCCATTATCATTCTCTTGTGGCAATATCAACATGTCTGACTCATGGCTGCTCCTATATTTCTGACTCATGGCTCCTCCTATATTTCTAATTGGAATTTCCAATTAATGTAATTCTTTCTTTTTTTCCCTAAATATGGTACTTTTCCTGAAATTACCATTCTGTGTATGGCAGACCAGTCACCTGCTTGCTCCATTCAGAAACAAACAAAAAAAGGAGTCAGACTTGGCACCTGATAGAGAGAAAATTAAGTGTCTCCAACTTAATTCCTGGGACTAGAAATATACAATATCACACAAGTGGTAATGTTAAACTATATGGTTGTCACATACTGAAGGTTTCTGTCTGACAAATTCATATGTTGAAACCAATGTGATGGTATTTGGAGGAGGGATCTTTGGGAAAGGATCAGGTTTAAATGAAGTCATAAGGGTGAAGTCCTTGTGATCAAATTAGTGCCCTTATAAAAAGAGACCAGAGAACTAGATCATTCTCTGTCTCTCTGTCTCTCTCTCTCTCTGCCATGTACAGCAAGAAAGGCGCTGTTTGCCAACTAGGAAGGGAGATATCCTCAGACATCAATTTTGCCTGTACCTTAATTTTAGTCCTCCCAGCCTTCTAAATTGTGATAAATAAATGTTCCTTGTTAAAGCAAGTCTATGATATTCTGTTAAAGCAGCGTGTACTAAGACAATGGCAAAAGGGCATTTGCAGATATAACAAGGACACTCATCAACAAATAAAGTTGATTTTTAGTTAAGAAAGTAAACTATATTCGGGCCTAAAATAATCACCTAAACTCTTGAAAATCAGGGTGATTTCTTTAGATATTGGAGAAAGAAACTCAGATTCAAAGCACAAGAAAGACTCATTATGTCACTGGTATATTTGAAGATGGAAAGGACCACGTGAAAAGGATTCAGTTCAGTTTAGTCGCTCAGTCGTGTCCGACTCTTTGCAACCCCATGAATCGCAGCACGCCAGGCCTCCCTGTCCATCACCATCTCCCGGAGTTCACTCAGACTCACGTTCATCGAGTCAGTGATGCCATCCAGCCATCTCATCCTCAGTCGCCCCTTCTCCTCCTGCCCCCAATCCCTCCCAGCATCAGGGTCTTTTCCAATGAGTCAACTCTTCTCATGAGGTGGCCAAAGTACTGGAGTTTCAGCTTTAGCATCATGCCTTCCAAAGAAATCCCAGGGCTGATCTCCTTCAGAATGGA
>SJYQ01003667.1:493035-554815 GCA_006410935.1 Redunca redunca | reverse complement strand
ACTAACATAAAAGTATATGTAAAATAGTTTGTGACAAGTCATTTAAATAAGAAAATAGTTAATAAATCAATTTACTTTTACTTAAGAAACATTGCTAAGAGTACACAGCATAAAATTTCACCAAGATAATATTTGGAATGTCTAAATGGTATTAATAACTGCAAAATTGCTGCACTTATGTGTCACCTTACCTTGAGTCAATGCAAGTGGAATGCCCCAAATTGAAACATAATTAGATTGCTACCTATATCCCACTGAACTGCTTAATCATGTCATAAAATTTATAATTCCTCTCACTGAGCTCTTTAGATGTTTTCTAAAGTCTAGATTCACAGGATATGTAACAGAACAATTCTCTAAAGCCTGAAGATACAAAAGTAACTTATTAGCAATTATTCTGTAGCAGAGTTCCAATGAGATGCAGATAAGTATGC
This sequence comes from Redunca redunca, assembly GCA_006410935.1. Lineage (NCBI taxonomy): Eukaryota > Metazoa > Chordata > Mammalia > Artiodactyla > Bovidae > Redunca > Redunca redunca. Next base: position 554,381 of record SJYQ01003667.1, on the reverse strand, counting down.
AGGATTTTGCCCTTTGTTACAGGTATGTTTAGGTAAATGGGAGGGTATTTAGAAAAAAAAAAATTAAGTTGATTAGGGACTGTATTAAAATCCTAAAAGTAGCTTAGACTCAATAAATATATGGCTTACAACTATTGAGGGATGAAATTACTTTTCACAAATTTTAGAGGAAAGTGTGATTTTAAAAGAGGCTAATATGCCACATTAGATTACACGTAGAATAGCATGGTGAATTCCATTGCTTAAATTTGGTTGTACATAAAGAAAACCTATTCTAAAATGAGAAGCATAATGTTATATTTTGAAAGAATTTCCTAAGGGGACTGTTGAAAATGCCATTACTTCATTATTGAAAATGGCTTGTATAATGGAGTATTGTGGAGAGAAATCTTGCCCTCTCAGAATAATGCATAGGATTACTCATTCCAAACTAAATGTATGTTTATCTCTGAATGCACATTGAAAATCCAGAGAAATTACTTCATTAATGTAGGTCTTTGAAAGATAGATTTCTCTACTAAAGTAATGAATATAATGTGAATTTTATAACATCTATGTAAATTTATCTGAGATTTCCTGCAGTATTTTCTGTTATGCCTATTGCCAATCAGATTATAATTTTCTGAGGATAGAGGACAAGTTACAGTTCTTTAGTATTTCACTATTTTACTGGTAGTTGACCATATGTCCCAACAATTAAATGCATATAATATTGCCATACTTATCATCAAAAATATAATTCTGTGATAATTTTATGAGATATAAATTGTTTATCATTTTTCTGAAGCAGAACAATTTTGTTGCAATATCACATTTAATCAACAATATTTAAAATTTTCTCAAGATCTAATTGATGTTTGCATGCAAAATTTTAGGAAAACCAGTACTACTCTCAAAATAAAGTTTTTTAGTTAATGTAAGAAAACAAAATAAGGGAAAGTCACTGTCACTAATTTTGTATCTGAAGATACAAAATATCTGGGAGATACTGGGTGAAAAATTCATGACATGAAAATTTGACCTGAGAGCTTTTTTTTTTTTCCCCACTCTGGGTTATTTCAATAACTTCTTTGGAGGAGTTATGGCTAATCATATGTGCTTCCTATCTAGATCTGCAATTAACTATGTATTTTTATTATCTTCCAATCTGTCTCATCAAAATGACCCATCTCTTGGGCATAATTGGTGATTTCCTACTCTGATAAGCTCATTAATCTCACAATGTTATTGACCAAAATGCTAATTGTTATCCTTTAGAAGAATAAAGAATATCTACACTTCAGTAAGAGCCTTACAGAGCTGCTTCAATCCATACATAGGACTATTTGAAACATGATGGCAGAAAAATGTGATTTTGCGATAGAGGTGGCTTTGAGGCATCCATCAAATCACAGTGTGAAAGTGTTTCCCCATAAGCTGGCATAGCTTGGGTATCTATCAGTGGCACCAAAGGAATGGCACTCAAAAGGGTTAACTGAAAAATGTTTGATGAATGGACTCTGTTTAGTGTGGGCTCAGAAAGTAAACTATAAAAAAGTAGTGAGAGAAGCCAAGACCTGAAAATGTAGGAAAATATTACCACTCCTATGCCTAAAGAGGTAAGAAAAGGGGCAGGGCAATATGCTTAGAATCTAAAAATAATTATGGAAAATTTATTCAGGAAATCACAAAGTGAATAGGCAAGATAACTTGTAAAATAAGAGCAAATGTTGGAAACTTTTTTGTTTTTGCAAATCACCAGATATAAATTTAGTAAATATCCTTTGAGATAACTTTCAAAGTGGAATTCAAATTTTAAAGACCTAAGTGATCAAAACACAATTTTGAAATCTTTTATGGTCATCTACCATTAAATGAGAAATGCATGATAAATTTGGAAACTACAGTTTCTATTAGCTATTATAACATGTAAGCCAATTATTAGGATAATGTCATAATATAATTTAAAAATTCAGAGCAGTCTCGTGAGTTGATGGAAAGAGAGCTAGTAAGANAAAAAAAAAAAGAATGAATGGAATATTTCATTGTCTTTTTAATATTTCAGTAAAAATTCCTGAAATGCTACTTTTTATATACACACCAAGAGCCATATTCTATATATATATATATATCATTACAAGATAACTAGCATAACTTCATTGGAAAGAAAAATTATTAGTAAATTTATAGATTGCATGTCTGTGTCTGTTTTACTTTATGCAGTAAAGTACGGTTAAAGTACATGATTCCAGTTTAGAGTTCTTAAAGTGGGCTCTGTGCCTCAGTCTACCACATCGCTAAAAATCACAAGACAGCTGGCCCTGGCCTAATATTATCAATACTGCTTAGAATGTCATTTTGTTTCTAATAGAAGTGAGCTGCACAGTGAACCTTTACTTTTTAATCTAGATGACAGTCAAAGGTTTTGAGATCTGTGAACCTTTGGCAAGATTTATAATGTTAAGTTGTCATCTCAAAAAACTGGTATGGTTTTGGTTCAAAATGAGTCAGTAAGAGTTTTTTATCTGGCTGAAGTAACCCCAGAATGTTCTCCCTGTCAGCATAGAATGTAAATAAAACTCTAACAAACAGCATATTTCACAACCATATTATTGCTAATAAATTACTTGCAGCTACTACTTGGGGAATGCCTATGTATATGTATCCATCTATCTATCCATAAGCATACTATCTTAGTTACACTTACCAAATTGACAGTCCATTATTTTAGTTAATATAACTATGTTATATAGGTCTTAACTATATTCTCCAAGTCTCTTTTTACTGAAAGATGACATAGACTAAAAAATATATTATTGGACTAAACAGATGATTTAAGATCACAGAGATCTGAGCATTCTCAATTTAAGCAGTGCTACTAAACCAAATTTCTTCCTCTTTCAGAGTGTTATTCATTAAATCAAAGGCATTGCTAGAGTCTTCCCAGGAGATCCAGTGGTTAAGACTCTCTGCTTCCAATGCAGGGGGTTGCAGGTTCTATCCCTGGTGGGGGAACTAAGATCCCATACACCTCACCAAAGTAGGGGGTAAAAAAAATTGCTTTCCTCATAATTATTCTTACAGCTCTTAAAATGTATTGTCTTGTCAGTTGAATATGCTACATACACTTTATGCAAAGCTTAAAACATATACCTTGCATTGCTACATGATCATGCCTGATTGGCTCCTGAAGGAAGCTATAAATACATACTGATGATTACAAACTGCTCTTCAAATACTGTGACATCAAGTTGAAGAAAGTCACAACTATAAACTAGGAGACATGCGAAGATCTTCCTCAGCTGCAGGGTCTTAACTCGCAATTAGATTTTTCTGCTTGTGATAAAGTAAAGATTCAGTGATTTAAAAGAAAAAAAAAACTGCTTGTTTCAGAGGGTGAAAGAATGATAGTCTAATTAATTTTAGAAAGATAACTAGAAATGGAAACTATGAACTATATTTTTCTTGCATAAAAACGTTATGAAATTGGTAATCAGGTGCATGATCATGGGTGAAGGTCGACATAACACTGCCAATGTATTTATATTCATATAAATTATTGTTGATTAATGGTCATCACTGCTATTTTAGGAGCTAATGCTGTTTGAAAGTAGCTGGCTGGCTGCCAGTCCCAGAGCCCTTTGAATCTTTAGGATAGTCAGGTCAACATTACTAATAAATCTCAAGGCTGTTTTCATTTGTTTGTTTAAGTTAAATGGTTACTATAGATACACAGGTTGTGTCCATAAACATATAGAACATTTGCTTTTTCTTAACTTGTTCTAATTGCTGCATGACAAGATTAAGCAATTTCTATTTGCGTTTTACGAACTCTTCTAAGACTTGAAATTGCTAGTTTTTTTTTTTTCTTTTTTATTATAGGCTGCTTAATACTTCTTCACTGTAGCTCACTGTGGTTCACTTTTCTTTCTTATTATTCTTTCTTTGTTTATTTACTAGCTCACAGTGCCTTTTGCACCTAGCTACAGCACCAGCAGACTAAAAATGTACTTAGGCTTATGATATTACTACCTCATCAACTATTATTAAGTCTAAATAATAAAGGAAACTGATAAAATGACCCAAATTACATTAACAAGGTCATATACTGTATTTTTAGGGAACATGGATGGTGTGACTATTATCGTTACTTGGAATTGATATTAAATTGGTGTCACATTATCTTTGCTGTTTTTCTGAAACACATGCTGGATTTTTCTTTTTTCTTTCTTTCTTTCCATGAAGATACATCCTAGAACCATAGTATTCAAGTACCTAACAAAATGTACCAAATGCATGGAGAGAAGCCAAGCCATTCCATTCTCTCTGGTTATCTCAATGACAAATATAAATTAACCTTTGATCATTTTGGCTGAGAAGATCAATATTGATTGTGAAAATGGCCACAACTCAAGTTTTTCTACACAGAAACTGCCTGAGTGTTTAAACGCATGAATCAAAATCTGACACAGTCAGATTCAGCTTGAGTAGTGGCATTTAGTGAGGTTAGGGATTGAAAGACAGGCTGGATTTGAGGTAAGCTGGCAATTTATTTCTGTTTATGATTCACCACCTTAAGCCAACACATGTTTTTTGAGCCATCTGCTTCCTTCATATCATTAGAAAACAAGGCTCAGGCCATATTTCCCATACTTATTCAACAGCAGACTTGGTGGTGACTGCGTGGATACTGTCCTTATGAATTCAAGAACTTGTATTTTCAGCTAGGAAAGTGTGTTATATGAATGTCGAAAAGGATGTATTTAGTAACCAATAACATGAAGTTTTCTGAAGTAGATTCAGTGATTTCACAATTAGTACTTACTGGACATTTTAGTTTCATTTGCATATGCACATATGTTCATTCTTAATTTAGCTAGCTGTATGAAAAAGCCCTATATATTTACTGTCCAAATTGATTACATAATTTATGAGTTGTTAAAGCTGCCTGGCTCTTTCTTTTTTTTTATTAAAAAACATTCTTTCCAATCATACTTAACAGGAAAACTATTCCACTGTGATTTATGATATTATGAGTTTCCATTTTGAAAAGCAAAAATATAGTTTTAACAGAACTATTAAGTAAGATGAAGATGAAAAGAATTACTGCATTTCCAAACATTAACATATCCAATGTTTCTCTTTCTTGACAAGAATAGCAGTGCAGATGTTAATTATGATATATAGAATGACTCATCAAGACACCTAAAACCTTGATCTTCATCCCCTCTGGTTCTCTGTTGGGTATGATGAATAGTTTGTATAGGAAAATTAAAAAGTGGTTTTTCTGTCATTTTAAATGAGAGTCTTGACAACTTTCCATTCAATATCTTCCCAAAGCATTTGACTTTATTTCAGAAATTAACTTTAGGAAAGGAACTATTATAAAAAATTATTTGAGATAAAGTGATCAGTGCAAAGAAACAGAGGGAAACAATAGAATGGGAAAGACTAGAGATCTCTTCAAGAAAATTAGAGATACCAAGGGAACATTTCATGCAAAGATGGTCACAGTAAAGGACAGAAATGGTATGGACCTAACAGAAGTGGAAGAGATTAAGAACAGGTGGAAAGAATACACAGAACTATACAAAAAAGATCTTCATGACCTAAATAACCAGGGTGGTGTGATCACTCATTTAGAGTCAGATCCTGGTATGCGAAGTTAAATGGGCCTTAGGAAACATCACTACAAACAAAGCTAGTGGAGCTGATGGAATTCCAGTTGAGCCATTTCAAATCTGAAAAGATGATGATATGAAAGTGCTGCACTCAATATGCTAGAAAATTCATAAAATTCAGTAGTGGCCACAGGATTGGAAAAGGTTAATTTTCATTCCACACCCAAAGAAGGGCAATGCCAAAGAATGCTCAAACTACAGCAAAATTGCACTCATCACACATGCTAGCAAATTCATGCTCAATATTCTCCAAGACAAACTTCAACAGTTTGTGAACCATGAACTTCCAGACATTCAAGCTGGCTTTAGAAAAGGCAGAGGAACCAGAGATCAAATTTCCAACATCCACTGGATCATCAAAAAAGCAAGAGACTTCCAGAAAAACATTTATTTCTGCTTTACTGACTATGCCAAAGCATTTGACTTTGTGGATCACAGCAAACTGTGGAAAATTCTGAAAGAGATGGGAATACCAGACCACCTGACCTGCCTCTTGGGAAACCTATATGCAGGTCAAGAAATGACAGTTAGAACTGAACATGGAACAACAGACTGGTTCCAAATCAGGAAAAGAGTACGTCAAGACTGTATACTGTCACCCTGCTTATTTAACTTATATGCAGAGTACATCATGCAAAATGCTGGGCTCAGTGAAACACAAAATGGAATCAAGATTGCCAGGAGAAATATCAATAACCTCAGATATGCAGATGCTGCTGCTGCTGTTGCTAAGTTGCTTCAGTCATGTCCGACTCTGTGCGACCCCATAGATGGCAGCCCACCAGGCTCCCCTGTCCCTGGGATTCTCCAGGCAAGAACACTGGAGTGGCTTGCCATTTCCTTCTCCAATGCATGAAAGTGAAATATGAAATTGAAGTCGCTCAGTCGTGCCTGACCCTCAGCAACCCCATGGACTGCAGCCTTCCAGGCTCCTCCATCCGTGGGATTTTCCAGATATGCAGATTACACTGCTCTTATTCCAGAAAGTGAAGAAAATTTAAAGAGTCTCTTGATGAATGAAAGAGGAGAGTGAAAAATTTGGCTTAAAGCTCAACATTCAGAAAACTAAGATCATGGCATCCAGGCCCATCACTTCATGGCAAATAGATGAGGAAATAGTGACAGATTTTGTTTTTTGGGGTTCCAAAATCACTGCAGATGGTGATTGCAGCCATGAAATTAAAAGACGCTTACTCCTTGGAAAGAAAGTTATGACCAACCTATACAGCATTATTAAAAAGCAGACACAGTACTTTGCCAACAAAGGTCCATCTAGTCAAAGCTATGGTTTTTCCAGTAGTCATGTATGGATGTGAGAGTTGGACTGTGAAGGCTGAGCGCCGAAGAATTGATGCTTTTGAACTGGGGTGTTGGAGAAAACTCTTGAGAGTTCCTTGGACTACAAGGAAATCCAACCAGTCAATTCTAAAGGAAATCAGTCCTAAATGTTCATTGGAAGGACTGATGCTGAAGCTGAAACTCCAATTCTTTGTCCATCTGATGCAAAGAACTGACTCATTGAAAAGACCCTCATGTTGGGTAAGATTGAAGACAGGAGGAGAAGGGGATAACAAAGAATGAGATGGTTGGATGGCATCACTGACTCGATGGACATGAGTTTGAGTAAGCTCCAGGAACTGGTGATGAACAGGGAAGCCTGGCATGCTGCAGTCCATGGGGTTTCAAAGTGTCAGGCATGACTGAGTTTCTGAACTTAACTGAACTGAACTGTATTTTAACGAGTTACTTATTCTTGAACTTGGTGGATGAATTTATTAAGAAACAATTCCTGAACAGTGAGTCATTTAGAGGCACTAGCAGAAAACTAAACTGAGTATATGTGTAGAGAAATATCCCAAATCATAATGATATGCAAATGATAAAATTTTAAAAAAGCCACTGAATCATTGTGCTTGGTTTTGTTTTAAGGAATTGAAGAGTTTTGCTTCTTGACTTTTCTCATAATTTGAATTATTGATTCTAAAGCACAGATTTTATAAGCAGTGTAAATAAAATATAATTTTTATTTTAAGTGTTCTTATTTGCTCTTTGGCTTTAGAACTTATATTTTTGGAAACTATTGTGGCATAACATCTTAAGTAGATTTTAAAGTGAGTGTTTAAGGCAAAATTCAGATATAACCAGAGCTACTCTTGACATTCACTCAGCATGTCAAGTTGCTCAATTATAAGATACACAAGGGAGTGGCAGACAGGCAATCATGTCACCCACAGGAATTTACTCTGAGGCTTCTTCTCACTCTGCCAGGAGGAATGACTGGCAGAATCACCTGGACTGTTTCAACCCTCTTTCTCTCCTCTCTGTTTCACTATCTTTGTCTAGCAAATATATGAAATTTTATCATTCACAAACACATACATATATATGATGGGACTCTAAAAGAGTGGTTACTTTTTGGGTGCATCTCTGCCCTAGCTCCTACTGCCTTTCTTTTTATTTTTAATAAAGAAAGACAAGAAAGGAGAGACTTGAGTAGCTCAGTTTCACTTCAGTCGCTCAGTCATGTCCGACTCTTTGTGAGCCCATGAACCGCAGAACACCAGGCTTCCCTGTCCATCACCAGCTCCCGGAGTTTACCCAAACTCATGTCCATAGTCGGTGATGCCATCCAACCGTCTCATCCTCTGTTGTCCCCTTCTCCTCCTGCCCTCAGTCTTTCCCAGCATCAGGGTCTTTTCAAATGAGTCAGCTCTTTGCATAAGATGGCCAGAGTATTGAAGTTTCAGCTTCAACAACTTGAGTAGAGTCCCGTACGTTAAAGCAGGGAACTATGACAGACCACACAAAACATGTGAGGCAGGCCTTTCCTTTGGCTGTCTGAGAGAATAGCATTCACGCTAACATGTACTGTCTCCCTCCACAATCCTGCCATGTTCTCCTTTTCACAAGATGGAAAGAGGTAGATATACAAGTGAGTGTTAAGACTAGTTGTTTCAGAAACGTCCGAGAGAGACAGTAGAGAGAACTTCCCTCATTCCTATGATTTTCAATGTATAAGATGGGCTCAGAGAGGCAAAGTGACTTGCCAATACTCACACAGCTCCCTTGTAATGGGGCAGAGTATAATGTTTCCAATTCCAAAACCGTGTTGCATGCTGCCGTTTCTCTCTTGTTGACAGAGGACACTAATTTTAGTTTAATGATGGTAATTAAAGCAAACATGACCAGAGTGAAATAAAACTATATGTAACCATTAGCATATTCTAAAGTGCAGGTGTAGTCATTGGAAATTCCGTGTAATGAAAACATTTGAAAAGGTAGAATAATAGACTGGACAAGGATGACAGGGAAAGAACTAATTGCAAGGTGAAGTGTTCTAGAAAGTTTACTTCCTAATCAAATAGAACAAAGTAACTTTATAAGCACAGACATATATTGTCTGTAAAGTGAAATTTATTCAGAACACTGAGGTTAAAGTCACTACGTGACTGGAAATGGAAGGTTTAGCACTGTCATCAGGGTTTCTGGGTTGGATATCATAACCTGGGGAATTTCTTTATGGTGAAAATAAGTAAATTTTAACACACATACAAATTTAGAGCATCTGTTATTGCTCACTCTCCTTCTAGGAAATAAAATATCAATATCTCATCTTTGACTGTTACCAATTTATGCCTTTAGTATAGTTCATAAAATATCATCTTCTGTATGATATAAACAACATTTTTCACTAGAAATTTACTATATTACTCACATTTTGGACAACAAGACAGGTAAGATCTCTGTAGTGCAAACTTCATTTGTATTTTTATAACGTGGCCCCTAGCTACTTTCAGTTTTGTATAAGAGATATGTGTCATTCTATTTCAAGGTTGGATTTTTGTGGACTTTGCTGAGAATCATTATTCAGAAAGTTAGGCTATAAATACTAGAAGGATAAACCTGATCTTCGGGTTCCTGACAGATTGCTTTCCTCTTCCATGGGTTAAGGTTTAAATGTACTTATGACATCTGCGGAACTTGTGAGAGTTGTTTTTAGCCAGTGAGATGGAAAAACAGTTTCCAGAAGCCAAAAATGTTAAGGACAGAGGTAACATTTATGTTGAGTTGAACTATGTCAGTTTATTCCACAATCAGAGCTGACAAAGTTAAATTTGTGATTTTTCTTTTATTGAATAATCATCATTTAGAGAAACATAAGGATATCTTCTATTTTCTTACTCTATAATTTTCTTAGAAATATGGCACTTAAGAATGATCACTGTGTAGAAATACTGTATGTATTTTTTATAGGTTCACTGTTTGTTACATACAGTTAATCCAAGAATACATCAGTGGGAGGTCACTCATTTTATTCAGAGTTGTTAACATTAATGCTTTTGGTTACTATTAATGAATACAAGTATTTTCAAAAGATACTGAGAGAAAAGTCACAGAATTAGATTAACTATGTGATCTTGTGTCCATGGAGTTGGAATGAATTAGAAAGAAATAGTTCTAAAGCAGAGGTTCATTATAACTGTAATGAAGTAAAACTGACAGATTATTCCCACCTCTTATTCAGAAATCTGACAGGAACACTGGCTTATTTTTGTCCTTGTAATATGTCTCAGATACCTTATTCCTCTCATTACTCTATCAAACCTCCATTCAGTTTCTGATTGTTCCACATTCAGGAAACTCTAACAGCCTTGTTTTTATCAGCCTCAATATTCTTACATTTTTGGGCTACTCTGCTCTAAATACCATGACAACAAAATTATATTCCTCCTGCATTACCTTGATTACATCTTCATAAGGTTTAAATCAGGGCATGGATGTTTACAACTTAAGCACATAATTATCCATTCTTTTCCACTTCCATATATGTAACCCCACGGGTGTTCTGTTTGCTTTCTGTTCTCTGGGCTCTCATCTTGCTCAATTATAAATCTTTTGAGACTAACACCCATGTCCTCTACATTATGCTATAAATATCCATTGATATCAGGGCAGTTCCATGCACTTTAATTCATAATGATAATACTCCTGTGGGTGATATTAATGACATCAACATCATGAAATCTTATTCACTTTTTATACTTTATAGATAAAAATTAATACATTGAATTTAAATAAAAATAAGCTATTAAAATTATAAGACAAATGCTTCCTTTCCCACAGCCAACCTAAGCACAATGCCTTAGTTTAAAATATCACTTGGACAACCACAGTACCTCTAGACTGGACTTTCTGTTTTCCTTCTTTTTTTTTTTTTTTTTGAAGATTATTTCCTTCACTTTTTAGTTACCTTTCAAGTGACAAAGATAACTCTGTATACAAAATTAGAGAAATGAGCTTAAATATCACCTTAGTGAACTCTGAAACAGTCACGTCAAGTCACCGTTTTAGGAATGGAATGCCTGCTTATTTGTTTTGAATGCTAAGAAAAACCTCCACAACAATCCTGAAATCAAATTGAGAGGCTACACTTCTGATAACAAGGCTGCTTTTGGTGTTTGGGCTGACTAAAATCTCTCATCCTGTACAAGAAAGTCTTGGCATTTCATTTTATAGCTGGCAGAATGGAAAATAACAAATAATAAATGTGCTTCTATTTAGTTTGGGGAAGATTGTCTCTGAGCAGGATTATGTGTGACCACATGCTACAGGACTTTGAGAAGCAAAGGAAATTAATTTGCCTTGAAATATGTCCTTCACAGTCTTCCCTTTTTCCTAAATGTAACTTGTCAGTCATTCCTTTGAAAACACTAACCTGGAAATTACCAAAACAATGAAGCCTGTATGTGAGAAACTTATATGCAGGTCAGGAAGCAACAGTTAGAACTGGATATGGAACAACAGACTGGTTCCAAACAGGAAAAGGAGTACATCAAGGCTGTATATTGTCACCCCGCTTATTTAACTTATATGCAGAGTTCATCATGAGAAATGCTGGGCTGGAAGAAGTACAAGCTGGAATCAAGATTGCAGGGAGAAATATCAATAACCTCAGATATGCAGACGACACCACCCTTATGGCAGAAATGGAAGAGGGACTAAAAAGAGGAGAGTGAAAAAGTTGGCTTAAAGCTCAACGTTCAGAAAACTAAGATCATGGCATCTTGGTCCCATCACTTCATGGGAAATAGATGGAGAAACAGTGGAAACAGCATCAGACTTTATTTTTGAGGGCTCCAAAATCACTGCAGATGGTGATTGCAGCCATGAAATTAAAAGACGCTTACTCCTTGGAAGAAAAGTTATGACCAACCTAGATAACATATTGAAAAGCAGAGACATTACTTTGCCAACAAAGTCTGTCTAGTCAAGGCTATGGTTTTTCCAGTGGTCATGTATGGATGTGAGAGTTGGACTGTGAAGAAACCTGAGTGCCGAAGAACTGATGCTTTTGAACTGTGGGGTTGAAGAAGACTCCTGAGAGTCCCTTGGACTGCAGAGAGATCCAACCAGTCCATTCTGAAGGAGATCAGCCCTGGGATTTCTTTGGAGGGAATGATGCTAAAGCTGAAACTCCAGTACTTTGGCCACCTCATGTGAAGAGTTGACTCACTGGAAAAGACTCTGATACTGGGAGGGATTGGGGGCAGGAGGAAAAGGGGATGACAGAGGATGAGGTGGCTGGATGGCATCACCAACTCGATGGACATGAGTCTGAGTGAACTCCAGGGGTTTGTGATGGACAAGGAGGCCTGGCATGCTGCGATTTATGGAGTCGCAAAGAGTTGGACCCGACTCAGCGACTGAACTGAACTGAACTGACTGAACTTAGTGAGGAGAAAGAGCTCTAAACTCACTTCTGAGCATCAAGGTTCAGATACCTTTTTCATCACAGACAGTAGACATTGGGGTCTTATCTAACATCTCAGTACAGTAAATTCATCTATAAAATTATTGATAACAATACCTGATTCATTATGGTGTTATTGTGAGCATCAAAATCAATTTGATATATTGACTAGGTGACAACTCTGCCAAATGACTATAAAAATGAAGAGAAAGATATATAGCTAATGTATCCAAATTCTTGTATTTTATCTTCCTAAGCTGTGAAACTTATAATAAACTTACTTTTGTTTATTCCTGTGTCTTTCATCTCTCTAAAACTATTTGTATTTTTCTGCAATCCTCAGAACTGATTTGGCATTATCTAACAAGTAACTAAAAACTTATTAATTAGATGTCGGATGATGCCAAATTAAAGATCAATGCTGAAAAAGTAAATAAAATATCACTGACCCTTCAAAGAGCCCATTAGATATCAAAAATGCATGTAGGATACTTTATAATTAGTTGTTACATGAAATTCATCAATTGGTGTTTAATCTCCTTAGGTTTATTCTCATCAAAGCCAAACATATTTTATCTTTCCAAAACATTTTTAAGCATTGAGCAAAATGCTTTACCAAACTACTAACATTTATTATTTTATCCTCTGGTTTTGTAATTACAGAAATGAAACAAAGGATATTTTTTGGACGTAAGTAATATCAGCTCAGTTCTCTGTGACTCAGTGGGTTCATACCATTTAAACCCACAAGCACCTTGACAGGATCAGAATAAAAATATTATGAAAGTAAGAAATGCCTTAGAAATATGAGACTATCATTGGTAGTAAGCAAAACAATTGCAAATATAAAGCAATAATATGTCATTTTCAATTACTTTATTTTGTTTTCATACAAAATACAGAACATTGACAATATGGTGTTATAACCAAACTTCCATGGGTCTCAGAACCTTCCTGGGCTGCCCTCCATTCCCACTGAGCATCCAGATAACCTGTGTGAGAGTGAACATGTCTTCATGTCTTCAGAGCAGCAGAGTGGTTTATTTTCTTTCCAATTGATCCACGTTAACTGAGAATGGGTTTTCCGCTTGGGTTGCGGACAGTCACTGAGTGTGACGAGTATGACTGACAGCAGCAGCACGAGTAAGCACTTCAGTGTTTCAATATGATTTCCACAGTCAAGATGTGCTTTTTCTCCCTTAGACAAAGATATTGAATTGAGCTTCAAAGGAATAGCAAAGCATATTTTCTTGGAGACTGGCCCTAAAAGTTGAATGTTCTTTTTAGAAACAGAACATAAAGAAGCCATTCTTAAACCTCACTTTAAAAGACCGGTTCATATTTTAATTTTTCAGCTTTTAGTTAATCATTCAAAGATGTCATTTTCTAGTAACAATTCCTTTTACTATTCTCTTTTGTCATTTTCAAGAAAATAAGTTTAAAAATAGTTCTTTTTTAGAGATAATTCTAGTTTTTCTTTATGTTCACCCTTAGTATTAGGAACCTGTAAAGTGATAATTGAAGTAGAGAACAGATAGTAAGTCACATCATACAGTACATATTCTTTAACCACGATAGGTTTTCTACCAACTAAATCTTTGTTATTTCAGGGCTTTTATATTTTCAACTTAGTGTCAAAGCTCTCAGTCAGAGTTCCCGATATGACTATGTAACAGTTAGATTCTGAATGCTTAGCAATTATTCTGACTCATCCTACAATGTGGAAAAGCCATGCTAAACAGCTTGGAAAAAAGAGAAAAAAAGTTATCATCTACTGCTTTTGAGAGTGTGAAGATTAAATTCACATATATAATTTCAAGTGCTTATCCCCCTTCTGCTCATCACCTCCATCTCCCAGCTCTGTGACCCAAAGGAAGCAACGCTCAGTGTTTTTCCAATGCCTTTTTCCTTGAGAGGGTGTAGTACACTAAGGAGAATGTCTCTAGCTGGTGAAGGACACCATGATTCATGATGCTCTCCAATGTCTTTCCCTGTGGCTAACACATGGGGTGAGTTTTTAATAAAATGTTCAGGAATGTTTTTTATCTCTCTTCAACCAGAGGAAATGTTGCTCTTTGTTGCTTGGCTCTTAAGAGGTAGTGTGTGCCTGCATGTGCACATGTGTGTTGTGGAGGATGTGTGTGAACATCTCTGTACATAGGAAGACAGAATGGAGAGTATAAAATCAAAGATCTTCCTGAAATGATAGAGACAACACCATAAACACGAATTTTCTTTTCTCAGCTGAGCCACGACCTACTGAAGCAAAACAGTTATTTCGTATTATATGAAATTACTGATTTCTAGGAGAAAAAATACATAATTTAACAACTACATTGAAAAACATCTGGTAGCAGTTCTGAATATAAACGTTTTATTAAACACTTAAACTGCGTATTTTCAGTACTAATTAAATGAACTTAACCCAATTAGAGGATTAAAAACACTTTGTAAGCGCTCCATGGCAGGACTGCCTGAGCATCATTACAGTCCCTCACTTCTTCCCCTTACATGCCATTTGCACATGGCATGATCATGGAAGTCTGTTTAGTGCTTACTTTGATAGTTGCTTCCTGTTTTTCTTTGCTCTTTAAAATCCTCTTGTCCAGTGGCTTGGCATTCGTGGCTTATTTGGGATGCTTGTTAATTCACCACGTAATTGCTCAGAGAGACCATTTTCAGAACTGAAAAATAGGATCAGGGAGATCTTCTGCTTCCTGCTGATACAGGGACATATTTAGAAACAGTTGTTCTACACAAGTGTCTGCCTCAGCATGTCCTGCAGCAAAATTAAGCACCAGAAGCACTTGCCCATGCTGCATATTTACCATGTTTCAGACACTCGTCCTTTCTGCCAGCACCTACTGTGCTTTCACTATGGCCCACTGGACAGATTTGTTGCCTGTGCTCAGCTTGTTTTTCCACCGTACTCCCTGCTAAGGCAACAGGAGGGAAATGTGCTAAGTACAACTGTACCTTAAAAGGAAAAATCAAGGACAAAATTAATTCCAGAAAGTATTCGTTAGGACTCTTCTGGTGTAGCTGAGGTAGAGAATAAAACTTAAAAATTTTCAAGCCTTATTTTTCACTTGAGAAAAAGTCCTACAAATATTCAGACAATTCTGTATGAAACAAATGCCTACAGTATGTTATGCATTCAAGAACAAATGGCTTCTATTCATCACATCCAGCCTTAGCATAAGGTAGTTTCTGAACTGATTTCTGTATTTTAAGCAAAGAGGATACTACTTGGAAAAAAAAAAGGCTCACATCTGAAGGTTTGGTAGTTTGTTGGGAATAAATATGTTATGGGATATTTTACGATACTATCTCACAAAGTACATTTCTCTCTTTTAAAACAAGAAAAATATAGTTAGAAGGACCCTGACTAGAAATTGGTTGAATTAAGTCCAAGAATATTATGGACACAAACTTCAAAGGATTCTCAGAAGAGAAAGTTGTGTGTGTGCATGTGTCTGTATGTGTGTTTTCTGAAACATACTCAGTTACTTAAAACAAATATTAATGCTGCATGCAAAATATAGGGTAAGCAAGTCCTCATGATTTACAGACTTGGGAGGCTTTGCAAATTAGAGACATCTGATTGTCACTGGAAAAAAGTTTAGCCTAAGCAAATCCATTAATTAAAAGAATGAAGTTTAGCCAACACACATTAAAATACTTTTATGGGAGCCCTGTGGTCTCAAACTACATAAGTGCCAGAAGAAAGATAGATGGTTACAATAATTCTCTTTATTTGGTTTAATGTTTACTGGAATTTATCATTAAGCATCTCTATGTAAACTAACAAACAATCATATAACTGATCCAAAATTCTCTGAGGATGTGATTTTAAAAAATTACTTTAGGTTATTACTTTAAGTAGCATAAAATGGTATAAAAATTTTATAATTACTAAAAAAAAAAAAAAAACACCTGGTAAAAAGTCAAGTGAGTTGGCAGGGGGTTTATGATTAAGCAGAGCTTTAGTGATCCCTTCATTGTTTCAGGCACTGCTAGGTATAGGGACACAGCTAGAAACAAGACAGTGTTCCCCAGGATTGTAGTTTAGTGGCAACAAATGAGTAGATATGCCAGACTTTCTCTATGTGAGAACTTAGCAGGCAAGTTCCTTGACAAGAAAGCTAAGGGACTTTGCCTGAAAAACAATATATTTATTAATTTCCATGTTTTGTTTGGGGGTGGGCTTTTGTATGGTTTAGTGGAAATGGAGAGGAGATGCAGAAAGAAGGATTCTGTATTGCCTCCCTGGCAGTGCAGTGAAATAACCAAATACTTAAAATAATTACAAATGGTGATAAATGCTATAAAGCTAAGGGAGAGTGTGTAGTGTACAGGGAGAGAAAATAATAGAAAATGAAAGTTGCCAGTAGGTATTTTCCAAAAAGCAAAGAGAAGGCTGCTTTCAGTGGTCCCACTAAGAAGAGAATTCAAAGGACTCTCCACACTTCCTTGGTTCATCCAAAAGAAAAGTGCCTTCCAAACTGCTGAGGCATTCATGAGTGCACTCTCCACTTTGAAGTGATACTGCTGTGCCCATTCAGGGTAGACAGAGGGAACCAGAAACAAAAGAACGATGCAATATGAGAGGCAGAGTACTCCATGTTTAAGAGACCCTTAATCAACTCTTGACAAGCCACAACAACCTGTCCATGACTGTCTCCATTTTGTCAAAAAGGAATGTTGTGAAGCCCTGTTATTAAAATAATCTTCAGAGTTCTATCATCATTCTTGAATTGATAGAATTCACTAGATGTGTACTGATTTATTATTTTATGTTAATTTATTCACTCAGCAAATACTGATGGTGCAGAACTCGGTGCTGGGTTCTGGGGAATCAAAGGCCTCAGGGGAGCTCACAGTCTCACAGGTGAGGCACACAGGTTGACAGGTAAGGCGACAGATGCTATGACAGGGGCATATTCATATACTCTAGGAGCACTGAGGTCTGACTTCTCTCAGAGTGGGTGGTCAGGTCACGCTTCCCGGGGGAATTGGCTCCTGGGATCAGTTCCATGGGAAGAGCATTTTGGGGAAGAGGAGACAGAGAGGAAGGAGACAGGACAGCATGCATTAGAAAATCACAACACTCAGGAATGTTTTATATATAGAGAGATGTATAAATATATATACATCATATATATATATATATATATATATATATCACTGTTTGTGAAAATGTATGTACTTATTAACTCCGCTCTTTTACAGAACTAAACAGGGATGTATTTGTCACCCCTCATGGGGATGACAGGCTCATTTCAATGCAGTTCCAGTTTTACTCTCCTAGCATTTATGGCATTATTTGCTCTCTTACACTGATGCTGACAGATGCTTGGTCTATATTTAACCTAAAGGTGGCATTTACAACCACAAAGACTCTTAATTATGATAGAATTGAAAGCATACAGGATTCTCACTATACAAAAGACTTTCTTACTAGCACATATTTCCATTTAAAATACCAAATACAAGGCAAACTGACAAAGACAAGAGAAATAAGTATATAGTGTGTATGTATTTTCAGGAGTCACAATAGTGTTAACTGTCTCAAAATATTTGTCAAAGAGTAAGATGGAAATTTTATTTTTAACCCTGCCCCAGATATTAACTGCAGGAGCCATCAGAAATCTGCAATGCTCTTTGTACACTAATATAGCACTGGGGTAAAAATGATGGACTAGACACCCCCCATGAAGTCCGGACCAGCAGGGGTGCCAGGCTCTTCACATCACAGCCACAAGCAGCGTGTCCCCTTGCACTGCTCTTTCTCCTCTGTCTTGAAGTAAACAGTGGGATCTCTGAGGGCCAGATACTTCTGTTGAAGGAGAAAAATTACTCTGAATGGAAAATTTTAAATGAAATGACCTAAGAACAAAGATTGTTATTTTGTTTCTGTCTCTTCTATAGTGACAAAAACTGTGGTTTTTAAAATGTAAAGAAAAAAACTTAATAAAAGATATTTCCTTCAGAAATAGATTGCTATTTTGTTGTATGTTTGCCTTTAATGCTTAGAGTATTTATTTTAAATGTAATCATCATTTAATAACAAAGTGATTTAAATTCAATTCTGAAAAAGTGGATAAAACACTATGATGGTTAATTTTATATGTCAATTTGGCTGGATTGTGATACCCAGATATTTGGACAAATATCAGCCTAGATGTAACTGTGAAGATATTTTTAAGAAGAGATTTATATATAAATTAGTA
Organism: Redunca redunca; assembly: GCA_006410935.1. Classification (NCBI taxonomy): domain Eukaryota; kingdom Metazoa; phylum Chordata; class Mammalia; order Artiodactyla; family Bovidae; genus Redunca; species Redunca redunca. Next base: position 535,737 of record SJYQ01003667.1, on the reverse strand, counting down.
GATTTTGAGTAAAGCAGATAATCACCATAATGTGGGTGGGCCTTATACAATCAGTTGAAGGCCTTAAGAGCTAAATGGTAGATTCCCTCCAAGGAAGAAGGAATTCTGCTTCCAGAATGCACCATCATCTCCAGACACCTGGGTGTCTAGCTTGTCATTCTACCCTGAAGATTTTAGAATTAGCTTCTACAGACACATGAACTAATTCCTTAAAATAAATCTGTCTCTCTCAGTCTTTCTCAATATGTATATAATTCAGTTTCTTTAGAGAACCCTGACTAGTACAAACCCTCATAGCAAGTAAGCCTGCTTTATTAAAAAACAAATGATAATATTAAAACAATTTTTCTTCATGACTTACTTTTGATGTTCACATGGTCAAATGATTATGAAAGGGGCACAGTTTCCTATTCTTATAACACAATTTTTTTAATTCATATTTTTTAAAGAACATACAGTGGCGCAGCCCTTCATACTTGAATCTGTAATTATACACTCAAGGGTATCCCTGTTATTCTAGCAACACTCCCAAATAACATTTTAATGTATCATAGCACATTTAAAATAATTTCATGTTATTGAGGTTCTCACACACACAAACAGACACATAAACTTCTAAGATATAGGTATTTTTACACCTATACAGTAGGTGATATATGAGGCTGAGTCTTGCCCAAATCTTTACAGTAGAAGTGGTTTTTAAACCCTTGGCTTTTGCATCATATCACAGTCACCTAAGTCAAAGGCATGTCCTACAAAAATCCTAAATATTTTACCTCAGGCTGCTTTTACAAGGCAAAACCCAGCAGGACATAAAAAGGAAGCATAAGGTGGACACCTCACTGCTGCTAACTTCAAAGTACTAAATTTTTGGATCTTAATTCCTCTCTTCTTATTTGACATTTGAGAATTTTCTCATCTCTTACTTATCTCCTCTTAATACAGAGCCTGCTCTCTTTGTAAATGCTTGATCCATTTAATATTTATGTATTTCCTAGCTTGTTAGATAATAATGTTAACAACAAAAATAACCGACACCAGCATAAAACAAATTAAATGATAAAAAAAAAATAAAACTAACATTCTTTGTGAGTACTTGTGTGCCAGGCACCATGCCAAGTATCTGATATGCAAGATTCTTAATAACCTTGTGAGACAAATCTTTTGATTATCTTAGCAAGGAAGAAACAGAAAGTCAGAGACATTGATTTGCACAAAATAGCTGAGCTAATAAGTGGCCAATTTAGGATTTAAATCCAGGGTTGTCTGACTTCAAAACATATTTTTGGCCACAGAGGTAGGCAAGATGAAATATTCCCTTACTGTGAAATGTGGTTTGCCCCTACAAGCTTTCTCTTAGCAGTTTTAATGATCTTTAATAATAAACAAGAGGAACTTGACTCTTCTCTTTGTAATTCAGTAAAACGTCAGTAAGAAGTACTAGGGGCTTCTGCAGAACTTGAAAGCCTGGCTTTTGGGTGTCTATGTTGCTGCTGTCAAGTAAGGTTTACTGCATATGAATGGTTCAACAATGACCTGGATGTTGGTAGAAACCTGCCAACACTGGAAAATTCTATAAGAATAGATTGCCAAGCTATATCCCCAACATGTCCTTGGCAGGTCCTTCTAAAGTTAGACAAACGTGTGGAAATAAGTATGAAAAGGAGCATAATACAGCACCTCAGAATTTGATCTGGCATGTGATTATTTTTAAGTGAAGAAAATCAGAGGCCAAGCAGACTCAGGAAAAGGTTTTTACCTACTCCCTATCTGCCTGAAAATATTTATACAGGGGGCCTGTACCAGAAAGAGAGCTGTAACTAGAGATAACTATTTATAGCAGGAAGAATTATGTTCATGGTAATATGAACACTCGCTTACCAAATATTTGCTCTTCTTACCTTCTTGTGAATTGTCTTCCTCCACTTTGAAATCTCAGACCCCTTCCTTCTCCTTTAGTCAGGATAACTACCTGGAAATCTCAGATTTTTATAAAGCTCTTATCTGTATGAAATTTTATTTTCTCCTATTAATGTGTCTTATGTCAAGTTAATTATTAGTCCAGCCAAAGAACTTAGAGGGGAAGAGGGGAAAGTTTTCTATGAATATAGGCACATGCTAGAAAGTGAACTTTTCCAGTGCAAGCAGGTCTGAAAGGTCTGAGTGTAAATAAGTAGGTATCCAATCTCTACTCAAAGGAATGAAAGTACTAATTAAGGTCATACTAACATTATCAATTTAAAGTATCATTCAAAAACTCTCTCTCTCTCTCTCTCTCTCTCTCTATATATATATATATATATATACACCTAATATTTAGGTGTATATATGTATATATATATAACAATTAATTTCTTCTCTATTTCAGTACCCAACCAAAGGATTCAATTGGCAGGATGCTTGTTTGGTTACAAAATACACAGTAATATACCAGTTGAGAACACATGTTTGGATTGCCAACACTGGGCTAAGATTTGCTGTCTAAATATAAAATTAAAATCTAATAATGTACTTTCACAGCCTTGAGAAATTTCACAGAAATTCCACCTGGAAAAACAGCATATATTTAAAAAGCTGTGTTTTTCTTAAGAATAATCTCCTTGTTACAAACCCCAAGGACAGACCCAGAAGGGAGTATGACTGGGACCCTGAAAGCATGGACCTTGGATCACCAGGTCAGTGTTAGGTTTGACCACTGCCTAGCCACTTGCTGATTGTTCCCAAGACTAGCAAAAAAGGTTAGGGCCTAGGAGATTTGAACTATGTCAGTTTAGTCCAGATCTTATCTTGGGAAAGATAAGATTAAAAAGATTATAGTCTGCAATTAGGAATAAAAGTTGGACCTACAGTGGACTTGGCACCTCAGTCCAATAGAGGCTGCAGGGCCTCCACTGACCTACAAATTCAAATTCCCTGGGGGTTCTCAGTCCCTTTGCTGGATCCCCAGGTTGGGAATTCTGTTGTGGGTCCTAGAACTTTGTTAACAGTGGGAGAATTTCTTTGGTATAATTGTTCTTCAGTTTGTGGGTTGTCTGCTTGGTGGTTCTATAGTGGGGTTAAAGGCAACCTCCTCCAAGAGGGCTTATGCCAACTTCTGAGTTGTTGCCCTTAGAATAAAGACAGAATACAAAATATGATGTAATGGGTCAGGGGAACTGAAGCCTTGTCTAACTCAATGAATCTATGAGTCATGCCATGTTGGGCCACCCAAGATAGATGGGTCATGGTGGAGAGTTCTGACAAAATGTGTTCCACTGGAGTAGGAAATGTAAACCACTTCAGTATTTTTGTCTTGAGAACCCCACGAGCAATTTAAAAAGGCAAAAAGATGTGACACTGAAAGATGAACTCCCCAGGTCGGTAGGCGCCCAATATGTGACTGGAGAAGAGTGGAGAAATAACTTCAGAAAGAATGAGGAGACAGAGCCAAAGCAAAAACAACAACCAGTTGTGGATGTGACTGGTGATAGAAATAAAGTCCAATGTTATAAATAACAATATTGCATAAGAAACAGGAATGTTAGGTCCATGAATCAAGTTAAAATGGAATTAGTCAAACAGGAGATGGCAAGAGTGAAACACAATATTTTAAGAATCAGTAAACTAAGATGGACTGGAATGGGCAAATTTAATTCAGATGACCATTATATCTACTACTGTAGACAAGAGTCTCTTAGAAGAAATGGAGTAGTCCTCATAGTCAACAAAAGTGTCCAAAATGCAGTCTTTGAGTGTAATCTCAAAAATGACAGAATTATCTCTATTCATTTCCAAGGCGAACAGTTCAATATCACAGTAATCCAAGTTTATGTCCCAACCACTAATGCCAAAAGAACTGAAGTTGAACAGTTCTCTGATGACCTACAAGACCTTCTAGAACTAACACCAAAAAAAGATGTCCTTTTAATCATAGGGGAATGGAATGCAAAAGTAGGAAGTCAAGAGATACCTGGAGTATAGGCAAATTTGGCCTTGGCATGTAAAATAAAGCAAGGAAAAGGCTAACAGAATTTTTCAAAGAAAACAAACTGGTAATAGCAAATAGAATCTTCCAACAACATAATATATGACTCTACACATGGACATCACCATATGGTCAACACTGAAATCAGATTGATTATATTCTTTGCAGCCAGAGATGGAGAAGCTCTATATAGTCAGCAAAAACAAGACCAGGAGCTGACTGTCGCTCAGATCATAAACTTCTCATTGTAAAATTCAGACAAGTTGAAGAAAGAAGGGAAACCACTTGATCATTCATGTATGACCTAAATCAAATCCCTTAGATTATACAGTGGAAGTGGCAAACAGATTCAAAGGATTAAATCTGATAGAGTGTCTGAAGAACTATGGACAGAAGTTCATGACATTGTACAGGAGGTGGTGATCAAGACCATTCCCAAGGAAAAGAAATGCAAAAAGGCAAAATGGTTGTCTGAGGAGCCTTACAAATCACTGAGAAAAGAAAGGAAAGGAAAGACAAAGGAGAAAGGGAAAGATACACCCATCTGAATGGAGAGTTCCAAAGAATAACAAGGAGATAAGAAAGCCTTCCTCAGTAATCAACGAAAAGAGATAGAGGAAAACAATAGAATGGGAAAGCCTAGAGATCTCCTCAAGAAAAGTTGAGATACCAGAGGAACATTTCATGCAAAGATGGGCACAATAAAGTACAGAAATTGTGTGGACCTAACAGAATTAGATATTAAGAAGAGGTGGTAAGAATAAACAGAACTATACAAAAAAGATCTTCATGACCCAGATAACCATGATGGTGTGATCACTCACCTAGAAACAGACATCCTAAGAGTCTAAAGTCAAGTGGGCCTAAGGAAGCATCACTATGTACAAAGCTAGTGGAAGTGAGGGAATTCCAAATGGGTTACTTCAAGTCCTAAAAGATGATGCTTTTCAAGTCCTAAATGATGATGCTTTTCTGCTGAACTCAATATGCCAGCAAATTTGGAAAACTCGGCAGTGGCCACAAGACTGGAAAAGGTCACTTTTCATTATAATCCCAAAGAAAGGAAATGCCAAAGAATGTTCAAACTACCTCACAATTCCACTCATATCACATGCTAGCAAAGTAATGCTCAAAATTATCCAAGTGAGGCTTCAACAGTGTGTGAACCAATAAATTCCTGATGTTCCAGCTGGATTTAGAAAAGGCAGAAGAACCAGAGATCAAATTGCCAACATCCCCTAGATCACAGGAAAAACAAAAGAGTTCCAAAGAAACATTTACTTCTGCTTTATTGACTACACCAAAGCCTTTGAATGTGTGAATCAAAAAAACTGTGCAGAATTCTTCAAGAGATGGAAATACCAGACCACCTTCCCTGCCTCTTGAGAAATCTGTAGGCAGGTCAAGAAGCAACAGTTAGCAATGGACATGGAACAATGCACTGGTTTCAACTTGGAAAAGGAGTACATCAAGACTCTTGAGAGTCCCTTGGACTGAGGGATCAAACCAGTCAATCCTAAAGGAAATCAGTCCTGAGTATTAATTGGAAGGATTGATACTGAAGCTACAGTACTTTGGTCACCTGATGGGAAGAACTGACTCACTGGAAAAGATCTTGATGCTGGGACTAAAGATCAAAATGTAAAACCAGAAATTATAAAACTAGAGAAAAACATAGGCAAACACTCTCTTACATAGATCACAGCAAGATTTTCTATGACACACCTTCAGACTATACTACACCTCCCAGAGAAATGGAAATAAAAGCAAAAATAAACAAATGGGACCTAATTAAACTTAAAAAATTTTATCTCAATGAAGGAAACTATGAGCAAGGTGAAAAGACAGCCTTCGGAGTGGGAGAAAACAATAGCAAATGAAGCAACTGACAAAGAATTAATCTCAAAAATATACAAACATCTCATGCAGCTCAATACCAGAAAAGTAAACAACCCAATCAAAAAATGGGCCAAAGAACTAAACAGACATTTATTCAAAGAAGACATATAGATGGCTAACAAACACATGAAAAAATGCTCAACATCACTCATTATCAGAGAAATGCAAATCAAAACCACAATGAGGTACCATCTCACGCTGGTAACAATAAATGTTGGAGAGGGTGCAGAGAAAAGGGAACCCTCTTACTTTGTTGGTGGGAATGCAAACTAGTACAGCCACTATGGAGAACAGTGTGGAGATTCCTTAAAAAACTGAAAATAGATCTGCCATATGACCCAGCAATCCCACTGCTGGGCATACGGGCTGAGGAAACCAGAATTGAAAAAGACACGTGTACCCCAATGTTCACTGAGGCAGTGTTTACAATAGCCGGGACATGGAAGCAACCTAGATGTCCACTGGCAGATAAATGGATAAGAAAGCAGTGGTACATATACACAATGGAGTATTACTTGGCTATTAAAAATAACCCATTTGAATCAGTTCTAATGAAGTGGATGAAACTGGAGCCTATTATACAGAGTGAAAGAAATACATTATACAGTCAGAAAGAAAAACACCAGTATATTAATGCAGCTATATGGAATTTAGAAAGATGGTAATGATGACCCTATATGAGAGACAGCAAAAGAGACACAGATATAAAGAACAGACTTTTAGACTCTGTGTGAGAAGGCGAGGGTGGAATCATTTGAGAGAATAGCATTGAAACATGTATATTACCAAATGTGAAATAGATAACCAGTCCAAGTTCGATGCATGAAGCAGGGCACTCAAAGCTGGTGCATTGGGACAACCCAGAGGGATGGGATAGGGAGGGAGTTGGGAAGGGTGTTCAGGATGGGTGACGCATATACACCCATGGCTGATTCTTGTAAACATATGGCAAAAACCACCACAATATTGTAAAGTAATTAACTTACAACTAAAATAGATTAATTTAAATGAAGAAAGAAACAAAACTTTGATTAATTTTAAAACATAAGCTACTGGACTTCAATTCCACAGCTCAACATTTCAAACTGACTTCACTGGATATAAATTCACCTAGGGGTACATGTGGAAAAAAGTAAACAAATCAAAATGCAGATTCATTGACCTTTAATGTCTGTTGTGCATTGTGTAGTTGCTCAGTCATGTCCAAATCTTTGTGACCTCATGGACTGTAGCCTGCCAGGCTCCTCCATCCATGGGGACTCTTCAGGCAAGAATACTGGAGTGGTTGCCATGCCCTCCTCCAGGGAATCTTCCCAACCCGGAGACTGAACCCAGGTGTCCCCAATTGCAGGTGGATTCGTTATCATCTCAGCCTCCAGGAAAGCACTAATGTCTGTTAATGACTAATTTCTGAAGCTATGTCAAGGACTGCACAGTCACTTAAAGACATTTTAAATTTTTACAAGGCTCTTATGATGTTAAATCTTTCCTGTTTTTTCTTTTGTTTGTTTTTTTAACCAGAGGATCTTTACAATGTAGTGTTGGTTTCTACTATACAGAAACATGAATTAGCTGTAAATATACACATATCCCCTCCCTCTTGAACCTTCTTCCAACTCCACCACCATCCCATCCCTCTAGGTCATCAGAGCACTGAATCTATCTCCCTGTGCTATATAGCTACTTCTAAAGGTAAAGAGTCAGACACGACTGAGGGACTGAACTGAACTTAATTGAAAGGTAAAGAAAGCCCTGAACTATATCAGTTCAGTCAGTTCAGTTGCTCTGTCGTGTCCGACTCTTTGCAACCCCATGAATCGCAGCATGCCAGGCCTTCCTATCCATCACCAACTCCCGGAATTCACTCAGACTCACGTCCATTGAGTCAGTGATGCCATCCAGCCATCTCATCCTGGGTCATCCCCTTCTCCTCCTGCCCCCAATCCCTCCCAGCATCAGAGTCTTTTCCAATGAGTCAACTCTTTGCATGAGGTGGCCAAAGTACTGGAGTTTCAGCTTTAGCATCATTCCTTCCAAAGAACACCCAGGGTTGATCTCCTTCAGAATGGACTGGTTGGATCTCCTTGCAGTCCAAGGGACTCTCAAGAGTCTTCTCCAACACCACAGTTCAAAAGCATCAATTCTTCGGCACTCAGCCTTCTTCACAGTCCAACTCTCACATCCATACATGACCACTGGAAAAACCATAGCCTTGACTAGACGGACCTTAGTTGGCAAAGTAATGTCTCTGCTTTTGAATATGCTATCTAGGTTGGTCATAATTTTTCTTCCAAGAACTATATAGCCTTACATATAACATAACATAACATAATATAACTAATAATATATTTAATGTATAATATAATAGTAGACAATACATTATATCAACATAACAATGTTCAAGGCAATGTTCAAGGACAGTGGATCTCCAATTTATTTGAGAAACATTTAAAGTTAAAAGTAACAATTAAATCTCTAGAATGAACTTCAGAGGGAAATCTATGTTCTTGATTTTAGAAAATCAATGTAACATTAAGAATATGGCAAAAGAGTTGAATAATGTATATAATGAGGGTGGGTAAAGGGAATGCTCAAAAGTAGTGAGCAATTTTCTCTCCTGCATTGGATTCAGGTGGATTTGACTCTAGGCAAACTGTATATTCTATGTGTGAGACTTATGACTTTGGGTAAATTAATTAGGGAGCCAGACATTTATTTTTAATTCTGTAGTTTGAGATAGCAATGTCTGGTACTGAAAAGTATTGCGAAGTTTGTTTAAACACATAAATAAAACCAAGTAGCAAAGTACACAGAAAAGAGTAGGTGCCCAATAATATATTTCACTCTTTCTTTTTTCTTCCTTTTTGGCTTCCCTGACATCTGTCTTCCTCTAACACTCTATTGAAGGACAAAATTTTAACAATCCTTACTGAATCATATATATGTGACCACATCTTCAGCATACTGAAAACATTATTTAGCATAAACATTACCTAGTGTCACTGATTATTATTATTTTGACATTTCCTGATAACTAATAATAAAAATGAGAGATTTTACTGACTTTGATATGGCATGAAATGGAGGTACATGCCTCAGTGTTATATACTGAGCATAAAAAGCCAGGAAATCTATCCCCAAACTCTTATTCAGATTATTTTGTAAACATAATTAATGGCATTCTTAAACAGGAGCACACCTTTTAAAGGACATTATACTCGCTGCAGGTGAGTGCTTTTTCTTCTCAGCATAATTCGCTGTGAAAGATGTGGGGGAGTTTCTCTGTGTAGAAATTCTATCTGCCCTCTAGCTAAGTTTGCTTCAGTTGAAATGAGATCCTGACCACTGGGCTGATGGATGTACACATAACTGACTTGCTCAATTCTAATTTAATTCTGGAGATCTATCTCCTTCATGACTTTAATTTTTCTGACATGAAAACATTCTATCTTTTTAGGCTTCCATTGCTTCTGCAGAACAGAAGTATTCTCTTGGTGGAGGGGTGAGAAGCAGTAAAGAAGCAGCAATAAACAATTCTGCAAAACCAATTTTCACTTGGCAGAAAAACATGAGAACTCCAAATAGCCATAACTTGCAACAGTGGCAGATCCTTGGCAGTGTATGATTTGAAATTATTAATGAAAACTTTCACCACAAGCATGAACATCTTTTAGTTTCAGGAAACTTGAGCTTCTCACATAGGCAATAGTCTTAAAGTGTTATTAGACCAGAAGAGAGAAATAGTTTCTACTCTTAGCATAGCTACAGTATAGTCTTTATCACCGATGAATTGAAACAGACCAATAAGATATTCCTTTTAATTTTCTACAGTACATAGTAATGAAAACAAAAAGAAGCACAGAATAATCCTAAGAGAACTCGTTCTGCATCTCTTTATTTCAAATCTTAGACATGACCTGAGTCCTCCAACTTTATAATTGCATTAATAATTAGTTGTGTATTTTTACTAAAAGAAATATTTCCCTGCCTCTTGTGTCACATATATTCTGTTGAAAAATTTTGAGATAATATATAGAGTACTAGAGATTCAGAATAAGGATGCTGAGCAAATACACCATATTATACAGATTTTTTTGCTGTCAAGTGTGTGTATTGCTTTATGTTCTAACATTAGAGAGCAAACAAAATAGACGCATTAGATTTCCTCTAATTTTCACCTTTTGAACATTCAGTGGTGGTTGACTGAAATAGCAGAATGGAATAAAAAAGCTCTATTCTACGCCTTGAAGGCACTTTTCAAAAAAGTGAATATTATAGCAATCTGTGGCTTCTTCTAATTCACTTCTTTGGTTTTCTTCAACCCTCCATCATATCAAAAATGCTCTTTATTGTTTCTCGCCGCACATAATTTCATTCTCTTTGAAGATTTCCTCACCACCTCTTAAAAATCTATTGTTCCTTAGACTCAGTAACCTATTGACATAAACTTCCTCTTTCAAACCCCTATGAAAGGCTATTTGAGGGAAAAGATAAAGAGACAATATTTTAAACTAAAGCTTATCCATTGCTTTCCTCAATTATTAGAAATTATTACAATGAAAACCAGAATTTCTATTTAGAAATTAGTTCAGGGTAATTAAAAATATCCAGTCATTCAAGCAAATAAATAATATGATGATGCTCTATTATTTTTGAATATTTCAAATTAAACTCCTTTTACATGAAACCAAAATTCATTTCGTAAGAATCAGCTAACATTTTAAATGTCCTGAGGATCTTTCTATTTTGCTCTCAACTAGTTTGATCCCAGCAATCTTTTCAGCTAGGAGAAATTTTTTTTTTTTTTTCCTCTATACTCTTTTCTTTTTTTTTTTTTTTTTTAACTTTTAAAATTTTTATTTTAACTTTAGTTTACTTTACATTACTGTATTGGTTTTGCCAAACATTGACATGAATTCACCGTAGGAGAAATTTAGAATTGGAAAATATGAAAGGTCCTGTACTTTTTCTTGAAGTAATAGTTTTCATGGTCATACTTTTCTATTATGTGGCTTGTTTTACCTGCCACAAAACAATGAATTTAAAAATCAACCTAAATGATATGAAACAAGGCTAGATTTAGAGCTTGAATGTCAAATCAAACAATTCCTTCCACATTTTAGCTGCTCCTGTAGAATGGTAACTTCTACAATGACAGCTAAACTTTCTCTTAAAACTGTTGTTCAATAAAGATCTGCCAAATATATACCTTTTTATACATGCTGAATTTTGAAAAGGGTTTATTTCTTTAATCTAAATGTTTTTCTAAACCATTTACATAGTTAATTCATTTCATTCCATCTTGCACTCTAGTCTCAGGTACAGCTATCTCCTCCATTTTAAAAGTCACTTGTTGATTTGCACGGGTAAACCAACATTGAAGCTTCCAAAATCTGAATTACTAAGAAATGTTTTATACTAGATTTTCTGTATATATTAACACTAATGTCCCAATATTGAATACTTTTATTTCAAGAGAAATGTTGTTTAACATAGAGGACTTTGTCTTCATTTCCATTCCCTTACATAAAGTGAAAGTGATGTCACTCAGTCATGTCTGACTCTTTGCAACCCCATGGACTGTAGCCTACCTGGCTCCTCCATCCATGGGATTTTCCAGGCAAGAGTACTAGAGTGGGCTGCCATTTCCTTCTCCAGGGGATTTTCCCCACCCAGGGATCGAACCCAGGTCTCCTGCATTGCAGACAGACACTTTACCATCTGAGCCACCAGGGAAGCCCCTTACATAAAGGGAATCCCTTACATAAAAGCAGATACCAAATCTATATTCTTACAGTAAAATGTATTTTGAAATGATGAAGAATTTGCATATTCCAAACAAAATTGTCCTTTATTCATAGGTGACAATGACTTACTTAAAAAGAAGATATTTAAAGTTTAAACAATGCTTTTATGTATGGCCCTGTGAAGTATGGGCAGAAACTGTAGTTGGAGTATCATAACCTAAGAGGTTGTTAGAAATACTGACTCTCAGCCCCACTTCTAAGCTCCTGAATCTTCATCTGCATTTCAGCAAACCTTTGCTGACTCCTGTGTACACTGGAGCTTGAGGAGCACTGATCTAATTAATTATTCTATTGATATTTGGCTGCACAAGTGACCCAGAGAGAAAACAAACATCTTACATCTCTGAGTGTTCTGAGGTGTGGATGGACGCTTGCTCTGAGCTGGTTTGCAGGAACGACTTCTGTACTAATAACACAGGACTTTCATGCAGCCACGGCCATAAATCTCCAGAATGAGTGCATGGTCAGGGCAGTACAGAGGCAGAATGCAGGAGAGCTTGTGGCCCCACTGCGCTTCAGGGAGACATTAATATGCACAGCTGAAGTCTGTGTTTACATAGCTCTGCTCCCAACTGCCTAGGCTGCAAGTGTCCGCTTTGCTTAAATGGAAGTCTCAGTAAAACAAAAAGTGAGAGAGGGGACTCTCATTTCTTCTGCTCTGGGTTGGATGGGGAGAGTAGGCTCATAACTAATGTCTTCATTCGTTTAAAGGGAGAAATTAACATCATTTCAAAAAGGCAAGACATTTTACTAAAACTTTTAACTCTGTGTCACTGACATTAAAATTAGTCTGAACACAGAGATTTTAAAAGTGTCCAGAATGTGAAGCCCTCTCTCATCCAGGTTGATTCAATATAACCTATGGACATATTTGGATTTTAAAAGAAATATCAATTCTGCTTCAAAATTTTAAGCAAAAGAATTATTAATGTTATATTTTAAACATACTAAAATTAATAAAGTTTATAATTTATCATAAATTAACAAAGCATGACAATTCCCAAAAGGTTTCTATTGAAGTAGTTACATTTTTACAACTATAAAGATGGAGAAATATAATAATCATCAAAATAGTTAATATTTATAAAACAATTAATATAAGCTGAATGTGACATGTATTAACTTGCTCTGCATAGCAGAATAGATACCATTATTATTATCCCCTTACAGAAAAAGAAGCTAACGCACAGAGATGTTAAGTAACTGGCTGAGGAAACAACAGCTAGGAAGTGAGTCAGGATTTAAACCCTTGCAGTCCACCTCCAGAGCCCATTTAATCGAATATTACACTCTGCTACCCTCTGACTTGTATGTTTTTGATGATCAAGGATCACTTTTCATTCTCACTTGCCAAATAAACAAGCAACCTACAACTTTGCTGATTCTTCATTTGCCGCAAATGGTAACAAGTATTTAACAACATTTGTTGTTCAGTCCCTCAGTCATGTCCAACTCTTTGCAAACCCATGGACATCAGCACGCCAGGCTTCCCTGTCTTTAATGTTATTAAATGTTTATTTAATAACATAAAAAAAAATAATGACTAAACTGCAGATATTCCCATGAAGGGTATACTTCAGGAAGAATGCCAGATGGCAGGTATATTGATTTTCTAGAGCTAACATAATAAATTACCCCAAATTAATGCTTAACAAAATCTACTTATTATAGTTCTGTAATCAGAAGTCTGGGTACAGAGTGACTTCTGTGGATCCTTTGCTTAGGGTCTCATAGAACTGATATGTTAGCATTCCTTTCTGGAGGTTCTGGGGATGAGTGAGCAATCACACTCAGCTGTTGGCCTACTTCCGTTTCTTGTGGTTGTTGAGTGGAGACCCCTTCCTTGCTGCCTGTCAACTGGGAGCTCTCCTCACTGTGTTAAGGTCTCCCAGATTCCTGGGTTCCTCACCCCTTGGCCCAATCAATATTCAAAGCAGCAGCAATGTATGAGTCCTTCCCCCACTTTAAATCTCCCTGATTCCTACCCTACATCTTTTGGCTCCAGGCAGAGAAAATTTCCTGCTTTTAAGGGTTTAATGTGAAAAGGTTGGGTCCATTTCCTAGGTAATCCAGGAAAATCTCTACATTTTAAGATACATAATCAAAATCTGCAAGGTACTTACTCATATCATGTAAAATACCATATTCACAAATTTTGGGGGTTAGGTCAAGACGTCTTGAAGCAGGGGGCCTTCTTCCTCTAATACTACGTCCAGATGGGATGAAGGATAGAAAGGAGCCCAGACAGCCTAATGGGAAGAAGTAAAGCTAAACTTGGCAATCACTTAATTTTGTCTAATACAATACTCACCTCTTACACATAATCTTTGTTTTAGGCAAATCTTTGTTTGCTTTGAAGGAGGAAACAGACATAACAGGCTCCATCTTGAAAGCAAAACTCCATCTTGGGCCGGACTGTGGACTTTGAACTATACGCCCAGTATCTATGGAAACGACATACCAGCTGGAAAACCAGACCCCCAGGATGGAAGAGCCCCAGGGCTCATACCTAGACTCTCCAATGCCTAAAAGAATACCCTAATTATCTGTATAACTGAATAGAATCATAAATTCTATTATGCTTATTGAGGTATGACCACAGGCCTATTGATAATTGTCCACTCTTAACTACCTAGGCTTAAGGCATATGAAACACAGGTTTGAGGCATAGGGATCATGTTTTAATTGTTATCTTTCTTTTCCTTTGTTCAGACTAGCTTCTGAGAATTTCAGGAGGTGGGTTTGAGCACGTACACTTACAGTATATAAGGTTTTCACAAAACCTGATCAGGGTCCCTGGCTAAGAGGAGACGCTGCCTTGGACCTGCTGGTGTAATTAACTGCGCTGCACTATCTGCATTGTCCTTCTGAGTGAGTTTGTTGCCCAGAACGTGTGGCGACAACAGCTTTATGCAAGAAAATGCCTTAACTAACTTATCAAATACTCATCAAAGAGGGAATTAAAAAAAAATCATTTGCCCATGTAATTTAACTAAAAAAAAAAAATCTGCTAAAAGTGTAAGTATCCTCATTAGCTTTTGTCAAAACAAAAAAAAAAAGAAAGAAAGAAAGAAAGAAAAGAAATAAACCTTATAAACTGGATGAGAAAATAAAATATTTTAACTCTTAACCTGATAGGGGTTCAAGAGTGTACCACCAAGTAGAGTCGAATGTACATTTTGCTAATATAATTCAGTGAAGATCTGAATCTTATCAAAGGAAAATGTACCAACTGTGCTACTCACTGGAGTCTCAAAGTACATGGAGTAATGTGTTTCACTTTGAGTAGAAAAGTAGCACACATTATAGGGGCAAAATAAAATTTGAAATTCTGACCTTAAACTCTGTGATGGCTTTATTTTTATAATGTTTTTATTCTTTGGGATATTATGCACTGTCATTACTAATTCTCTAAATACATCAGGCCTGATGATGCAGTGTTTTATATTTCATTTATTTTTTTCTTTTTGTAACCGTCCTGTCTGTAAATAACATGCAGCTTAATTCCAAACACACATACACATTTATGGAGCAGGAGACTGACAGGACCACAGACACATGAATGGGATGCTTTGTCTAACTAACCCAAAAATGCAAATGAATTGCAGAGAAAGAAAACTGAAGAATTCAAAGGCTTTCTTGATTGCCTTCTTTAAAATGCCAAGAACTTAAGCTGGCCTTTCTTATCTTCCACTACATGCATGTGACACTTCAGGAGGTCTTTCTTATTGTACTATAATTCAAGGATTGTTCCAGCTCTGTGCTCCATGCCTTTTTCCAAAGGGCAGCCTGAGATGTATAATTCGGGTAATGAACAGCTGCATAATTTAAGGGTCGAGCTAGTAGGGCACTGTTCCTTATTTGTGTTGCTTTAGCAGTTGCCAAGATGTTTCAGGCCTATTTAGGAATATAGTTTTTGACTGCTTTATTTCTCTCCGATGATATATGCTGGGATTTGGTTGTGTTCCAAAAAGTGAATTTTATCAGCAAAAGTACCAGAGCAAGCTTTTCTCTCATTTTACTCCAAAGGGCAACAGCACTGAGCTATAATGAGGTAATTTTTTTTCCAGCCATGCACACTCTGTGTTCTATCATGCAGGGCTGTTTAAACCTGGTCCTGTCCCTTTCCAAAGCCCGATAGACTCAATCACTGAGCTATCAAAGGCATTTCCACACTACATCCCTCTCATACGAGGCCAATCTCCCGAAAGCTGAAAAGGGCCTGGCCGCAAGGCCCTTCAGAATGAAGGCTGCATGCTGATTAATCAGTTACTTTTTTTTATTCCATCTTGGCAAGTATTCCCTGTTTGTAAATAAAAGATTTACCCTGAATTTCCTGTACCCTCACAGGCAGAAGGCTTATTTGGGCCTCAGTCACAGTGCAGGAAGGCTGCCTGCTATCCAACCCACAAACATGCGCTATAGCCACTGTCATCAATGCTCCTTCAGGTGTCTTGAAGCATATCCTGGGGATGAGCTAATCTGAAAACGATTGTCATTTCATATCATAAGGCAGACCAGAGAGACTCATTTTTCTTTCTTTTCCTTCCATCTCTTACTGCAACACTCCCTGTTTGGTGAAAAGATTCTAGTGAGCATTTGCAAAGGCACTGAAGTGTAGACCACACAACAATACGCTTGTAATGGAAAAAGCATCAATAAAACAGAATATATTTTTGCAAAATAAGTAAATAAATAAATAAACTAGTGCACTCGTTCACTCATCAGATGGTAAATAGCTAATGGAAAAGGAATGTGACAGACCACAAGGACTAGAAATTGTCTGCAAACTGGCAGGCTCAGTGATTTGCAGATGACCCAAATAATTTTCAGACAGTTTGACACATCTCTATTTGTCACACTTACACAGCCGAGCCAAATGCATCCAATTAATATAGAGCGTTTTCCTTTTCTTGAAGTAGGAAGAAAATAGCAAGCATTTCTTGACTGCTCTCAAACACTGGCAAGCAGAAAGAATAATAAGCCTCTTGTCTTCACCCACCTTAGGTCATCTCCCATGATGAGCACACAACCACTGAGAGGCTAGGGACTTTTGTGCAGACAGAAACATGTTGACCTCCTACACTGTTGTATGAGTTTCTAGAGCTTAGACCACATGGTTATTGAAGTAATCTTTTTTGGTAAAACTCTGGCATTTCCCTCAGTTTCAAAGCAATGTGAAGAGGCTGATTTTGTGAGAGGTGACACCTTCTGAATCAATACTTGGGGCTGATACTCCTATATAGATCCACTCACTACAATACAGCAACTGTAGTAATGCCTCATGACATGTTCCTGGAGTTGGAGGGGAAGCTTGAGTTTCTGGAAGGGTACTTAGGGAAAGGCAGGAATGTCAGTTTTCTTTCTAAAATCTTTTCCTCCATGAGGCAGAATACTTGAGCTATGCAGTCCAGAAAGCACTGGCTAGAGGCTCTTTGTTCCAGGCCTAGCTCTGCCTCTATCTGACTGTGCCAGGGACATTGCACTAACATGGCTCCACACACCCTTAAAATGAGGAGTTAACCCAGAGGGATAAAAACGGTTCCTCCCAGTCATAGGAATCTATGAATCACAACACCGGAGAAATGTTTGTATTAATTCTAGATGAATTCATAGGAGTCAGAAAGGCTCATAACAAAAGCAAATGAAGGTGGTGAAAAAAGAGGTGCTAATTCCCCCCAAATGAAGTAATTTCGTTGTATTAAATTTAGGATTATGGGGCACATTAACTCTTTCAGGCCTTGAGAAGTTTTATGTTGAAGGAATATATCTTTATAACTAACAATGTACTATGTATACTATGTATTACAATTATGTTACAACTGACTATATAAATTTTATACAGTGATATAAAATATACCTGCACAGGACATTTAAGAATGATCCAAATAAAAATATATTAAAGCTCACATTCAATTTCAGACCAAGTGCATTTTAATGTATTCATGTTTCTGAATATATGTAATACACAAATAGAATGCAATAGTATTTTGCATTTACATCTTGAATTTTAATAGTTTTAGTGAGCACTCTATTTAAGATGTAAAAATATCTCTAACAGGTACAATTCCCTTATCATCTAGTATACTTAAAATGTATAAATGTCACAGGCCTTAGGCAGTGGTTGAGACAGCAAATTAGAAACCAAAACAAATGTCAAAATAGGCAAAAATGATTCTACCACTCAGAATTATACCACTCCCCAAATAAATACTCAACTTCCAAAATTATCTATAAATAAAATTCACTTTATTTTCTTTCTTGTGCCTGTAGACTGTATTCTTCATCCTAGCTAAGACCTGTAGTACCTCAGGCACTTTCTATTCCCTAATTTATTAACTCCTCTCCAGCCTCTCCTGCCCTCACACCCAGCCTCCCCCCTGGGCACCCACTCCAGGTGCTCCTGCAAGGATCTTATGAACTGGCTCTGCTGACCCTCAGTTTTGCCCTCCTTGCTAATCTTCACCCTGAAAAAGCCTCACCGTCTGCATTTTTTTTTTTTTTTTGCTCTTTTCCTGAGCTGCCAGCTATTGCTGGAGCAACTCTGAAACCAGGGTTGACAGGCTCTTCTACAAATCTGTGCTGTTCAACCTCCACCCGACCTTATGGTGTTCAGCAATCCTTTCATCATTGCCTATGACTCACAGGAGTATTCAACGTGGTTGCTTTTCCTCAGGCCTCAGTTTGGGCCAACACCTCAGTCTTGGCAAATGACACCATCTGTTACTTAAACGGGACTGCTAAAGCCCTTGTTCTCTTTAGCTCTTCTCCTTTATACTCACTCCTTTTCTTCTTAGTCTCACAGAGAAAGAACCTATCCTCTGCTTCACTCTCATCTTTCACCTGTTTTCATTCACCCTTTTTTTTCTGTCAAATTGTTCTCATCATGCTGGCTTATTTGTGCACCACTGGATCTTGATCTGTAAATAATCTCCCCCTCCCCATCACAAAGACATGCTTCTGTTCAGTTTCCCTGTCTGCAGGTGCCTTCCACTGAACAAATGTACCATAATGGGCCCCTTGTTATAAAACAAGCAACAAAACCCAACAACAAAAACAACACTTTCCTCTAACCTTATTGCTGTATCTCTCAAGGGCTATGTGGTTGCAATTTATGTTTCTTTTTCTACCCAGCTCTACTAATGATTAATAGCCTAATGCTTAATAGATTCTACTTCCATATCACTCTTTAAATCCTTGCAATCAGCGCCCTCCCTCTGACTAAAATTATTTTTTCAAGGTCATATTTGACTTCTATGTCAACCAATTACGTTTTACTTCCTGACAGCCCTGTTCTTTTCCTTCTCGCTAGCACTCAGACTTGTAAGTTTACTCTTTATTTGTGCATTAAAAGTTTCAGCCTGAGATTTAAACTTTGTGTACATGTATGATTCAGATATAAGTGGGATGCCAAAAGGAGTGGTTACCCAACACATCTGCATATAAGATCTATTTGATAAATAGATTCCCAAGTTCAAACAGTCCTCCTACATCAGAAACTCAGTGGTGCAGCAATTCTGAAGTACTGAGAGTTTGTCAAGCATGGATCCAGAGACCTACTGGGATGGGGTTTTGCCACATGAGGAAAATACATGAGAAGGTAACTGGCAGGCAATGTTTGCTGGAGGAAGCATGCTGCCACATACTAGGCTATCAAATATTTGCATAAAAATGAATTTATGAAAGCCTGCCTTGATTGCTGGAAGGAAGGAATGTTTTAAAGCATAATCCCATGTTTTTCATTCATTTTGTCTTCTGCTCAGTTACCATATCTCAGGGATGATAAGTTATTGCTGTTAGATATTTGAGTCCTAAACCAGAAATACTTTGTGATCAATCCAAAGCAGGAAAGAGTTGGTTTGCTCCTTCTTTTCATCAGAGTGTGACATTGCAATTTGGAGGAGACAGAAAATGTGTCATGACTTTGGCAAATCCAGAACTATTTGCACAGCAGCAGAGCCTGCAGCCCTGGAAAGGCTCCTAGCATCCATGTGCCAGGGGCACCATGTGCCAGCATCTTCCTCAGTAGCTGAGGGTACCAGTGGTTTTGGAGCAATAGGAGAGAGCATTACCTATAGTAGTCCCCAACAACGGTCATGCCACCTTTACCTGATGTAGTAAACAGTGGAAATTTTGTCAACTGGATAAACAGAGGAGGGCTAAAGAAGACAAGTATCATACATCAGTTGTAAGCTAACAGAATGGAAGACATGGAGGCTGTCTGTCTTATAAGGTTGGAAGGGTTAATGCTAGGGAACACCCAATCCCTGCTACTGACCTTTTCAGCCACTGATTTCTATAGTCAAAATAAATACTTGTCTTCAAAAATATTAATATTATACAGCCTTGGTTCTGTTTGTACTGTTTGCCCTGCACCTCTCCCTTTGTAAGTCTTTTCTATCCTACCCTTAAATGTTAGGTATTCCTGGATATACTTCCATTGGTTACTTCATACTCTAGGGCTTCCCAGGTGGCTCAGAGTTTAGAGGTTGCCTACCAATGCAGGAGATGCAGAAGACGTGGGTTTGATCCATGGGTCAAGAAGATGCCCTGGCGAAGGAAATGGCAAACCACTTCAATATTTTTGTCTGGAAAAATCCCAAGAACAGAGGAGCCTGGAGGACTATAATCCATGGGGTCACAAAGAGTCAGACACAACTGAGCTACTGAGGACACACACACATTACCTAGTTTCAAAGTTCCAGCATAATCTTCATATGATAGTCAACCTATAACTCCCAGTCCTGATTCTCTGATCCCCAGATTCACATTTCAAGTCAAATATATCTGACTTCATATATCACTCACACCATGATTTCAACTTCTCCAAAATAAGTTCATAAGGTTCTGCCCCAAACCTCTTCTTTCTGACTCCCAATATACATTAAAAGTAGGATTATTGTTCTATCCATGGAGGTTTGACACCTTTAAGTAATTTCATCCATTTACTCACAGCTTTTGACACAGTTGATCACTTCCTCTTTCTTGAAATACTGTATTTTCTCCATTTGGCTCTGAGAAAACTCTCTCTTGAAGTTCTTCTCAGACATCACTGCCCACTTCCTTTCCAATTTATTTATGACAGCTATGAAGAATTGGAGCATCAGAAGGCACAGTCCTTAGTCCTCAGACCTCTTCCCTTCTCTACATTCATTGAAGATAGAACCTCTTCTATTCTCAATATTTTCTTTTCTCACTCTTAGTCAAGGAAAAATCAATTCTCTTGGTGTCTCAACACAAAAATCTCCTAGTTATTTCATATCACTCTTTTACTTCACCCCACTTTCACTGCACAATCATATACTGCAGATATTCATAAAAAAATCCAAAATCTGACATGTCTCACCACTCCTAGCACCCTTGTCAAAACTGCCATGTACTTCCTCCCTAGATTATTGCAGGAAACTTTTAACTGATCTCCCTGCCTCTTGTTTTCCTCTATTTTTCAAACAAAATCAGAATGAACCTTTCAATATTTATGTCAGATTATGCCATCCTTCCCTTCACAACTCTCCTATAGTTTTCATCTCACTTTAATCACTGTATCATTGAGAATGTCAATGTTACTTGATAGCTTCAGAAATAGATAATATTATAGACCAAAATGTTGTTTGCCTTCTTATCAAACTTCATGGCTAATGTTTTCTCATTTACATTATTCCAAAGAATACAAGACCAACTGTAATACCCAAGTAGATATACAGTATACCCAGAGGAAAAACATTACACTATTAATAATAATAGAAATTAATAATAACTATGTAAAGAGTAACCATTTATGAAGTACTTATTCTAGACCATATACAACATGAAACACTTCACGTGTATTCTCTCATCTAAATCTCTCCCATTTATTCATTAAAATCATCCTTCATTGGCAGGATAGCCAAGTTTTCACAGATAAGCCTAGCCCAGCCAGGAGTATCTGGGGCAAATTCATCTAAGGAGTACTAGAAGATAATGGGATTATGTCAGGATAATGAAAAAGTAATTTGACCCACTTTAGATCTTCATGCCAGGAATCTCCTACCACTAATACCAGAACTACCAGTCATGAGGTTAATTCTTTCCTTTTTAATAAGTTAGTCCTTCACTATATATCTAGAGTAAAGCATGGGTGAAAGGAGAAAGATTGATTGATTGATTGATTTGATTGATTAACAGTTCAGTTCAGTTTAGTTACTCAGTTGTGTCCAACTCTTTGCAACTCCATGGACTGGATTAATAGCTATCTTAAGAAAAACACAATATTTTCTTTTATTGGATCATATTTAGGAAATAACAGAAAATGGGAACAGTATTCTAAAAATATTCAAATATTTTTCAGTACCTATTAGGTACCAAGTACCAAGCTAATAGAATTTATATGATATCATTTAATCTTTGTGATAACCTTGCAAGCATTGTTATCCAGATGTTCAGTTCAGTTAAGTTCAGTTGCTCAATTGTGTCTGACTCTGCAACCCCATGGACTACAGTATGCCAGGCTGCCATGTCCATCTCCAACACCTGGAGCTTGCTCAAACTCAGGTCCATCGAGTCAGTGATGCCATCCAACCATCTCATCCTCTGTTGTCCCCTTCTCCTGACTTCAATCTTTCCCAGCTTCAGCGTCATTTCCAATGAGTCAGTTCTTTGCATCAGGTGGCCAAAGTATTGGAGTTTCAGCTTCAGTATCAGTCCTTCCAGTGAACATTCAATTTCCTTTAGGATTACTGGTTTTATATCCTCGCAGTCCAAGGGACTCTCAAGAGTCTTCTCCAACAAAACAGTTCAAAAACATCAGTTCTTTGGCACTCAGCTTTCTTTACAGCCCTACTCTCACATCTGTACATAACGACCGAAAAAACCATAGCTTTGACTAAATGGACCTTTGTTGGCAAAGTAATGTCTCTGCTTTTTAATTTGCTATCTAGGTTGGTCATAACTTTCCTTCCAAGGAGTAAGCGTCTTTTAATTTCATGGCTGCAGTCACCACATGCATTGATTTGAGGGCTCAAAAAAGTAAAGTCTGTCACTGTTTCCATTGTTTCCCCATCTGTTTGTCATGAAGTGATGGTGTCATGAGCCTTGTTTTCTGAATGTTGAGTTTTAAACTAAATTTTCACTCTCCTCTTTCAATTTTATCAGGAGGATCTTTAGTTCTTCACCTTCTGCTGTGAGCCTGGTATCATCGGCATATCTGAGGTTATTGATACTTCTTCCAACAATCTTCATTCCAGCTTGTGCTTCATCCAGCATCACATTTTGCATGATGTACTCTGCATATAAGTCAAATAAGCAGGGTGACATTATACAGCCTTGACATACTCCTTTCCTGATTGGGAAAGGAGTATGTTGTTCCGTGTCCAGTTCTAACTGTTGCTTCTTGACCTGCATACAGATTTCTCCAGAGGCAGGTGAGGTGATCTGGTATTCCATCTCTTGAAAAATTTTCCTCAGTTTGTTGTGATCCACACAGTTAAAGAACTTAGTGTAGTCAATAAAGCAGAAGTAGATGTTTTTCTTGAAGTCTCTTGATTTTTCAGCAATCCAGCAGATGTTGGCAATTTGATCTCTAGTTCTTCAGCCTTTTCTAAATCCAGCTTGAACATTTGTAAGTTCATGGCTCAAAAACTATTGAAGCCTGGCTAGGAGAATTTTGAGCATTACTTTGTTAGCATGTAAGATGAATGCAATTGTGTGGTCGTTTGCACATTCTTTGGCATTTTCTTTCTTTGGGACTGAATGAAAACTGACCTTTTCTAGTGCTGTGGCCATTGCTAAATTTTCAAAATTTGCTGGCATATTGAGTGCAGCACTTTCACAGCATCATCTTTTAGTATTTGAAAGAGCTCAACTAGAATTCCATCAACACCGCTAGCTTTGTTTGTTTGATGTTTCAGAAGGCCCGTTTGACTTAACATTGCAGGATGTCTGACTGTAGGTGGGTGATCACCTCATCATGCTTATCTGGGTCATGAAGATCTTTTTTGTATAGTTCTGTGTTTTCTTGCCACTTCTTCTTGATATCGTCTGCTTCTGTCAGGTCCATACTGTTACACATGAAAAAACTACATTTTAAAGAGATTAATTTACATGCCCAGGCTCATAAAGCACAAATTCAACTGAATCAATATTCCAAGCTATATCTTCTCAAAGTTGGTCCACTGCAATTCCTTACTATAACAAATTGAAAAACAAAATGGTTTCACCTTATGCATTCCTTTTTTTCATTCTCTAAAAAGCCTCTTAACTTGAATTTTCCAGTAGTCATGTATGGATATGAGAGTTGGACTATAAAGAAAGTTGAGTGCCTAAGAATTGATGCTTTTGAACTGTGGTGTTGAAGACTCTTGAGAGTCCCTTGGACTGCAAGAAGATCCAACTGTCAATCCTAAAGGAGATCAGTCCTGGTTGTTCATTGGAAGGACTGATGCTGAAGCTGAAACTCCAATACTTTGGCCACATGATATGAAGAACTGTGACTCATTGGAAAATACCCTGATGCTGGGAAAGATTGAAGGCTAGAGGAGAAGGGGATGACAGAGGCTGAGATGGTTGGATGGCATCAACAACGCGAGGGACAGGAGTTTGAGTAGGCTCTGGGAGTTGTTGATTGACAGGGAAGTCATGCTGCAGTCCATGGGATCGCAAAGAGTTGGACACAACTGAGTGACTGAACTGAATTGAACTGAACTTGAATCACAAATTAATAGATGTTCCAAGCAAGGGTACCTCCTTTGTCCTTTTGTAAATTATCTTATCCAGAGGTTACTTGACATTCTCCATGCCTGTTTTTGTCAATATTCTTTTTTATACATTATATAACAATATTAGTCTCCTCAAGATGACATAACAAATTCTACTGGTTGGCTTACATAACAGAAATTTATTTCTCAGTTATGGAGGCTGAGAAGTCCAAGATCAAGTAGGTGTCATTCTGAGGCCTCTTCTTGTGCCTTGTAGGCAGTTGCCATTTTCCTGTGTACTCACAAGACCTCATTTATGTCTCCTAGGAAGAGAGCAAGCTCTCTTGTGTCTCTTCATATACGGGCACTAATGCTAGCAATCAGTACCCCATGATTATACTTTCAAATCTTAATTACTTCTCTAGAGTTTTCATCTCCAAGTACAGCCACACAGTGGATGAGGGTTTCACATGTGTATTCTGGAGGGATGTCAATATTCAGTCCATGACAACAATCCATCTTGTCATTGGTTCTGTATGACATGTTTTAAAACAAGTAGCTAAAAGTGTTCCCAGAAGGTTACAACTCCAAGATAAAACTTCTAGTTGACACTGATTAGCATAAACATCTGGCAACTTGTAGATGGATCACAATACTACAGAACACTTAAATAGATTCTTCCATTTTGATCCATCCATTAAATAATAACCATGACCTAATGCATAGTCACGATCAATACAAATGTACCTAGTGGCTGCAAAATAGCTTCTCTAAACAGGGAGGGTAATCCTGCATTCTACAGATTTGAAGAGCCAATCAATTAAATGTTGGGAAGATCAAATACTATTGATTCAAGATTCAATGAATTCCCTTCCTTTACCTTTTGCTCTTTTGATTTTTCTTGTGATCTAAGTATGTTTTCCTTAAAATGTGTTTTACAGCAGTTACAGTTACATACTGGTAGCAAGTGAGTGGTCCTCAAAAAATATGATTCACTGGCACTGAAATCAATAGGGTTTTAAAAACCTGAAGACATGAAAAGATTGAAAAATAAAAATATTAATGCCTCAACTTCAAGAGCATGCTTAAAAGATAGAATTTAAGAGATGCTCATTGCTGGCAGAAGCTAGGTAGATCATACATCTCTTTAGAGAAACAATTTTATACAGTGTATCTGTGAATGCTGAAAAAAATACATAAGGATACTGTTAATGATATGTTTAGGTATTACTCTTCATTCAACACTGATTTTTGACGCAATTTCTGATTATTTCTTGAAAGTGCTCTCAGTGCTCACAAGGCAAATTTTTAAATGTATGTATATGTGTGTATTATTTTTTTATTTTACTATTTATCCTGAACCAGTTTTGGTTTTACTGACACCTTTCTTTTATCTATACAACTGATAACTTTTCTAGATTTTTGTCTCATAGTCTAAAATCCATTAATATGATGCTTGTTTAACCTCTGTAAAAACATTTAAAAAATGTCTTTGGGTGTACATGTACACCCATGGCTGATTCATGTCAATGTATGGCAAAAGGCACTACAATATTGTAATCAGCCTACAATTAAAATTAATTAAAAATGTCTTTGTTGTATAGAATTGTCTTTCAGGGCTCTGTCTGCATTTGAGCCTCAGATATAAGTACATTCCTCTATCTGGGAAAAAACTATTTGCTGTGTCATTTTTATCTAACTGTCTTCAGGAACTAGAAAACAGAGAATTGTAAATATGACATGCTTGGAAAAATGCCACTTGGCACAAATCAGTCACTAGGTTGCTGAATATTGTGAATGGAAACAGCTGGCAAGAAGGTAAATTCTCTTGGTAAAAGACAGCGGCACATAAGCACTCGAGGGTAACATGAAAAAAAAATTGTTTTTAAGAAGCTTTGATAATATTTTAGTGGAAACAATATTCCTTTCTCCCCTTTTTACTCTTTCTTTTTATTCATGCTGCTGCCGCTGCTGCTAAGTCGCGTCAGTCGTGTTCGACTCTGTGCGACCCCATAGACAGCAGCCCACCAGGCTCCCCCGTCCCTGGGATTCTCCAGGCAAGAACACTGGAGTAGCTTGCCACTTCCTTCTCCAATGCATGAAACTGAAAAGTGAAAGTGAGTCGCTCAGCCGTGTCTGACTCTTTGCAACCCCATGTATGCAGCCTACCAGGCTCCTCCGTCCATGGGATTTTCCAGGCAAGAGTACTGGAGTGGGGTGCCATTGCCTTCTCCGATATATTTTAAGATTGGTTTGAGAAGGTTTTCTTTTCCTTTTGATGATTGTGGGGAGGTGGTTCAATTTTTCCAAAGTAGAGTCAGAAACCATAAGATTAAATGTTAGGTTCCCTCTGATTTTCCAGGAGTTCTATTCTGTAGTTGGAAGTCTCACATATTTTTAAAAAGAGAGGCATTCTTCAATTGTTTCAAAAAGGCAGAAACAAAATATGCAAGTACATATTCCATAACACAACTCACTAAATATACTAATTATCTTTAATTAGTACTAATACTCACTAATTTTGTCATCTCTTGCTTTCAAGATCTATAAGATATTGAGAGTGGTATTTTTGAAATGTAATTTCTTCTATCAGCTTCAAAACTCTTTCTTAGAAAAAAAGATAAACATCTTTTTAAATGTAATTAAGTAAGTCATAGTAGGAATGGAAAAAAAAGTGTAGAATGGAAAAGAGTTACAATGTCTGAAAAATATGGATTTAAGGAAAACATGCTTACAAAACATGATCAGAAGTTGAAAGGCTTTCATTTCAACAAAGACGATATAGCTCTGTAATAAAAATACCTCTCCATCTTTCTATCACCATTAGATGACCGCTCCTGTTTCTACATTTTGATGCATTTTAGTTTACCTAGAATGTCAAGTAATCTTGCCTCATTCAATATTTTTTTTTTTTTTTCTGAGCATACCAGACAGAGTTTATTACCACTTTTCAGATCAGGGATGAATTCATTACATCTTGATTCATGTAGGTCAAGTCTTAGTATGTATATAAATTGCTATAATGTGTATTCTGATACAGTAAGTCTGTGGTGGGGCTTGAGTGTCTGCATTTAACAAACTCTCATTGTATCGTTGTTATAGGTCCATTGACCACACTGGAGTGACTAGGCTAGAGCCTAAACTGCGGGCTTGATATTTTCACAGTTCAGTCCATACACATGGATCACTGTATGACTGCACATAGTGGTTTCCCACCTAACAGTGCAAGCCAAGTGAGTCCTGCTTTGTAATCCAGCAGTCTGATGAGAAAACACATGCAGTCAATCCTCCTTATTCATGGATTCTGTATTTGCAAATCTGCCTATGTACACCCAGGATTACACAAAATTTCTTTGTAACAACAGACATCAATAGCCACACTTTTTCAGTCTGTCATGGACATGTTCATATACAGAGCAGAAGAACATCTGAGTTGCCTGATGTTCACAGAGTAACTTTCTGCCTTCTTGTTTTAGCTCTTATATTATAAACAAGTATTCTCTTTGAGGTCTATTTACTGACACCTTTTGGGGAATATTTTTGTGCTTTTTTGGGTGGTTTCATTGTTTACAATGACCCCAAGTATAGGGTTGAAAAGTTCTTAAAAGCAAGAGCGGTCATGTGCATAATGGAGAAAGTACATGTGTTAGGTAAGCTTTGCTCAGTCAAAAGTTATGGTGTTGTTGGCCATGAGTTCAATGTTAATGAATCAACAATATAAAGTAAGGTGTCTTTAAACAGAAACACACATACAACAAGATTATGCATTGATTGCTTGATGAAAATATTGTGACCAGATGCTCATAGGAATCTAACCCTGTATTTCCCCAAGGACCAATGATTCAGTGTTGGCTAATTCAGTGTCCCTAGAGATTTCATAGAACAAAAATGCTGCAAATAACCAGAACTGACTATGCTTTCTAAACTATCCTCAGCAGAAAACTTCAGTGGAAATATAGATTCCAAACTGATGTCTCCTCTAACTAAGAATATTCGTTTTTGTGTAGTCCATGTCAATTGATCTTCAAATCAGACATTTTAGAACTATTTTAAGCAGTAACATTAGATTATCAAGCGAAAAAATCATATAGAAACCAACAAATATTACAGTCAATGTGAAATTGTATTAGAATCAGAGAATCTTACACTCTACAAATTAAAATATTTACTAATAAAAACCAGTTAATCAAAACAAAAGTTGAGGGCTCTAATATATTAAGGATTTGAAAATACAGTATGTTTGAATGGTTATTTTGAAAATCACAGTCTTGAGAGGCGGTCCTAAGATGGTGGAGGAATAGGACAGGGAGACCACTTTCTCCTCCACAAATTCATCAAAAGAACATTTAAACGCTGAGTAAATTCCACAAAACAACTTCTGAATGCCGGCAGAGGACATCAGGCACCCAGAAAAGCAGCCCATTGTGTTCGAAAGGAGGTAGGAAAAAATATAAAAGACAAAAAAGGAGACAAAAGAGGTAGGGACAGAGCTCCATCCCAGGAAGGGAGTCTTAAAAAGAGAGAAGTTTCCAAACACCAGGAAACACTTTCACGGCTGAGTCTGTGGCAAGCCTTGGAAGCACAGAGGGCAACATAACAGGGAGGAAAAATAAATAAATAATTAAAACCCACAGATTACAAGCCCATTGGTAACTCCCGCAGCGGAGAAGCAGCAAAGCAGCGCAGACAGCTG
This sequence comes from Redunca redunca, assembly GCA_006410935.1. NCBI lineage: Eukaryota > Metazoa > Chordata > Mammalia > Artiodactyla > Bovidae > Redunca > Redunca redunca. The sequence goes on along the minus strand of SJYQ01003667.1, from coordinate 506,703 downwards.
CACCCACCACTAGCAAGCAGCGGCTGGGCAGGGAGGCATGGGCTGCATCGCCTAGAGTAAGGATCTGGCCTGAATGCCCCGAGTGCAATCTGGGCAAACTAACTTGGGCTAGCAAACCAGACTGTGGGATAACTACCATGCAAAAAGTCAGCCCTAACCTAAGACACCACCAGGCCCACACACAGAACAAAGGAATGAACAGAGATAGCTGGCTGCAGACAATCCCCCTCTGGTGACAGGCAGCCAGAGCCAGAAGGGGGCAATCGCGGCCCCAGAGAGACATTATCTACAAAATTGTAACCAGGCTTCTTTGCTAACTAAGAGTTCTTGGGGTTCTGGACAGTCAACATTTGCCTGAGAAGGTGTGCCAGTTGTAAACTCAGAAAACCAAGCAGCAGGGACAAGGGAGGCGATAAGTCACAGCGACCATGCTCGCCAAACACCTCATCACCTGAGCTGCTCGGACCTGGGAAGGGCACAAAATGCAGGCCCAACCGAGTCTGTGCCTCTGAGGACTACCTGAGTGCCTGTACCTGAGCAGCTTAGACCTGGGAGGTGCATGCAGCCCCGGGCCAGCCTTGGACAGTTCCCGGTGGAACAACCTAGAGCCTGAACAGTGTGGGCAGGGAGGGTACACGTGTCATGAGCGGGGGCAGGCCCAGTGTGGCTGAGGCACTGCAAGCACATGCCAGTGTTATTTGTTTGCAGCATCCCTCCCTCCCCACAGCACGACTGAACAAGTGAGCCTAAAAAAAGTGTCCACCACCGCCCCCTTTGTTTCAGGGTGGAAATCAGCCACTGAAGAGACCAGCAAACAGAAGAAGCTAAAACAGAGGGAACCGCCTTGGAAGTGACAGGTGCAATAGATTAAAACCCTGTTGTTAGTACCAACTACATAGGAAGGGACCTATAGATCTTGAGAAATATAAGCTGGACCAAAGAACTATCCAAAAATGAACTGACCCCACAATACCCACAACAACACCAGAGAAAGTCCTAGATATATTTTTACTATTTTTACAATCATTCTTTTTTATTATTATTTTTAATTTTAAGTCCTCTNTATATATTTTATAATTTTTGTGACTTTTTTTTTCTCTTTTTTTCTTCTTTTCTTTAATATTGTATTTTTGAAATTCCAAACCCTACTCTAGATTTTTAATCTTTACTTTTTGGTATCTGTTATCAATTTTGTACCTTTAAGAACCCAATCTTCAGTACCCATTTTTACTTGGGAGCGAGATTACTGGCTTGACTTCTCTCTCCCTCTTTGGAGTCTCTTTTTTCCCCACCAGGTTGCTTGTGTCTCCTCCCTACCCCCTCTCTTCTCTACCCAACTCTGTGAATTTCTATGTGCTCCAGATGGTGGAGAACCCTTAGGGAACTGATTACTGGCTGGATCTGTCTCTCTCCTTTTGCTTCCCCCCTTTTATCCTCCTGCCAACCTCTGTCTCCTTCCTCACTCTTCTCTTCTCTGTATAACTCCATGAACATCTCTGAGCGGTCCAGTTGTGGAGTGCACATGAGGAAGTGATTACTGGCTAGCTTGCTCTCTCCTCTATTGACTCCACCTCATCTCATTTGGGTTACCTCTAACTCCCTCCTCCCTCTTCTCTTCTCCATGTAACTCTGTGAACCTATCTGGGTGTCCCTCACTCTGGAGAAACTTTTCATCTTTAACCTAGATGTTTCATCAATGGTGCTGTATAGAAGAAGTCTTGAGACTACTGTAAAAATAAGACTGAAAACCAGAAGCAGGAGGCTTAAGTCCAAACCCTGAGAACACCAGAGAACTCCTAACTCTAGGGAACATTAATTGACAGGAGCTCATCAAATGCCTCCACACCTACACTGAAGCCAAGTACTACCCAAGGGCCAACAAGTTCCAGAGCAAGACATATCATGCATGCAAATTCTCCAGCAACACAGGAACACAGCCCTGAGCTCCAATATACAGGTGGCCCAAAGTTACTCCAAAACCACTGACATCTCATAACTCATTACTGGACACTTCACTGAACTCCAGAGAGAAAAAAAATCCAGCTCTACCCACCAGAAGACTGACACAAGCTTCCCGAACCAAGAAACCTTGACAAGCCACCTGTACTACCCCACCCACAGTGAGGAAATACTCCACAATGAAGAGAACTCCACGAATTGCCAGAATACAGAAAGGACATCCCAAACTCAGCAATATAAACAAGATGAAGAGACAGAGGAATACCCAGCAGGTAAAGGAACAGGATAAATGCCCACCAAACCAAACAAAAGAGGAAGAGATAGGGAATCTACCTGATAAAGAATTCCGAATAATGATAGTGAAAATGATCCAAAATCTTAAAATCAAAATGGAATCACACACACAAAATGTCTCCACAGCCTGGAGACAAGGATTAAGAAGATGCAAGAATGGTTTAACAAGGACCTACAAGAAATAAAAAAGAGTCAATATATAATGAATAAAGCAATAAATGAGATCAAAAACACTCTGGAGGCAACAAATAGTAGAATAACAGAGGCAGAAGATAGGATTAGTGAAGTAGAAGATAGAATGGTAGAAATAAATTAATCAGAGAGAAAAAAACTAATTAAAAGAAATGAGGACAATCTCAGAGACCTCCAGGACAATGTTAAATGCCCAACATTCGAAACACAGGAGTCCCAGAAGAAGAAGACAAAAAGAAAGACCATGAGAAAATACTTGAGATAATAGTTGAAAACTTCCCTAAAATGGGGAAGGACATAATCACCCAAGTCCAAGAAACCCAGAGAGTCCCAAACAGGGTAAACCCAAGGTGAAACACCCCAAGACACATATTAATCAAATTAACAAAGATCAAACACAAAGAACAAATATTAAAAGCAGCAAGGGAAAAACAAATCACACACACAGGTATTCCCATAAGGATAACAGCTGATCTGTCCATAGAAACTCTTCAAGTCAGGAGGGAATGGCAAGACATACTTAAAGTGATGAAAGAAAATAACCTGCCCAGATTACTGTACCCAGCAAGGATCTCATTCAAATATGAAGGAGAAATCAAAAGCTTTACAGACAAGCAAAAGCTGAGAGAATTCAGCACCACCAAACCACCTCTCCAACAAATGCTAAAGGATATTCTCTAGACACAAAACACAAAAAGGGTGTATAAACTCAAACCCAAAACAATAAAGTAAATGGCAATACTTATCAATAATTACCTTAAACGTAAATGCGTTGAATGCCCCAACCAAAAGACAAAGACTGGCTGAATGGATACAAAGACAAAACCCCTATATATGTTGTCTACAAGAGACCCACCTCAAAACAGGGGACACATACAGACTGAAAGTGAAGGGCTGGAAAAAGATTCTCCATGCAAATAGAGACCAAAAGAAAGCAGGAGTAGCAAGACTCATATCAGATAAAGTAGACTTTAAAATGAAGGCTGTGAAAACAGACAAAGAAGGACACTACATAATGATCAAAGGATCAATCCAAGAAGAAGATATAACAGTTATAAATATGTATGCACCCAACATAGGAGCACCACAATATGTAAACAAATGCTAACAAGTATGAAAGGGGAAATTAACAATAACATAATAATAGTGAGACACTTTAATACCCAACTCACATCTATGGATAGATCAACTAAACAGGAAGTTAATAAGGAAACACAAACTTTAAATGATACAATAGATCAGTTAGACCTAACTGATATGTATAGGACATTTCACCCCAAAACAATGAATTTCATCTTTTTCTAAAGTGCACACAGAACCTTCTCCAGGATAGATCACATCCTGGGCCATAAATCTAGCCTTGGTAAATTCAAAAAAATTGAAATCATTCCAAGCATCTTTTCTGACCACAATGCAGTAAGATTAGATCTCAATTACAGGAGAAAAACTGTTAAAAATTCCAACATATAGAGGCTGAAAAACACGCTGCTGAATAACCAACAAATAACAGAAGAAATTAAAAAATAAATCAAAATATGCATAGAAATGAATGAAAATGAAAACACAACAAGCCAAAACCTGTGGGACTCTGTAAAAGCAGTGCTAAGGGGAAAGTTCATAGCAATACAGGCATACCTCAAGAAACAAAAAAAAGGCAAATAAATAACCTAACTCTATACATAAAGCAACTAGAAAAGGAAGAAATAAAGAACCCCAGGGTTAATAGAAGGAAAGAGATCTTAAAAATTACGGCAGAAATAACTGCAAAAGAAACAAAAGAGACAATAGCAAAATTCAACAAAGCCAAAAGCTGCTTCTTTGAGAAGATAAATAAAATTGACAAACCATTAGCCAGACTCATCAAGAAACAAAGGGAGAAAAATCAAATCAATACAATTAGAAATGAAAATGGAAAGATCACAACAGACAACACAGAAATACAAAGGATCATAAGAGACTAATATCAGCAACTATATGCCAATAAAATGGACAACGTGGAAGAAATGGACAAATTCTTAGAAAAGTACAACTTCCCAAAACTGAATAAGGAAGAAATAGAAAACCTTAACAGACCCATCACAAGCATGGAAATTGAAACTGTAATCAGAAATTTTCCAGCAAACAAAAGCCCAGGTCCAGACGGCTTCACAGCTGAATTCTACCAAAAATTTAGAGAACTAACACCTATCCTACTCAAATTCTTCCAGAAAATTGCAGAGGAAGGTAAACTTCCAAACTCATTCTATGAGGCCACCATTACCCTAATACCAAAACCTGACAAAGATGCCATAAAAAAAGAAAACTACAGGCCAATAACACTGATGAACATAGCTGCAAAATCCTTAACAAAATTCTAGCAATCAGAATCCAACACCACATTAAAAAGATCATACACCATGACCAAGTGGGCTTTATCCCAGGACTGCAAGGATTCTTCAATTTCCGCAAATCAATCAATGTAATACACCACATTAACAAATTGAAAAATAAAAGCCATATGATTATCTCAATAGATGCAGAGAAAGCCTTTGACAAAATTCAACATCCATTAATGATAAAAACTCTCCAGAAAGCAGGAATAGAAGGAACATACCTCAACATAATAAAAGCTATATATGACAAACCCACAGCAAATATTATCCTCAATGGTGAAAAATTGAAAGTATTTCCCCTAAAGTCAGAAAAAAGACAAGGTTGTCCACTTCCAGCACTACTACTCAACATAGTTTTGGAAGTTTTGGCTACAGCAATCAGAGCAGAAAAAGAAATAAAAGGATAAAAGGAATCCAAATAGGAAAAGAAGAAGTAAAACTCTCGCTGTTTGCAGATGACATGATCCTCTACATAGAAAACACTAAAGACTCCACCAGAAAATTACTAGAGCTAGTCAATAAATATAGTCAAGTTGCAGGATATAAAATCAACACACAGAAATCCCTTGCATTCCTATACACTAATAATGAGAAAACAGAAAGAGAAATTAAGGAAACAATTCCATCACCATTGCAACAAAAAGTATAAAATACTTAGGAATATATCTACCTAAAGAAACTAAAGACCTATATATAGAAAACTATAAAACACTGGTGAAAGAAATCAAAGAGAACACTAATAGATGGAGAAATATACAATGTTCATCGATCAGAAGAATCAAAATAGTGAAAATGAGTATACTACCCAAAGCAATTTATAGATTCAATGCAATCCCTATCAAGCTACCAACGGTATTTTTCACAGAACTAGAACAAATAATTTTACAATTTGTATGGAAATACAGAAAACCTCAAATAGCCAAAGCAATATTGAGAAAGAAGAATGGAACTGGAGCAATAAACCTGCCTAACTTCAGGCTCTACTACAAAGCCACAGTCATCAAGACAGTATGGTACTGGCACAAAGACACAAATATAGATCAATGGAACAAAATATAAAGCCCAGAGATAAATCCACACACCTATGGACACCTTATCTTTGATAAAGGAGGCAAGAAATACAACGGATTAAAGACATTCTCTTTAACAACTGGTACTGGGAAAACTGGTCAACCACTTGTAAAAGAATGAAACTAGAACACTTTCTAACACCATACGGCAAAACACTCTCCGACATACATCACAGCAGGATCCTCTAAGACCCACCTCCCAGAATATTGGAAATAAAAGCAAACATAAAAAAAAATGGGATCTAATTAAACTTAAAAGCTTCTGCACAACAAAAGAAACTATAAGCAAGGTGAAAAGACAGCCTACAGAATGGGAGAAAATAATAGCAAATGAAGCAACTGACAAACAATTAATCTCAAAAATATACAAGCAACTCCTGCAGCTCAATTCCAGAAAAATAAGAGACCCAATCAAAAAATGGGCTGAGGTACTAAATAGACATTTCTCCAAAGAAGACATACAGATGGCTAACATATTTTGGGGGAGGGGCTCCAAAATCACTGCAGATGGTGATTGCAGCCATGAAATTAAAAGACGCTTACTCCTTGGAAGAAAAGTTATGACCAACCTAGATAGCATATTCAAAAGCAGAGACATTACTTTGCAAACTAAGATCCGTCTAGTCAAGCCTATGGTTTTTCCTGTGGTCATGTATGGATGTGAGAGTTGGACTGACAAGAAGGCTGAGTGAGGAAGAATTGATGCGTTTGAACTGTGGTTTTGGAGAAGACTCTTGAGAGTCCCTTGGACTGCAAGGAGACCCAACCAGTCCATTCTGAAGGAGATCAACCCTGGGATTTCTTTGGAAGGAATGATGCTAAAGCTGAAACTCCAGTACTTGGGCCACCTCATGCGAAGAGTTGACTCACTGGAAAAGACTCTGATGCTGGGAGGGATTGGGGCCAGGAGGAGAAGGGGACGACAGAGGATGAGATGGCTGGATGGCATCACGGACTCGATGGACGTGAGTCTGAGTGAATTCCGGGAGTTGGTGACGGACAGTGAGGCTTGGCGTGCTGCGATTCATGGGGTCGCAAAGAGTCAGACATGACTGAGCGACTGAACTGAACCAACATACACAAGAAAAGATGCTATATATCACTCATTATCAGAGAAAGGCAAATCAAAACCACAATGAGGTACCATTTCACGCCAGTCAGAATGGCCGCAATCCAAAAGTCTACAAGCAATAAATGATAGAGAGGGTGTGGACAAAAGGGAACCCACTTACACTGTTGATGGGAATGCAAACTAGCACAGCCACTATGGAGAACAGTGTGGAGATTCTTTAAAAATCTAGAAACAGTTCAGTCGCTCAGTCATGTCCGACTCTTTGCGACCCCATGAATCACAGCACGCCAGGCCTCCCTGTCCATCACCAACTCCTGGAGTTCACTCAGACCTGCGTCCATAGAGTCAGTAATGCCATCCAGCCATCTCATCCTTGGTCGTCCCCTTCTCCTCCTGCCCCCAGTCCCTCCCAGCATCAAAGTCTTTTCCAATGAGTCAACCCTTCACATGAGGTGGCCAAAGTACTGGAGTTTCAGCTTTAGTATCATTCCTTCCAAAAAAATCCCAGGGCTGATCTCCTTCAGAATGGACTGGTTGGATCTCCTTGCAGTCCAAGGGACTCTCAAGAGGCTTCTCCAACACCACAGTTCAAAAGCATCAGTTCTTCGGCGCTCAGCCTTCTTCACATTCCAACTCTCACATCCATCTCTGACTACTGGAAAAACCATAACCTTGACCAGATGGACCTTAGTTGACAAAGTAATGTCTCTGCTTTTGAATATACTACCTAGGTTGCTCATAACTTTTCTTCCAAGGAGTGTCTTTTAATTTCATGGCTGCAGTCACCATCTGCAGTGATTTTGGAGCCCAAAAACACAAAGTCTGATACTGTTTCCACTGTTTCTCCATCTATTTCCCATGGAGTGATGCGACAGGATGCCAGGATCTTTGTTTTCTGAATGTTGAGCTTTAAGCCACCTTTTTCACTCTCCTCTTTCACTTTCTTCAAGAAGCTTTTTAGCTCCTCTTCACTTTCTGCCATAAGGGTGGTGTCATATGCATATCTGAGGTGATTAATATTTCTCCGGGCAATCTTGATTCCAGCTTGTGCTTCTTCCAGTCCAGCGTTTCTCATGATGTACTCTGCATATAAGTTAAATAAGCAGGGTGACAATATTCAGCCTTGATGTACTCCTTTTCCTATTTGGAACCAGTCTTTTCTTCCACGTCCAGTTCTAACTGTTGTATCCTGGCCTGCATACACATATCTCAAGAGGCAGGTCAGGTGGTCTGGGATTCCCATCTCTTTCAGAATTGTCCACAGTTTTGTGATCCACACCGTCAAAGGCTTTGGCATAGTCAATAAAGCAGAAATAGATGTTTTTCTGGAACTCTCTTGCTTTTTCCATGATCCAGTGGATGTTGGCAATTTGATCTCTCGTTCCTCTGCCTTTTCTAAAACCAGCTTGAACATCAGGGAGTTCACGGTTCACATATTGCTGAAGCCTGGCTTGGAGAATTTTGAGCATTACTTCACTAGCTTGTGAGATGAGTGCAGCTGTGTGGTAGTTTGAGCATTCTTTGGCGTTGCCTTTCTTTGGGAGTGGAATGAAAACTGACATTTTCCAGTCCTGTGGCCACTGCTGAGTTTTCCAAATGTGCCGGCATATTGAATGCAGCACTTTCACAGTATCATCTTTCAGGATTTGAAATAGCTCTACTGGAATTCCATCACCTCCACTATCTTTGTTCATAGTGATGCTTTCTAAGGCCCACTTGACTTCACATTCCAGGATGTCTGGCTCTAGATGAGTGATCACACCATCGTGATTATCTGGGTCGTGAANCTAAGGCCCACTTGACTTCACATTCCAGGATGTCTGGCTCTAGATGAGTGATCACACCATCGTGATTATCTGGGTCATGAAGATCTTTTTTGTACAGTTCTTCTGTGTATTCTTGCCATCTCTTCTTAATACCCCACACCCAATGAAAAGAGAAACCCAATTAAGATGGTAGGTGTTGCAAGAGAGCATCAGAGCACAGACACACTGAAACCATACTCACAGAAAACTTGTCATCTAATCACATTAGGACCACAGCATTGTCTAACTCAATGAAACTAAGCTATGCCCGTGGGGCAACCCAAGACGGAATGTGGTCCACTGGAGAAGGGAATGGCAAACCAATTCAGTATTCTTGCCTTGAGAACCCCATGAACAGTATGAAAAGGAAAAATGGTAGGATACAAAGAGGTAATCCCCAGGTCAGTAGGTGCCCAATATGCTACTGGAGGTCAGTGGAGAAATAACTCCAGAAAGAATGAAGGGATGGAGCCAAAGCAAAAACAATACCCAGCTGTGGATGTGACTGGTGATAGAAGCAAGGTCGGATGCTGTGAAGAGCAATATTGCATAATGCCGGGAGCCACCATGGGAGATCCCACCCATGACAAGGTCATGTGGAAGAGAACTGTTAAGCAAGGCTTCAGAACTCAAGAGGCTCCCTAGGCTTTCTTAAGCATCTACCCCCAAACCAGAATCTGTCTGTTTTACTATTTCATGACTTTCACCAACTCCTCTGACATTAACAGGGGGCTTTTCCTGACCACCTTTCTCTGGAGAAAATCAACTTAGGGCTATAGCTAATAAGTCTCCTGAACATGAGAGGAATATTTCCAATCAAAACCCCTCTGTTAGCATTCTAGCTTGCTTGGCAGGTATATCCAGACACTTGCAGCTACGCATATGATTATTTACAGCCTCCCAACTATGAGAGGCATGGAAAGCCTAAAATATAGAGCCTTTTAAAGAGTTAAAAGTTATTAGAGTAGTACTAGGCATAGGATTTCATTATTGGGCCAATGCTTGTTGCTAAGTCCCATATCTCTTATCCACTGTGCACCTGGGGGTGCATTAGTTAACATAGTTGGAATGTAAGAAAAACAAGTGTAGCCTTGAAATTAACCACATCTTAGTTTTGAGCTAATTGGTTCTTTCTTGTAACTCACTGCACCTTTGCTCCGTGAAAAATGTAACTTGTTTAATACTTTTTGAGGCTGACATAGATTAGAAATATAAGAAAAAACATTTCAAGGGAAAATAAGTTTTCTGGTTGAGAAGCCTTTATCAAAAGAGGGTCATAAAATTTTCACAGGCCTCCAAGGCTAGAAGATAATGTACACAATATTGTTTATGGAAAAGTTTTGCAGAAAAATCCTGGTTTCGATAAAGACAAAACAGATGTAATGTTTGGGCTGACTCTGTATGATTTTTCATCTTCCGTTTCCCTCTATGTGTAAGACAAGGTATAAAAGTACCTTTTAATAATAAACCTATTGGGCCTCGCTTGAAGAAGCTTGGTCACCCCGTGTTTTTCTTTTTTTCTCTCTTACTTTCTTTTTCAGGCTGATCCCTTGGAGCATAGAGGCTCCCTGCATTCACTTATCTGCCCAGGTTTCTAAGACCTGAATGGGAAGACGTTCTGTGTCTTCACTCCCTCAGGAGACCGGGAAGGCACCTGTGGCCTCTGTGAACAGGGAAAACTTCTTGTTTCAAAGTTTTATTGACTTTCTATGTAAACCAAGGAATATCAGCCTCTTTCTTTCCTCTATTTTCTTATCTACAATATTCTTTCCTTATCTCTCTCTAAATCATCTGCCGATGCCATTTTTCCTTCAGGTTCCCCTGGATCCTGTGGGGGCTGGACCCCAGCAGCATAGGAACCTGGAATGTTAGGTCCATGAATCAAGGCAAATTAGAAGTTGTCAAACAGGAGATGGCAAGAGTGAATGTCGACATTCTAGGAATCAGCGAACTGAAATGGACTGGAATGGGTGAATTTAACTCAGATGACCATTATATCTACTACTGCGAGCAGGAAACCCTCAGAAGAAATGGAGTAGCCATCATGGTCAACAAAAGAGTCCAAAATGCAGTACTTGGATGCAGTCTCAAAAACGACAGAATGATCTCTGTTCATCTCCAAGGGAAACCATTCAATATCACAGTAATCCAAGTCTATGCCCCAACCAGTAATGCTCAAGAAGCTGAAGCTGAATGGTTTTATGAAGACCTATAAGACCTTTTAGAACTAACACCCAAAAAAGATATCCTTTTCATTATAGGGGTCTGGAATGCAAAAGTAGGAAGTCAAGAAACACCTGGAGTAACAAGAAAATTTGGCCTTGGCATGCAGAATGAAGCAGGGAAAAGACTAATAGAGTTTTGCTAAGAAAATGCACTGGTCATAGCAAACACCCTCTTCCAACAACACAAGAGAGACTCTACACATGGACATCACCAGATGGTCAACACCGAAATCAGATTGATTATTCTATGCAGCCAAAGATGGAGAAGCTCTATACAGTCAACAAAAACAAGACCGGGAGCTGACTGTGGCTTAGATTATGAACTCCTCATTACCAAATTCAGACTAAAATTAAAAAAAGCAGGGAAAACCACTAGACCATTCAGGTATGACCTCAATCAAATTCCTTATGATTATACAGTGGAAGTGAGAAATAGATTTAAAGGCCTAGATCTGATAGATAGAGTGCCTGATGAACTATGGAATGAGGTTCGTGACATTGTACAGGAGACAGGGATCAAGACCATCCCCATGGAAAAGAAATGCAAAAGAGCAAAATGGCTGTCTGGGGAGGCCTCACAAATAGCTGTGAAAAGAAGAGAAGCACAAAGCCAAGGGGAAAGGAAAGATTATAAGCATCTAAATGCAGAGTTGCAAAGAATAGCAAGAAGAGATAAGAAAGCCTTCTTCAGCGATCAATGCAAAGAAATAGAGGAAAAGAACAGAATGGGAAAGACTAGAGATCTCTTCAAGAAAATTAGGGATACCTCGGGAACATTTCATGCAAAGATGGGTTCAATAAAGGACAGAAATGGAATATTACTCAGCCATTAAAATGAATTCATTTGAATCAGTTCTAATGGGGTAGATGAAACTGGAGCCTATTATACAGAATGAAGTAAGCCAGAAAGAAAAACACCAATACACTATCAGTTCAGTTCAATTCAGTTCACTTCAGTTAAGTCGCTCAGTCGTGTCCGACTCTTTGCAACCCCATGAATCACAGCACACCAGGCCTCCTTGTCCATCACCATTTCCCGGAGTTCACTCAGACTCACATCCATCGTGTCTGTGATGCCATCCAGCCATCTCATCCTGGGTCGCCCCCTTCTCCTCCTGCCCCCAATCCCTCCCAGCATCAGAGTCCTTTCCAATAAATCAACTCTTCTCATGAGGTGGCCAAAGTACTGGAGTTTCAGCTTCAGCATCATTCCTTCCAAAGAAATCCCAGGGTTGATCTCCTTCAGAATGGACTGGTTGGATCTTCTTGCAGTCCAACGGACTCTCAAGAGTCTTCTCCAACACCACAGTTCAAACGCATCAATTCTTCGGCACTCAGCCTTCTTCACAGTCCAACTCTCACATCCATACATGACCACAGGAAAAACCATAGCCTTGATTAGAGGGACCTTAGTTGGCAAGGTAATGTCTCTGCTTTTCAATATGTTATCTAGGTTGGTCATAACTTTTCTTCCAAGGAGTAAGCATCTTTTAATTTCATGGCTGCAGTCACCATCTGCAGTGATTTTGGAGCCCCCCAAAAATAGTCTGACACTGTTTCTACCGTTTCCCCATTTTTTCCCATGAAGTGATGGGACCGGATGCCATGATCTTCATTTTCTGAATGTTGAGCTTTAAGCCAACTTTTTCGCTCTTCTCTTTCACCTTCATCAAGAGGCTTTTTAGCTCCTCTTCACTTTCTGCCATAAAGGTGGTGTCATCTGCATATCTGAGGTTATTGATATTTCTCCCAGCAATCTTGATTCCAGCTTGTGTTTCTTCCAGTCCAGCGTTTCTCCTGATGTACACTGCATATAAGTTAAATAAGAAGGGTGACAATATACAGCCTTGAAATACTCCTTTTCCTATTTGGAACCAGTCTGTTGTTTCATGTCCAGTTCTAACTGTTGCTTCCTGACCTGCATATAGATTTATCAAGAGGCAGGTCAGGTGGTCTGGGATTCCCATCTCTTTCAGAATTTTCCACAGTTTACTGTGATCCACCCGGTCAAAAGCTTTGGCATAGTCAATAAAGCAGAAATAAATGTTTTTCTGGACTTCTCTTGCTTTTTCAATGATCCAGTGGATGTTGGCAATTTGATCTCTGGTTCCTCTGCCTTTTCTAAAACCAGCTTGAACATCAGGGAGTTCACGGTTCACATATTGCTGAAGCCTGGCTTGGAGAATTTTGAGCATTACTTTACTAGCTTGTGAGATGAATGCAACTGTGTGGTAGTTTGAGCATTCTTTGGTATTGCCTTTCTTTGGAATGGGAATGAAAACTGACCTTTTTCCAGTCCTGTGGCCACTGCTGAGTTTTCCAAATTTGCTGGCATATTGAGTGCAGCACTTTCACAGCATCATCTTTCAGGATTTGAAAGAGCTCCACTGGAATTCCTTCACCTCCACTAGCTTTGTTTGTAGTGATGCTTTCTAAGGCCCACTTGAATTCACATTCCAATATGTCTGGCTCTAGATTAGTGATCACATCATCATGATTGTCTGGGTCATNTGAAGATCTTTTTTGTACAGGTCTTCTGTGTATTCTTGCCACCTCTTCTTAATATCTTCTGCTTCTGTTAGGTCCAGACAATTTCTGTCCTTTATCGAGCCCATCTTTGCATGAAATGTTCCCTTGGTATCTCTAACTTTCTTGAAGAGATCTCTAGTCTTTCCCATT
>SJYQ01003667.1:454580-492899 GCA_006410935.1 Redunca redunca | reverse complement strand
ACTTTCTTCAATTTAAGTCTGAATTTGGCAATAAGGAGTTCATGATCTGAGCCACAGTCAGCTCCCGGTCTTGTTTTTGTTGACTGTATAGAGCTTCTCCATCTTTGGCTGCAAAGAATATAATCAATCTGATTTTGGTGTTGACCATCTGGTGATGTCCATGTGTAGAGTCTTCTCTTGTGTTGTTGGAAGAGGGCGTTTGCTATGACCAGTGCGTTTTCTTGGCAAAACTCTATTAGTCTGCCCTGCTTCATGGAATTTATAAAGATGGTAACAATAACTCTGTATGCTAAACAGCAAGAGACAGATGTGTAAAACAGTCTTTTGGACTCTGTGGAGAGGGAGAGGGTGGGTTGAGTTGGGAGAATGGTATTGAAACGTATAATATCATATATGAAACGAATCTCCAGTCCAGGTTTGATGCATGATACTGGATGCTTGTGGCTGATGCACTGGAATGACCCAGAGGGATGGTATGGGGAGGGAGGAGGGAGGGAAGGAGGTTCAGGATGGGGAACACGTGTATACCTCTGGTGGATTCACGCTGATGTATGGCAAAACCAATACAATATTGTAAAGTAATTAACCTCCAATTAAAATAAGTAAATTTATATTAAAAAATAAAAATAAAATAAATAAATAAACAAAAATCAGTCTTAAAACCATACTAAACATTTCAAATTGAAATGCTAATTAAGGTTTTACAGAATCCCTGAAGTACCTTCCAGAGAAAGCAATGGCAACCCACTCCAGTACTCTTGCCTGGAAAATCCCATGGACAGAGGAGCCTGGTAGGCTGCAGTCCATGGGGTTGCTAAGAGTCAGATACAACTGAGCGTCTTCACTTTCACTATTTACTTTCATGCATTGGAGAAGGAAATGGCAACCCACTCCAGTGTTCTTGCCTGGAGAATCCCAGGGACAGGGGAGCCTGGCGGGCTGTGGTCTATGGGGTCGCACAGAGTCGGAGACAACTGAAGCGACTTAGCAACAGCAGCAGAAGTACCTTCACAGCAGTCTTGTATTGTAAAGATTAGCTTAAAAGCCACTCTTTCTCTTTAGGTATTTGACAAGGTCATCAGTTTCTATAGTATACTTCCTCTTCCAATTCCTGTCTTTGAGAAATCAAAATCTGTTGTTTTCATAGTTCTACAAGTCCCTTGTGCAGGTTCGTATTTCTTGCTCTACAGTTAATAATAGCTTGTACTTGTCTTTCTAAACAATATATTATTTCTTTTCTTTTTTTTTGGGGGGGGGTCAGGTTTTTTGCTACTCTCCACCACACCTAGAAAATGAGTTATTTAAAAATCAACATTCTATCAAAGATACTAATGTAAATTCTTCACTAAAGGCAAATGAGACAAAAATGCAAAAGCAAAGATGTGTCAGAATAATAATGGAAGTTGTATCAGGTCCAGTTGGATTAATTCAAGACTGTTTTTTAAGAGCAAAAGGACACCCTAGAGGGATAGTCAGCCAAATCAGTTACCCATTGAACAAATAAATGCTAACAACTACTAAGTGAGATAAAGCTTCCTATAAGAATTAAGTAGCTTATCTGATCCTCACAACATTCCTATGATGACAAGACTGTAATATGAAGAGGCATGCATAGTGCTAGAATAGTTTGATCAAGGCCACTGAGTCAGTACAAGGTATATCTGGAAAGCAAGCCTGGCATGTATTCAAAGGCTTACTTTCCACTTCTTTGTCCCAGTGTGCAGGGAAAAAAAAAAAAAAAGGAAAGATAGGTAAGGTCTATTTCCTGCCACAACAGAACTTGGAGAGTCTCAAAAGAGAAAAAAAAGGAGCACAAAATGTAGTGAGACAAAACACGATCAAGATTTCAGATAAGTTAAGAAAGATAAATTCAGTAGACTCATTCAAACTGTTATAAAGAAGATTGCATAAGCGTGGGCTTTGGGAAATGGGTGAGATTCCAACGGGTAAAGAAAGAGACAGATTTTATTTTCTAGGGCTCCCAAATCACTTTGAACAGTGACTGCAGGCATACAATTAAAAGTGGAGAACAGAGGAGCTTTTGGAAGGAAAGCTATGACAAACTTAGACAACATATTAAAAAGCAGAGACATCACTTTGTCCATGTAGCCAAACTATGGTTTTTCCAGTAGTCATGCACAGAGGTGAGAGTTGGACCATAAAGAAGGTTGAGCACTGAAGAACTGATGCTTTTGAATTGTGGTGCTGGAGAAGACTCCTGCAAGTCCTTTGGACTGCAAGGATTCCAAACCAGTCCATCCTAAAGGAAATCAACACTGAATATTCATTGGAAGGACTGTTGCTGAAGCTGAAGCTCCAATACTTTGCCCACCTGATGGGAAGAGCTGCCTCATTGGAAAAGACTCCGATGCTGGGAAAGCAAAAGGAGAAGGGGGCAGTAGAGGATGAAATGGTTGGATGGCATTACTGACTCAGTGGACACGAATCTGAGTAAACTCCAGGGGATAGTGGAGAAGAGAGGAGCCTGGCGTGCTGCAATCCATGGACTTGTTAAGAGGCACACAAGACTTAGTGACTGAACAACAACAACAAAGAGAAATGTAAATACAGTTGTTCTGTTAAGAGGAGTGGAGAAAATTGCAATGTATTAATCTTCCTCTGTGGCTCAGCGGTAAAGAATTGGCGTGCAAAGCAGGAGCTACAGGTTCAATTCCTGGTTTGATCCCTGGGTCAGGAAGATCCTGTAGAGGAAGGCATGGCAACCCACTCTGGTATTCTTGCTTCAAGAATCCCATGGAGAGAAGAGCCTGGCAGGCTACAGTCCATGGGATGTTCAAGAGTCAGAGAGGACTGAAGTGACTTAGCATTCATAACAAAATACAAACAAAAAGGTAGATGATTTGAAATAGGACTCCAGTGAAATCAGATTTCGCTCTCTTTCCTTCATTTTCTTTTTTTTCTTGAGTAAATTTGACTTGTAACATCAGGTAAGTTTAAGATATACAGCCTGTTACTTTGATATACTTATATGTTGTAGTATAATTGACCATGTAGCAATATTTATCACATTACATACATATAGTCCAGTGTTACTCTCTATATTCATTATACTGTCCAGTAGATCCCTGTGGCTCATTTGCTATTCCATACATGTTTCTATCCTTAAAAAACCTCACTCTTGTCTTTCATGATGCCCATCCACTGGTAATGACCATTTTATTCTGTTTTACACAGGTTTAACTTTTTTTTTTTTTAAATAATCTCAGGTTTTCTGAATCAGGGGATTTCTTCAGGGAAATTTTAGAGAAATAATCCTGGAAAGGCTCATTGTTAGGAAAACTGAGATTTCTAGGTAAAGGGAGAGCATACATTGTCTACTCCAAAAGAGATTAACCATAGATGCCAAAATGAATGAAACAATATATCAGTTGAGTAAATTTCTGACTTTCAAGTCCTTTATAGCCATCCTGAGACTCTTCCTGGAAGAAGGTGAATTATAAACATAGGTACATATTTGACAGCACATGTTAAAATTCCCAGCTCCTAAATTACAAGCAAAATTCAGCCCCATGGAATAACTTTCTCTCAGATGTCTAGTCCTCATACTAGAAGACCACAAAGGAACTAAGAATAGGAATTATCCTGTGATCAAATTTTATTATATCACTGGGGTATACTTTGATTAAAACTCATTTGCATGCTCTCACAATAATTTCTCTACAAAGGAGAGAAATGAAATTTAGCTAACTATAAACCACTTCTGCATTCCACTTACACCTTTGAATATTAGCACAAATGCTCTTCAAATGTAGTTTATATCATATACTTTTATGCTATTTCCTAATTTCATTCAATAAGTTTACTAATGCAGAAAGCTTACAAGATTTTAAATTTTATTTTCATAACAAATGGAAAAAATGATTTTTTGTATTACTAACAGAAAGTATTCATCAGTGATATACTTTGAGCAATGTAACATAAGTTTCAATTCTAATTAAAATTTGATATGATGTAAGCAATATAATTAAATTGCTTACCATAACTGAGTTTAGGTTGATGATTATACTTTGATGATAATATTTGATATAATTCTGTCATTTCCTAATACAACATGAGGTAAATTATTAATAATTTTAATTTAAACAACTACTAATTAGAGGAAAATATCAGTGTTATCAAATGTTAATGGCATGGTCCTTTTTATATCAGCCTGAAACCTTTGGTAGAATTTTAATTATTTTCTGCAATTTTATTATACCTTTTTAGAAATAAAGCATTTAAAGAATTAGAAAGAATAATTTACCAGATTTTCTACAGCTAACGTTATATAAAAGTAAGAGTTCATATAATATATATAAACAAACATATGCTTTACATGTCTATACATATACAGACATTTCACAGCTTGCATGGTAGAAAAAGATCTTTCATAAATTAAAAATATATATATATATATAAAGGAGTTCACTATTCTATACTGGACAACTAGAAAATCTCATTTAAAAATATTAAAATATATGAAAAACTTTTCTTTTTCATGATGTACATTGATGTTTATGAATGTTGATTTGGATTGATTTTATTTTTATAAACTACTATAACATTGTTGGTAATTGTATTTCAATATTGGTATAAAACTTGATTGTGCAAGAGAATAAGAGAGCAAATCTCTCTCTTCTACACAAAATGGGGCTTCCCAGATGGCTTGGTGGTAAAGAATCTGCCTGCAATTCAGGAAATGCAGGAGAGGTAGGTTAGATCTCTGGGTCGGGAAGATCCCCTAGAGGAGGAAATGGAAACCCACTCCAGCATTCTTGCCAGAAAAAAAGCTGAGGAACAGAGGAGCCTGACAGACTACAGTCCAAAGAGTCACAAATAGACATGACTGAGCAACTGTGCATGCACGCTACAGAAAATAAGTGCATTGGTATAATACAGGAGACCTCCATCTTCAATCTAACCATTAGTCCATTGGTATGTTTGTTTGCCTGTGCTATTTTTCATATGAGGACAAATGACCTCTGCCAAGGAGATTTGTAAACAAAAGTACCTAAAATGTTCACATAAAAAATCACATTCATTTTCAGGGCTTCTTTTTGGCTACTCTCAAGCATAATCAAGCTTGAGGAATATCACAGGAGTAAGAAAAAATGGTTAAAGGCACACAGTTGGCTTTGAGTGACATAACTTTGCAGTTTCACCATAAAAATGACTACATTTTAGATGCCTGAAGTTTTAATTCAGTAACTAAAAGTGCAAGAAAAATATTGCATCCTTTGTTATATCAGTTTTCCTCTGAAAGGCATCTAAGCATCCTGAAGGTTTCTTAGTTTGAAGGAATGTCAGCATTTCACAAAGGCTATTGATATTCTTCATTAGCTATAACATAGTTAAAATATAGCACCTGCAATAAATCAATGTATTGGAAGATTGCATTAAACTTATGACAGTTACAGAGTTTGGTGTGTGTTGGTTATTTTTTCCTCCCAGTATTCTAGGGTCATCACTCATAATAGTGAAAAGTATAGCATAAAGGGGAAAAAATTCAGAATGTTCCTAAAAATAAAATAGAAAGCCCTCAGGAGCCCTTTCAGAACAACAATAAAAAGTATTGCTAGCTGTAAAATTTGTAAGCAGGTTCCATCCTGTCGGCACAGAAACAATGAAGATGAATTACATTCCAGCAGAAACATTGGAAACTGTCTGGTAACAGTGGCAAAGCTACTACAGGGAGGACAAAGCATAACTATTTCTTCTATGTCTTAAGTTGAAGGTGTCAGAACAGGAAGATATGAATTAAATGGAAACAAAGGACCATGTTTAGAAATTATCTCTTTAACCATTCAATTCACTCATTTGGCCACTGTTTGGACTAGTCAGTTTTTAGAATCTCTGTATTATTTCAAAGCTCATAAAGACTAATGCATAATCACAGGTGCAAAAGGTCTAAGGATGTCCACTTTTATACACAATAAAAGAATATGAGTTTGGGTGATGGTAGTTATTTATATCTCTTTCAAATATCTTTAGAGTATTAGAGAAAAAGTTTGAGGTTTGTTTGGCTAGCTTGAAGCAAAGGTGTTTTTGTCTCTGGTAAAAGTACATTTGATCTGCTTGGGAGATGTTGGCAGCTGGTAGGAAATGTTAGAGAGGACCCCATAGAGCCCTGCAGAGCAGATCTACTACATAGCAACACATCTGCGCAGGAAGTAAGAGGCCTGTTTTGCATATGTCCTTGTTTGATGTCCTGGATATTTGTGTCATAGCTGAAAAGACATGCTGCTAAAATGAGAAATATGTGGATAGGGGTTGTTTTGAAAAAGCTGATGCCCCACCTTGATGGCAGGTTGTAAGTTTAATAACAAACTTTCCACATCCTAAACCAAGGTCAACATATGCAAAATGAAACTCACACCACAGCAGTAATAGGGAGAGTGTTTATTAAACCTTAACTGTGATTCTCAAAGGATGTTTAGGTGTGCAATATACCTATTGTCTACTAGGACAGCTTGACTTTTAATTTCATTTAAAACTCAGAGGTTTTCTTCCTTAAGTGTTTATGAATGTTAATTAAAAGAGACATCAGATAGTCATCAGATATTTAGAGTTTTTATTTGACAATATCTGGAAGTTGCTTTTCTTTTATGCTGGTATTCAAATTTTCTACCTATAAGTGATGAATGTGGCTTGAGTTAATTGTACATTAAAAATTGAAATTAATATTAGATTCTCTGAGAATCACTAAAAATTGCCGTAGTACATGTTACAGAGTTTCATTGATTGATTGCATTAAAGCAGTGGTGGAATTCAAGGTGAACTGAAATAAATATTAAGTGAAGGTACTTTCAACCTCATCAATACCTTTATAAAACATCATTTTTTTGAACTGGAGGGACAACTAATGGTAACCAAATCTTAAGAAATTATCCAGCAGTAGATATGGTATTTGTTTGAGTACTTAATAATCTCTCAAAGTTTTGTTTTTCCCACTTGAGCTAATTTTTGATGGAACACCATTGAGAACAATAGGGCACTGAGAGCAAATGAAGTAGGTGTTTCCTCAAGTGCTCTCCCATAACTTTGCATTGGGTGGCTGATGAGATAGTCTGCATAATAACATGGCCTTAGTGTGTTTCTGTTAAGTCAATGTGACATTGACTATATACAAAAGCACCACTGGCATCTAAGCAGACTGGATACACAGGCCCACGATGACTTTACTTATCCAACAAGAAGTGTTGTGCACTAATCACATAAGTATACCCCTTTCCCCTCCACCCAGTTCAAATTTTGTCTGTTGGCAGTAAAATAAGTATCATTCCAAGTATAATTCTAATCTAACAAGTTAAAATGCACTCCTCTAATAATTTGTGTAAATAT
The DNA here is from genome assembly GCA_006410935.1 of Redunca redunca. Taxonomy (NCBI): domain Eukaryota; kingdom Metazoa; phylum Chordata; class Mammalia; order Artiodactyla; family Bovidae; genus Redunca; species Redunca redunca. The sequence goes on along the minus strand of SJYQ01003667.1, from coordinate 485,558 downwards.
GCTCTGTGGACTAAATGTCTGTAAATAATTATTAATTCAAATTAATGAATGTTTATGCAAATATACCTAAAACAATATAGAATAGTTAGTATTCCTATGAAACTAGCAATACGTGAAAATGTAATATAATTCAGTTCAGTTCAGTCGCTCAGTCCTGTCCGACTCCGCGACCCCATGAATCACAGCACGCCAGGCCTCCCTGTCCATCACCAACTCCTGGAATTCACTCAGACTCACATCCATTGAGTCCGTGATGCCATCCAGCCATCTCATCCTCTGTCATCCCCTTTTCCTCCTGCCCCCAATCCCTCCCAGCATCAGAGTCTTCTCCAGTGAGTCAACTCTTCACATGAGGTGGCCAAAGTACAGGAGTTTCAGCTTTAGCATCATTCCTTCCAAAGAAATCCCAGGGCTGATCTCCTTCAGAATGGACTGGTTGGATCTTCTTGCAGTCCAAGGGACTCTCAAGAGTCTTCTCCAACACCACAGTTCAAAAGCATCAATTCTTTGGTGCTCGGCCTTCTTCACAGTCCAACCCTCACATCCATACATGACCACAGGAAAAACCATAGCCTTGACTAGACGGACCTTAGTCGGCAAAGTAATGTCTCTGCTTTTGAATATACTATCTAGGTTGGTCATAACTTTTCTTCCAAGGAGTAAGCATCTAGGTAGTAATAAATACATTAGTCTTTCCTGTCACTAATTTTTATTGTTGAAATAAGATTCTAGGATGTCACTCATTTGACATCTCCAGTATCAGGAAAATCATAGTAAAGATGAGATTTCAAAATTGAGTTTCTGCAATAATTTTAAAGCAAGAAAGGAGCAAAACACAAATATCTATTGCATAAATTCAATTTATTTTATCTATTGATCACCAGGGTATACATTTCAAGGTAAAACAAGTTTTGACCTATAAATTGCTTAAAGTATTGAATTTTTTAAAAGGTATTTGCTCTAGGAAAAATTTATTAAAATGTATGCAGGTTTATGTGCAGTGCTAAACACTACCTCCATAAGTGTTTCAGCAACTATTCAAAATTACATACTTAGCTGCCTAATGCAATAGTAGTTCTTGGCTTATGTTAAAATTAACATCTTTAAATCCAGAGGGAAAAAACCTCAATCTTGTAATTTCAGATTTTTTAATTGCTTTTTGATTAAATTAGGCAGAGTTTTATATTAAATCCAAGCTCAAGATTTTATATTTATCTTTTTNTATATTTTTTGACATGCTAAAGAAAGCTAAATGTCATTTGAATGCACTTTAAAATAAAGAATGCATTTTAAATGTGATCTGCATTTCCTCTGCTATCTTTCAATAAAATTAATGAATAGCATTTTCAAGTGAATATCTAATTGTGTGTTTTAACAATAAATTAAAATATCTTTATGAGAAATATAAACTCAGTCTATCAACTTAAAGCAAGTTATTCCCCAGTGATCTGTAAACATAATGGAAATCTATCTTTTAGTCAAGATTGTTGTTTCATAGAATACTCCCGTGTAAGAAAAACATGTCAACAATATCTGTGTTAAGCATTAGTCACATTTTGGGCCCTCCCATCAGGGAGCTATCCTCAAAGTCATCACTACATGATGATACCAACAATACATGGATCTAACTGGAATAGTGGTGGTGAAAGTCGTAGAGGAGAATGCATAATGGTGAAAGCCTCTATTCATTGTGGGAAGTCTCTATATATGGATGTGTCCTTCTGGACATTTTCTTTTTATAAAATAAAATGATTAGCATCTTACAGGCTCCAAGAACTGAAAGATATGTATATGCATGTCTCTCTCCCTCTCCCTCTCTCTCATTCTTTCTGTATGTGGGTTTGGTCATGAATGTGACTCAGGGGTGTGCATGTATGTATGTGTGTTTTGTGTTTGTAATTTTTGAAACTGATCAATACTAATCAAGGCACAAAATGTAATTAAAAAAAAAGACAATCTAATTTCAGTTCTTTTGCTAACTATAAGCAATATCTCACACAAGTCACATATCTTAGTTTGTATTTCTTTTCATCCATAGCGAGAGAAAATTAGGTAAAAATCCTTGTTTTCTTGTGACTGTTGGTGTGACTAAATGATTCAAAATATTTTAGATTTATTTTATCTATAATTTTATCAGAACTTTCTATTTTTCTCATTGGTAATATCAATAATACATTTTCCTGTATTTTTTATGTGTTGTGGCAAAAAAAGAAAGGCTCAAGGTTTAGACTTACCACCAGAATACCAACTTAAACATTAGCCATAAATCAGTTGTGAACTATACATACCACACTTAATAGGCAGAAAAGACAAGATCATTAATTATAATAAAGGAAATTATAAAAAGGAAGTTTGATATTAAAATAATACTTTTGGGGGTTCACCCCTAAATGTGCACCCTTAGAATTTAAGAGGAAATTATGAAGATTATTCCAAGTCCTCCTTGCTTATTTTATAGATTCAAGATAAACTCCATAGTAAATTCTAAAACCAAAATACTTAAATCCAGATGGCAGAGTTCAGCTTTACTGAATTTCATAGGAGAAATGTACTTAAATATGAGCAACTATATTGGTATGTGTGAACATATTCTATTCATGCATAATACATTCTTTTGCCCATGTCAGTGTGTACATATCTCCATGAATACACACTGAGGCTTAGCAAAATAATGTTTAGCCTACTACTTTTGCAGTTTCTAAAGAAATAGTTTGCTGTGTCATTTCTCTTTTGCTTTTGTGAGTATATTATTTAAGTACACATACATAGAGTGATAAACCACCTTGATCTGCTTGTCTACACATATGCAGATACCTTCCACCATGGAACTGCAGGCCCTGAATCTTTCATCGAGTTTGATTCTTTGAGCAATCTAAATCCTCAGCAAGACCTCTGTCACGAGAGCTTTAATACTGATGGCAATTGGTAAACATTTAAGATGTTTATCCTGAAAAAAGATGATTTAATTCCAACAGCTGTCTGAAGCATGATCTTACCTAACAGTTTGTTTTTTGTTTTTTAGTCTTCTTTGCAGAACTAATATAGTTAGGATAAATGGGGAAATGATTAGGAATATCGCTTTCTATCTACTGCATTAAATTGCCTAATTTTCTTACAGCTAGAAATTCATTACCAGTGTGCATAGAAAATGGAATGAGATAGAGAGTGAAACCCCACTGCAGATTGAAGAAAAAAATCATCTCTATATAAGATGGAAAACCTTCGAGAGAGGAAATAGCTAGATACTGCTACAACCTTCGTATATGTGAGTCAGGGATTGATTTTCTTGCATTCTGCAAAGTAGATGCAAAAATTATGCTGAAAACAGGAGAGAACATAATTGTACAACTACCTAGGTGAATTGATGATTCAAGTTGAACAGAGAGGCTCTGATACTAACAAATTCAAAACCAGGGCAAGGCTCAAGAGGTTATTTCTCACAAACTCTTCAGTCCTTCAATCCCTTTAATTCTCTAGCTATGCATTTCAGTAAGGATAGGTGCATTCTCAGGTATGATTTTAATCATGACTTTCTCTTTTGCAGCACTGGCCTTTCCTTTGTCATAAAAGGAGGTAATACAAATGAACTTAATCTCTTTCATTTTATGCTATATACAATTGAAGTAAAAATATATCTTTTTCCTATATGCTTTCAGCACCTTCCTTTGCTCTATCTTCTGGCTCATCTCATTGCCATAGTGAAGCCCTGCAGCAGGCACTGAACAGAAGGACAAGGTTCCCTCTTGGAGAAATGTCATCTAATGGCTCTTGTAGTCCAAGTGATGTGCCACCTCTGGAGAGCACAGTCATTTGACAGTTGTTTCTGAGTCATCTCAGTGTATTTGAAACAGTTGGTTCTCTCCCTTAGACACTTGTCAGCATGGGCAGATGATGTTTTAACTGGCACATTGTCACCAGTTACATCAAATCAGGAGGCGCTGAGGAGTTGTGAAAGTTGTAACTGCCAACTCAAGGAAGTATTAGGGTACCAGAAACAGAAACATATTGATTCAGAGCTGGTGCTTTTTTTAAAAAAAAAATTCCTTTAAATGTGTGACTATTGTGTTAATTGATACTAAGATTTTCTTTACTTTGCTTTCTTGCTCATTTGTATAGATGATTAAGAGACATGGTCTTACTAAACTAAAATATAGAGAAAAGTGATCAAATGGCATTTTGTTAGTTACGTGGATGGCAGGTACAAACTACTGAGATTTCATCTCAAATACTCAGTGATTTTTTTCTTTTTTCTTTGGTAACAAAGTTTGTTTTTCTTTGAATAATCAGTGTCTAGGGTCACTACGAGTCGAACACAACTGAGCGACTTCACTTTCACTTTTCACTTTCATGCATTAGAGAAGGAAATGGCATCCCACTCCAGTGTTGTTGCCTAGAGAATCCCAGGGACGGGGGAGCCTGGTGGGCTGCCATCTATGGGATCGCAGAGTTGGACACGACTGAAGCAACTTAGCAGCAGCAGCAGGAGTGCATTCTTGATATATAACAAGGGTTCAATAAACCTTTATTGAATAATTAATGATTTAATTGATTATTGTGAAACAAATTAAAATGGTATATAGAATTCATACAACATATAGGAGTAATATGAATTAGCATAAACTATTTTTGAAAATTTTGAAAATATCACTTTGTGATTTATTATAGAGTTACCAAACAAAATGTAGATATAGTGAAAATTTCTATCAAGTCATATTAATGTGAATGTGTCAGTAGCTCAGTCGTGTCTGACTCTTTGTAACCCCTCTGTCCATGGAATTCTCCAGGCAAGAATATTGGAGTGGGTTGCCATTTCTTTCTCCAGAGGATCGTCCCGGGGATCAAACCTAGGTCTCCCACATTGCAGGCAGATTCTTACCATCTAAGCCACCAGGGAAACCCCATATTAATGTGCGGATTCGTCAAATCAAAATGAAAGGATAAAATAATAGCAAAAAAGTCTATTATTTCTTCTTTGGGCTTCAGATTGAATCCTTTCAATTTCACATGTTAAGACTAAAAACATATTTTTTCCTATATAAAATGCTATTTTTGTTGTCATAAATTTGACTTTTGAAGCATTAAAAGTTGATTTCCTGATTATAATATTTCTTTTTTTTTTTAATTTTTATTCTAACTTCGGTTTACTTTACATTACTGTATTGGTTTTGCCAAACATTGACATTAATTCCCACGAGTGTACATGCGTTCCCAAACATGAGTCCCCTCCCATCTCCCACCCCATACCATCTCTCTGGGTCCTCTCCTTGCACCAGTCCCAAGCATCCTGCATCCTGTATCGGACATTGACTGGCGATTCGTTTCTTACATGATAGTATACGTGTTTCAATGCCATTCTCCCATCTCATCCCACCCTCTCCCTCCCTCTCTCCCCCTAATATTTCTTTAATTCTATTTACTTGTCACCCAATGAGAACAGATTATTTCCATAAATGAACACATAATCTAAATTTATTGATTAAAGTAAATTTTTCTTAAGAATCTTTGGTATTTTTCTCTTCAATTACAATATCTTTCAACTTACCCTGACTCTAACTCCTTCTTTCTATCAAATGATAGCAAAATTAATTTTTTTCTCTTTTAAAACCTCCTAAAGCCTTCATTGTGTTTAAAATTAGTCAGAAGCAGTGAGATTTCTATTATTATCTTGATAATTTTAAAAAGTATATTTGTGTGAGTATATCATTTACCTAATTATACTATGTATCCCTGGAGAGAAGTAGAATCATATTTTTAACAAATTCTCATTAAATTGCATAGTTCTTTTCATAGACTAAGTGTGTACAAAGATCCTAGACACATAGTATCTAAAAATATTAGCTGAAGAAAATAACAAAAACTCAATAAATAATTGATTTCCTTATAATACAAAATACCTGGACAGCATAGGATGTTTAGGTTGCTTCCATGTCCTGGCAACTGTAAATACTACTGCAGTAAACATTTGGGTATATGTGTCTTTTTGAATCATGATTATCTCAGGTTGTATGCCCAGTAGTGGGGTTACTGGGTCATATATCAGTTCTAAATGTCCATCAACCAATGAATGGATAAAGATGTGGTACATATATGGGTTTCCCAGGTGGCGCTAGTGGTAAAAATCCTGCCTGCCAATGCAGGGGACTTAAGAGACACAGGTTAGATCCTTGGATTGGGAAGATCCCCAGGAAGAGGTCATGACAACCCACTCTAGTATTTCTGCCAGGAGAATCCAATGGACAGAGGAACCTGGTGGGCTTTGGTCCATAGGGTTGCAAAGAGTCAGATACAACTGAAGTGAATGAGCACACATGCTTGCATGCAGTACACATATGCAATGGAATATTACTCCACCAAAAAAAGGAACAATATTGAGTCATTTATAGAAAAATGGATGGACTTAGTGTCTGTCATACAGAGTGAAATAAATCAAAAAGAGAAAAACAGGTATCATATATTAATGTGCATATGTGGAAAATAGAAAAATGGTGTAGATGAACCTATTTGCAGGACAGAAATAGAGACACATAGAGGGAGAACTTGTGGACACAGTGGGGGAAGGAGATGGTGGAACAAATTGAGAGAGTAGCATTGACATATATACACTACCATGTCACTGCAGATGGTGATTGCAGCCATGAAATTAAAAGACGTTTACTCTTTGGAAGAAAAGTTATGATCAACCTAGATAGCATATTCAAAAGCAGAGACATTACTTTGCCAACTAAGGTCCATCTAGTCAAGGCTATGGTTTTTCCAATAGTCATGTATGGATGGGAGAGTTGAACTATGAAGAAAGCTAAGTGCCAAAGAATTGATGCTTTTGAACTGTGGTGTTGGAGAAGTTCACTCTTGAGAGTCCCTTGGACTGCAAGGAGATCCAACCAGTCCATTCTGAAGGAGATCAGCCCTGGGATTTCTTTGGAGGGAATGATGCTAAAGCAGTACTTTGCCACCTCATGAGAAGAGTTGACTCATTGGAAAAGACTCTGATGCTGGGAGGGATTGGGGGCAGGAGGAGAAGGGGACGACAGAGGATGAGATGGCCAGATGGCATCACTGACTCGATGAACGTGAGTCTGAGTGAACTCTGGGTGTTGGTGATGGACAGGGAGGCCTGGCGTGCTGTGATTCATGGGGTCGCAAAGAGTCAGACACAAATGAGCAACTGAACTGACTGATGTGTAAAACAGACTGCTAGTGAAAAGCAGCTATATAACATAAGGAACTCAGCTTGGTGATGTGTGATGACCTGGAGGGATAGGATTGGGAGCAGGGTGTTCTTATCAAAACATCCACAAACAATAAATGCTGGAAATGGTGTGGAGAGAAGGAGGAAACCTACACTATTGGTGGGAGTGTAAATTGGTAAAGCCACTATGGATAACATTATGGTGGTTCCTTAAGAAACTAAAATAGAGCTAACATATGACCCTGAAATCCCACTCAGGGGTATATATATGGAGAAAAATATGATGTGGAAGAGTACATGCACTCCAACATTTGCTGCAGCACTGTTTACAATAGCCAAGATGTGGAAGCAACCTAAATGTCCATCCACAGAGGAATGGATAAAGTAGATGCAGTACATATATACAATGGAATATTACTCAGCCATCAAAAAGAATGAAATAATGCCATATGCAGCAACATGGATGGACATAACAATTGCCATACTGAGTGAAGTAAGTCAGACAGAGAAGGAGAAATATTGTATGGCATCTGATATATATGGAATCTAAAAAGAAATGTGGTAAATTATCTGCCTGCAATGCAGGAGACACAGGTTCTATTCCTGGGTCAGGAAGATACCCTGGAGAAGGAAATGGCAACCTACTAAAGTATTCTTTCCTGGGAAATCCCATGGGAAGAGGAGTCTGGTGGGCTACAATCCATGGGGTCACATAAGAGTCAGTCATGACTTAGTGACTAAACAACAACAGCAAAAAGAAATGATACAGATTAATTTACTCGCAAAACAGAAAGAGACTCACAGATTCATAGAACAACCATGTTTGCTGGGGGTGAGAGATAAGATCAGAGGAAGGGATAGTTAGGGAGTTTGGGATGGACATGTACACATTGTTTTATTTAAATTGGATAACCAAAAAAGACCTACTGTATAACAAAAAAAAAGAAGAAGAAGAAGAAGAAGAAACGAAGCAATAACTATTTAAAATAGACACATTTAATAACATTTCTTTGCCAACTAAAAGACAGAGTCTAAATACTGCTTTGGAATTGCCATTAAAGGCTGAATCTTAACATTCAGATGTTACTTTCCAAGGAAGCACTTTTAAAAAGGCATTCCTGACAGGAATTTAATTGGAATATAAAGTCAAGACTGAAAAATTCTGGGTTAAGGCGGGGAGGGCAGATGAAAGGAAGAGTTTTCACACAACATTGCAGAAAGAAAGACTATGTCGACCAGGAATCATTCACTACAGAACCCTAAATGTGTGAAGGAGGTTGACCTTCAATAGCCCGAGAAAGGAAAACAAAGGATCTTTCATAAAGAGCGTTTATACACTGCTCAGGCAATTGGACTTTATTATGATGATAAGAAGAATCCATTTAAATATTTTTGAAGAAACACAATAATATTTGTTTTAGAATGATAACTCCAGAACACTGTAATGTCTTTAAAAAATGGAAAAGATGTCTTCAGGATAGAAGGCAAGAAGTGGAATCTATTTTTGCCCAATTTCCACACAACTTTACCTGTTATATTAAAACTCTACATCTCTTGACGTGTAATCAAGATGTCAAGATGCAAACATATTTTTGAAAAACAAATAAAGCATTTGAATTAAGAAATTTAAATGATAAATTATTTGAGGTGAAAATATAGTAAGTATNCTTTTCTCTGGTTTGGTTGTGTATACAAGAGTACTTCTACTCATTAGAAATGGCTGCATCTGCAGAACACAAATGTGTCTTAATTATAGGTTTTTTAGGGTGAACATCTGTGCCCTTTTTTGCAACTATGTAGATACTTTGATGGTTCTCAGAGAATATGTTGTTAAATTTGTACACTGCACTTATTTTCTAATTCACTTTATTTGTAAATCAAGAATACTTAAATGTTCACTTGTATCACTTTAACATGCCACTTTACACTAAACACAGTTTATTTTTTATAATTAGTTTAAAATATAAAATTAGAATCAGGTAAGGTTTTTATTGGATTTTGAACTGGTGAGATAGAAACAAAATCTCTCTCTTTCCTTTTTCTTTTTTTCTTTTAGTAAAATTATAGTTTCTTGAAATAGAGATCAGAGTTCCCTTTTCTCTCCCACACTATGATAATAACTTTGCGTTTAAAATAATATGTTACCTAGGGACATAAAGTGATATATATATATGTGATATTTATATATATATATTTAAAAACAAAGTTATTTTATTTTACATATTTGATTATATAAATAACTCTAACATGGACAAAACAATACAGGGAAGCCTTTTAGTCACAGAATATGAACTTAAACACTTAGAATTACCAGTAATTCTTTCTGGAGGAGTGAAGTAAGCATGGAATATGGTCAAGTGGACTGGGAATGATTCAGCAAGAAATGCTTTTGATAGAAAGACAGGAAACTGTTGACAGAAAGGCCTTAAAAATGTCTATTTTTAATCCCCTAAGTACAACATTTTGTCAAAAGTATTAAAAATTAACTTTCTCCAGGGTGCAGTGGAAGTATCTTCTCTGGAAAGAATTCCTTTCATATTTTGGATCAGAATCACTACAGTAAAAAGTGTAGCCAAGAACAAATTTGAAATTTTTCCTAGATAGCTAACAGTCTTAAAAAGCAAGTATCTCCTGTGACCAGGGTGCTGTGTGTTGCGCTTAGTCATGCCTGATTCTTTATGAGCTCAAGGACTGCAGCCTGACCTGCACCTCTGTCCATGAGTTTTCTCTGGGCATGAATAGTGGAGTGGGTTGCCATTCCCTTCTCTAGGGGATCGTACCAATCCAGGGACTGAACCCAGGTTTCCCACATTGCAGGCAGATATATATATAAACTATTTGAGCCACCAGGGAAACCCAAGAATACTCGAGTGGGTAGTCTACCCCTTCTCCAGGGGATCTTCCCAACCCAAGAATTGAACTGGGGTCTCCTGCATTACAGGCAGATTCTTTACCCACTGAGCTACCAGGGAAGCATGTCACCAGGATGGCCTGAACATTCCCTCAGCTTGTCTTGATGTGAGACAGAGTTTTCCCAACTCTAGGGTCCTGACCTCCTTTAATCCTTTGGGGAAGATAACTAACTTGGATAAAGGAAAATTAACAAACACAAGTGACCAACCTCCTCGTTAAGGTGCTTTTACTATTAGATCACCCCTCTTTGTTTCAGCAGAGTGAGATCACCTTTCTTTCCTATTGCAATTGTCTTAACTCTTTCCTGTCAAAATAACCTTGAACAAAATCTTCCTTGCTATTTTAACAAGTATCTGGTACAATTTTTCTTTTATAACTGTCCCTGTTTTTTTGAATTTATGAATTTAAATCATGTTATTCAGTTATAACTTTGGGACTTTTGGTACAGGTAAATTATAACATTTTGCTGGATTTATTAGAATATTAAAGGAGTGATAATGACAAAAGTAAGTTGATTATGGCTTGATGAGCTTTGATGAAAATCATGAATGTTCTTTTTTGATTATAAGACCATCATTTCTTATGATATGATTTTTGAAAAGTAATATTTTAAGTTCAAAATTTTTGAACTGCACTGTAGTGGTAAAGCTGTTCTCTATACTTGTGAAAATTTCATGAGTCATAGTTTTCTAATTTCTTTCAAGTTATTAAAGAAGTATTTTTCCAGAAACATCATGAGGAATGTAAGGGTATTAGTTCAGTAACTTTTTAGCTAACTTGTTATTACCAAATGATTATTAAGCTTCTATAAAATACTTAGGGCTCAAACATTCTTACTATTCAAACATCTATATAATTTATCAAGATACTACTTGACTGTACATCCTATCTGAATAGAAGAAAGTTCAGTTCAGTTCAGTTCAGTCGCTCAGTCGTGTTCGACTCTGCGAACCCATGAACCACAATATGCCTGGCCTCCCTGTCCGTCACCAACTCAGGTAGTTTACCCAAACTCATGTCCATTGAGTTGGTGATGCCATCCAACCATCTCGTCCTCAGATGTCCCATTCTACTCCTGCCCTCAATCTTTCCCAGCATCAGGGTCTTTTTCAATGAGTCAACACTTCGCATCAGGTGGCCAAAGTATTGGAGTTTCAGCTTCAGCATCAATCCTTCCAATGAACACCCAGGACTGATCTCCCTTAGGATGGACTGGTTGGATCTCCTTGCTGTCCAAGGGACACTCAAGAATCTTCTCCAACACCACAGTTCAAAAGCATCAGTTCTTCGGTGCTCATCTTTCTTTATAGTCCAACTCTCACATCCATACGTGACTGGAAAAACCATAGCCTTGACTAGACGGACCCTTGTTGACAAAGTAATGTCTCTGCTTTTTAATATGCTATCTAGGTTGGTCATAACTTTCCTTCCAAGGAGTAAGCGTCTTTTAATTTCATGGCTGCAATCACCGTCTGAAGTGATTTTGGAGCCCAGAAAACCAAAGTCAACCACTGTCTCCACTGTTTCCCATCTATTTGCTATGAAGTGATGGTACCAGCTGCCATGATCTTCATTTTCTGAATGTTGAGCTTTAAGCCAACTTTTTCACTCTCCTCTTTCATTTTCATCAAAAGGCTCCTTAGTTCTCCACTTTCTGCCATAAAGGATGGTATCATCTGCATATCTGAGGTTATTGATATTTCTCCCAGAAATCTTGATTCCAGCTTGTGCTTCTTCCAGCCCAGTTGGTCTGCAGTTTTTTCTTTTTTTTTGTTTCAGTTTATTACAGCTTTGCCCTTTAGAGACAGTATGAGTACCAAAATGCATTTTTACATCTGTGCGTGTCTGTTAGTCACCCAGTAGTGTCCAACTCTTTGCAACCCCATGGACTGTAGCCTGCCTGGTGCTTCTGTCCATGAAATTCTCCAAGCAAGAATACTGAAGTGAGTTGGCATTCCATTCTCCAAACCAGGAATCTTCCAAACCAGGGATTGAACCCAGGTCACTTGTAATGCAGGCAGATTCTTTACTGACTGAACCACTAGGGAAGCCCTATTTTTCTATTTTATTTACATGTACTTGACTACCATTAAATTCTATAAAGATTTTTTCTTCAATTTTTAAATACTCAGAATAAAAATGTATATAACTTGAAACAACTATCAAATAAAAGTAACTCAAGTTCATTTTTAAATGAGCTACATTTTTAAATTTTCAGGATAATAAACTAATGAATAATTTTAAATAAAGGATTCTAATTACCACATGATCCCTGAATCCAGCTGAGCTATTTAAAGTCCTAAAAAATATGGCCACAAATTTGCAAAACTCAGTAATGGGCATAAGACTGGTAAAGGTCAGTTTTCATTCCAATCCTAAAGAAAGGCAGTACCAAAGAATGCTCAAACTCCCATATAATTGCACTCATTTCACATCCTAAAAAGATAATGCTCAAAATCCTTCAAGCTAGGCTTAGGAGTATGTGAACCAAGAACTTCCAAATGTACAAGCTAGATTCAGAAAAAGCAGAGGAACCAGAGATCAAGTTGCCAACATTTGTTGGATCATAGAGAAAGAAGGGGATTCCAGAGAAACGTCTACTTCTGCTTCATTGATTACACTATAGCCTTTGCATGGATCACAACAAACTGTGGAGAATTCTTAAGGAGACGGGTATACAAGGCCACCTTATCTGTCTCCTAGAAACCTGTATTCAGTTCAAGAAGCAACAGTTAGAACCAGACATGGAACAATGGCCTGCTTGCAAATTGGGAAAGGAATATGACAAGACTGTATATTGTCACCATGTTTATTTAACTTATATACAGAGCACACCATGTGAAATGCCAGGCTGTATGAATCACAAGCTGGCCTCAAGATTGCAGGGAGAAATATCAATAACCTCAGATATGCAGATGATACCACCCTAATGACAAAAACTGAAGAGGAACTAAAGAGCCTCTTGAGTGTGAAAGAAGAGAGTGAAAAGCATGCTTAAAACTAAACACTCAAAAAACTATGATAATGGAATACAGTCCCAACACTTCATGGCAAGTAGATGGGGAAACAATGGAAACACAGACTTTATTTTTGGGGGTGCTCCAAAATCACTATAGACAGTGACTGCAGCCATGAAATTAATAGATATTTGGTCCTTTGAAGGAAAGCTATGAAAAACCTAGGCAGCACATTAAAAAGCAGGATCATCACTTTGCCAACAAAGGTCCATATAGTCACATTATGGTTTTTCTAGTACTCATGTATAGGTGTAAGAGTAGGACCATAAAGAAGGCTGACAAATTGATGTTTTCAAACTGTGGTGCTGGAGAAGACGCTTGAGGGTCTCTTGGACTGCATGGCACTTAAACCAGTCAATCCTAAAGGAAATCAACCTTAAATAATCATTGGAAGGACTGATGCTGAAGAACTCCAATACTTTGGCCACCTGATGCAAACAGCTGCCTCATTGGAAAAGACATTGATGTTGGGAAAGATTGAGGGCAGGAGGAAAAGTCAGCGGTAGAGGAGATAGTTGGATGGCATCACTGACTCAATGGACATGAATTTGAGCAAACTCCAGGGTTAGTGAAGGACAGGGAAGCCTGGCGTGCTGCAGTCCATGTGATTGTAAAGACATGCATATGACAACAACTGAACAACAACAATCACCAAATGAAACATACAGTTCATTAATAAGCAAAATCCTATTGACATTACTAACAAATTTTCCTCAAACATATGTTTCAGAAGAGAAACTTTTTTTTTTTGTATTTTTTTTGTTTCGTCAAATACCTCCTCAATGCACGAAGTTGCAAATACTTTGTAAAATCACTTATATTTGTGGCTTGAGCCTCAAATGCCAGTCTTATTTGAGCCTGTTCTTGCTTTCTCTCTTTGCTTAGCAAAGCTCTCACTGCCTTTAAGAATCTGAAGAAATTGTGTCTGTCCCATTCTATGATATTTATGTTACTTTAGTTGTTGATTCATTCCCTCAAAGCATCATATTGATTGCTAATTCTGAGAGAAGCACTCATTATGTACAGGAGAAGACAAAAAGATGAAAACACAAAACACACAATATATGCCTTCAAGCTGTAGTTTGGGAACTAAATCTTGTATGAAATTTAAGGTACATAACTAACTATTGTAAAAGATAGAAAGTGATAAATGCTATAGAAGAACAATCAATAAAATGCTATCAGAGTCCTGGATTTGGAGAAGTTTTATAAAACCTTGAAATCAGGGATGGTTTCAGAATTTTAACTGAGAGCTGATGGGTATGAGGGGTTTGTATGATAGAGAGAAAGCAAAGTATGTTTAAAACCATTCCAGATGGTGAATAGCATGTAAATAGACAAGAATTGCAGAAAGTGAAAACTGTATAAAATGTGTATGCAATTCCACCTGACTAGAAGTCAGGCTTGGTAAATGTAAATAGTGAAAGCTAGGTGGCAAAATTTAAAATTACAGTAAATCTTGAGCACCAGACTAAGCAGATATGGTTTTATATAGTGACCAATAAATGAGGATATATTTCAATATCAAACAAAGAATTCACCTAGTGTTAAAGAAGAAAAAGTAGAAAAATAAAGCTAAGAAACAACAGCATCAGAGCTGTTATAAATAAGATTATGTGGCAGGAATTAAATATATATATATATTAGAGAGGGGAAATAATGATTGGCAAGACAAACCCCAAGCACATAATTATAATTATCTGTGAATGAGGTAATTTGGTGTGTAAGCATGGATGTGACAGGATATATAAAATATGTAGATATGTAGATTATGTAAAACATGATTAGTGATTGAACATGAAGAATAAGGTAGAGAGCAGACAGAGAATCTTAGATGACTCTAAAGTTTCAGTCCTAGGAGGTCTTGTACTTTTGATGGCTGGCACAACTGATACAGATAACAATATGATGGGATGGTATGGGGAGGGAGGTGGGAGGGGGGTTCAGGATGGAGAACATGTGTACGCCCGTGGCAGATTCATGTTGATGTATGGCAAAACCAATACAATATTGTAAAGTAATTAACCTCCAATTAAATAAATTTAAATTAAAAAAATAAATAATAGAACTACCGTATAATCTAGCCATATCACTTTTGAGCATATATCCAAAGGAATTGAAAGTAGGGTCTCTTAGAGATAGATGTATACCCATGTTCACAGCAGGATTATTATTTCAGTAGGCAAATAGTGAAAATAAGCCAAATATTCATTGACAGATGGATGAATATATAAAATGTGTCCATATACAATGGCATCTTAGTCATAAAAAATCTTACTTAGTCATAAAAAAATATTTCTTCACTTGGAGGAAATTCTGACACATAATACAGCATGGATGAATCGTGAGGACACCATACTAACTGAAATAAACCAGTCACAGAAATACAAATACTGTGTGACTTCATTTACAAGAGCTGCTGCTGCTGCTGCTAAGTATCTTCAGTCATGCTATCCAGTTTATATTCAGATTTGTAGAGACAGAAAGTAGAATGGTGGTTGCCAGGAACTCAGAGGAGAGGAAAAGGGAGAGTTAAGTTTTAGTAGATATAGATTCTTGGTTTTGTAAGATGAAGAAGTTCTGGAGATTGGCTGTACAGCAATGTGGGTATACTTCACATTTCTGAACTCTATGCTTAAAAATGTTCATGATGATGAATTTTATGTTATATGTATTTTATCTCAATTTAATATTTAAAAAGGTAAATAGAAGTAAAGTAAAAAGAAAAGGACAAAGAAAGAAAAGAAATACACAACCATACACATGCACATATATTTAATCAGAATTACATGGGTCACAATAAACTGTGGGAAATTCTGAAACAGATGGGAATACCAGACCACCTGACCTGCCTCTTGAGAAATCTGTATGCAGGCCAGGAAGCAACAGTTAAAACTGGACATGGAACAACAGACTGATTCCAAATAGGAATAGGAGTACGTCAAGGCTTATTTAACTTCTATGCAGAGTACATCATGAGAAACGCTGGACTGGAAGAAAGACAAGCTGGAATCAAGATTGCCAGGAGAAATATCAACCACCTCAGATATGCAGATGACACCACCCTTATGGCAGAAAGTGAAAGGAACTAAAAAGCCTCTTGATGAAAGTAAAAGAGGAGAGTGAAAAAGTTGGCTTAAAGCTCAACATTCAGAAAACAAAGATCATGGCATCCAGTCCCATCACTCCATGGGAAATAGATGGGGAAACAGTGGAAACAGTGTCAGACTTTATTTTGGGGGGCTCCAAAATCATTGTAGATGGTGATTTCAGCCATGAAGTCAAAAGACTCTCCTTGGAAGAAAAGTTATGACCAACCTAGATAGTATATTCAAAAGCAGAGACGTTACTTTGATGACTAAGGTCTGTCTAGTCAAGGCTATGGTTTTTCCAGAAGTCATGTATAGATGTGAGGGTTGGACTGTGAAGAAGGCTGAGCACCGAAGAATTGATGCTTTTGAACTGTGGTGTTGGAGAAGACTCTTGAGGGTCCCTTGGACTGCAAGGAGATCCAACCAGTCCATTCTGAAGGAGATCAGCCCTGGGATTTCTTTGGAAGGAATGATGCTGAAGCTGAAACTCCAGTACTTTGGCCACCTCATGCAAAGAGTTGACTCACTGAAAAAGACTCTGATGCTGGGATGGATTGGGGGCAGGAGGAGAAGGGGACGACAGAGGATGAGATGGCTGGATGGCATCACTGACTCGATGGACGCGAGCCTGAGTGAACTCCGGGAGTTGGCGATGGACAGGGAGGCTTGGCGTGCTGCGATTCATGGGGTCGCGAAGAGTTGGACACGACTGAGTGACTGAACTGAACTGAACTGAACTTGTTCAAGACAGCACAGATTGAAAGAGAACTTCAAAGAGAAATGGTCTTTAAAGATTACCAGAATATATTTAAGAGCCATATAACTTTAACAAGGCAGAGACAACTTGGTGTATGTAAAGCCTCGTGGTATACTTTTAGCAGAAGGTATAATTCATTATTAGAACTTGCTGAAGAAAGATTTTCAGAGAGTCCCCCTATGGGCGTGTGAGAATCATGTAATAGGATACCTAACTGCCAGTCCTGCTCCTGACACTTTCTATTTATAAAATCTTGGAAAAGTTACTTAATGACTTGATTAAAACAGCAAGAATACTAGAATGGGTAGCCATTCCCTTCTCTAGGGGATTTTCCTGACCCAGGGAAAGAAACTGGGTCTCTTATATTGCAAGCAGATTCTTTACCATCTGAGTCACCAGGGACGCCCTAATTAAAACACACAATCATAAATAATAACAGTTTCTTATCTCAGGGGATTATTATGAGATTTAAATAATGCATTTATCGGTGCTTGGCATACAAGAAAGGTAAGTGTTATAATCATCTGCTTACCTCCTTGATGGGTTTTGCGTAAATAATGAGAACAATTTCTAGGTTAATTGCCTCAGAGAGGGTTGCCAGAGACTGTCAAAAGCAGGCTGAGACCATAATAGCTACAGCATCACATAGGGCATCGTGGTCAGTGATGAGAACAAACCAGGTAATTTAGACTCAGAAGTTTAGACTCATTTACCAGGTCTGTATGTTTGTATTAATATATTAATAATTTCCTTGAAAAAAAATCCAGCATTTATTTCCTACTTACTATATATTGTTAAAAAGTGTTGATCTTTCAAGTAAATTAATGCCGTAGCTGTAGAAAGGAAGGAACAGAAACAGGGGACCTATGTGAATTTGACAGAATATGAAAAGAAGATAGGAAAAATGAAACCTCAAGGAGGAATTAAAAGTGATGGGATGATACTATTTTAGAAATTTCACCTTGGAAATCTCATTCATTCACACTAAAACCAGCAGAAGCTGTGGAGAGAGGGAGTAGCAGTTTCATCATGGAACTCAGCCCTTTACAAGTATTATTCTTTTCAATTTTTACAATTCTAAAAGACAGACTTTGATCCTCATTTTTTAGATAAGGACACTGTATGTAATTTGCCCCAAAGCAACTTAAAAGTAAATGGTGAATGGGTGGTTTTCCAGTCAATTATTTCTCTCATTCCTATGACCAGGCATTTTCTATAATACCATCAACTAAACGTCCATGTTTCAAAATGCACTCAGGTGGTTTACCAGAAAAATCACACCTCAATGACATTTCATCTTCTCCATCTAAATGGTCTCTAACTGGAGGGTGTATGTTTACAAAATAAAGTATATTACTTTGCTGAACAGCAAAACATGTTTCTTCCATGAGGACAGAGAGGTCACAGTCATTCTGAGTTGAAAAAATGCTCAGAGATCAGCACATCTGAGGTCCTCATTGAGGACAATTAGACCCAGAGAAATGAAAGAATTTACCCAAAGGCACTCTTTCAGTAAACTGTGCTGCCACTTCAAAACTGCCAATTTTGGGTAAACTGATTAAAGTTGCTATGTATTGCTTATTAATAATCTTAAGCCATTCAGGGATTAATAAGACTACTGTCTAATGCATAATTAACTCTATTAACAATGTATAACTTGTAACTAAATGATAACTGAAATTTCATTGCCAATGGCATAGTTACTTTATTAAAAGTTGTCGGTATTTGCCAGATGGAGCTAGATCATTTTTTTTGTAATTCCATATTACTACTCATGTGCCTACTGATAAGTTATATTCTTAACTCTGTCACCAAAATTCTTGGAAGTAACCTCTCACTATTACCTGTAACAAGTGAAAGGTAGATTGGCCTAGCAACTCTAGCACTTTGGGGTTTCTACCCTTGTAGTGAATATGATGTTTTCCTGATTGCTCCTTACTCATTTCATCCTCTTTTCACTGGTCCCTAAAACTAGGTTATTGCTTTGTTTTGGTCAACATGGCAAGAAAATATAAGCAGTATCTTTACTTTTCCATTCTCTTTCATGACAGGTAGATAACACGTGTATTTTACAATGATTTAATAAAAAACATCAGGACAAGAAATAGAACCATATTTCTTCAATATTTGGTGAGTATGACATATTTTAAAGCTCATCTTGCAGTATTTTTTATTGATTTGTAAGGCGAATATAGCCATATCAGAAAAGACTCATTAAGCTGCATGTAAAATTAAGAAAGTAGAGGTAACAGATTGAAATTAGCTTATGGTAATGAAGGCAACAATTATTTAAAATGAAATATGGCTTGAAAAAACATAGTATTTTATAGTCTGAAGTTAATATTTTGGAACCAGGAATATGCCCCTCCTTCATCACCACCTCTATTCCATCACTCATAGCATAGTGGAGCCTCCATTAGAGTCAGTCTTGCATGAGAAACTTTAAAAAAAAAAAAAAGTTATGCTTCAGCTCTCCTCTGTGAGCACTGAGCATTTAATGAGAAACAGATGTTCAACTTACATGCAAAGAAATGAATAAAACATATAAATAAAGGCTGAGTATCCTCATAACTGACTTGCCATGAAGTAAGACCATTCAAAGTTTCCTAATGATAATAGTCACACACACAAAAATGCAGAGAAAAAAAGCCCATGCCCCGACATTTACCATCATCTAAATATTAATAGAAGGAACCAAGCAAGGTTAATTGAGTCTGAAAACCTAGTATATTAGACCATAGCCTAATACAGTTACAGTAGATCCTTGGACACCATGGGGGGGGGGCGGAATGGTTAGGAATGCTGACCCTCCCCCACAGTGGAAAATCCATGTGCGATTTATGTTGGGGCCTCTTGTCTCATGTGTCCTTATCCAAGAATCCTCTGTATCCATGGTTTTGCATCCTAGGATTCTACTAACCTCATGTAGTAGTGTGGTATTTCTTCTTGAAAAAATTGGAATATAAGTGAACCCACAGAGTTAAAGTACAAAGTCCTTCAAGAGTAGCTGTATAGTAGAGAGTCAGTAAAATGGACTTGAAAAGGCAAATTTAATTCAGATGACCATTATATCTACTACTGTGGGCAAGAATCTCTTTAAAGACACAGAGTAGTCCTCATAGTCAACACAAAAATCTGAAAAGCAGTACTTGGGTGCAATCTCAAAAATGACAGAATGATTGCTGTTCGTTTAGGAGGCAAATCATTCAATATCATAGTAATCCAAGTCTATGACCCAACCAGTAATGGTGAAGAAGCTGAAGTTGAACAGTTCTAAGAACCAACAAGACCTTCTACAACTAACACCTAAAAAAGATGTCCTTTTCATCATAGGGGACTAAAATGCAAAAGTAGGAAGTCAAGAAATACCAGGAATAACAGGCAAATTTGGCCTTGGTGGGACTTCCGTGGTGGCTCAGACTGTTAAGCGTCTGTCTACAATGTGGGAGACCTGTGTTCAATCCCTGGGTCGGGAAGATCCCCTGGAGAAGGAAATCGCAATCCACTCCAGTACTATTGCCTGGAAAATCCCATGGACAGAGGAGCCTGGTAGGCTACATGTAGTCCATGGGGTTGCAAACAGTCAGACACAACTTAGCGACTTCACTTCACTTCACTTTGGCCTTGGTGTACAGAATGAAGCAGGGCAAAGGCTAACAGAGTTTTCCCAAGAGAACACAATGATCAGAGAAAACACCCTCTTCCAACAACACAAGATATGACTCTACACATGGACATCACCAGGTGGTCAATCCTAAAATCAGATTGATCTTTGTAGCAAAGGTGGAGAAGTTCTACACAGTCAGAAAAATGAGACTGGGAGCTGACAGTGACTTAGATCATGAAATCCTTATTGCCAAATTCAGACTTAAATTGAAGAAAGTAGGGAAAACCTCTAGACATGACCTAAATCAAATTCCTTATTATTATACAGTGAAAGTGACAAGTAATCAAGAGATTAGATCTGATAGAGTGCCTGAAGAACTATGGACAGAGGTTCATGATGTTGTACAGGAGGCAGTGATCAAGACCATTCACAAGGGGGAAAAAAAGTGCAAAAAGGCAAAATGGTTGCCTGAGGAGGCCTTACAAATAGCTCAGAAAAAAAAAGAGAAGTGAAAGGCAAAGGAGAAAAGAAAAGATATACCCATTTGAATGTAGAGTTACAAAGAATAGCAAAGAGAGATAAGAAAGGCTTCCTCAGTGTGCAAAGAAATAGAGGAAAACAATAGAATGGGAAAGACTAGAGATGTCTTCAAGTAAATTCGAAATACCAAGGGAACATTTCATGCTAAGATGGGCACAATAAAGGACTGAAATGGTATGGACTTAACAGAAGCAGAAGATACTAAGAAGAGATGGCAAGAATACACAGAGGGGCTATAAAAAGAGAACTTCATGACCCAGATAATCATGATGGTGTGATCACTCACCTAGAGCCAGACATCCTGGAATGCAGAGTCAGGTGGGCCTTGGGAAGCATCACTACAAACAAATCTAGTGCAGGTGATGGAATCCAGTTGAGCTATTTCAAATCCTTAAGGATGATGCTGTGAAAGTGCTGCACTCAATATGTCAGCAAATTTGGAAAGCTAATGAAATTTGGAAAAAATTCAGTTTTCATTCCGATCTCAAAAATGAGATTGCCAAAGAATGTTCAAACTACTTCACAATTGCACTCATCTCACACGTTAGCAAAGTAATGCACAAAATTCACCAAGCCAGGCTTCAACAGTATGTAAACTGTGAACTTCATTCAAGCTGGATTTAGAAAAGGTAGAGGAATCAGAGATCAAATTTCCAACACCTGTTGAATCATAGAAAAAGCAAGCGTATTCCAGAAAACCATCTGCTTTTACTTTACTGATTATGCCAAACTAAGATCATGGCATCCAGTCCCATCACTTCATGACAAATAAATGGGGAAACAGTGGAAACAGGGGCTGGCTTTATTTCTCTGGGCTGCAAAATCACTGCAGATGATGATTGCAGCCATGAAATTAAAAGATGCATACTCCTTGGAAGGAAAGTTACGACCAACATAGACAGCATATTGAAAAGCAGAGACATTACTTTGTCAACAACGGTCTGTCCAGTCAAGGCTGTGGTTTTTCCAGTGGTCATGTATGGATGTGAGAGTTGGACTGTGAAGAAAGCTGAGTGCTGAAGAATTGATACTTTTGAACTGTGGTGTTGGAAAAGACTCTTTTTTTTCTTTAATTTTTATTTTTACTTTATTTTACTTTACAATACTGTATTGGTTTTGCCATACATTGACATGAAGCCACCACAGGTGTACATGCCTTCCCAAACATGAACCCCCCTCCCACCTCTCTCCCCGTAACATCTCTCTGGGTCATCCCTGTGCACCAGCCCCAAGCATCCTGTATCCTGCATCAGACATAGACTGGCGATTCGTTTCTTACATGAGAGTATACATGTTTCAATGCCATTCTCCCAAATCATCCCACCCTCTCCCTCTCCCTCAGAGTCCAAAAGTCCGCTCTACACATCTGTGTCTCTTTTGCTGTCTCGCATACAGGGCCATCATTACCATCTTTCTAAATTCCATATATATGTGTTAGTATACGGTATTGTTTTTCTTTCTGGCTTACTTTACTCTGTATAATCGGCTCCAGTTCCATCCATCTCCTTAGAACTGATTCAAATGTATTCTTTTTAATGGCTGAGTAATACTCCATTGTGTATATGTACCACAGCTTTCTTAGCCATTCATCTGCTGATGGACATCTAGGTTGTTTCCATGTCATGGCTATTATAAACAGTGTTTCAATGAACATTGGGGTACATGTGTCTCTTTCTATTCTGGTTTCCTCGGTGTGTATGCCCAGCAGTGGGATTGCTGGGTCATAAAGCAGTTCNTAGTTTGCATTCCCACCAACAGTGTAAGAGGGTTCCCTTTTCTCCACACCCTCTCCAGCATTTATTGCTTGTAGACTTTGGGATCGCAGCCATTCTGACTGGTGTGAAGTGGTACCTCATTGTGGTTTTGATTTGCAATTCTCTGATAATGAGTGATGTTGAGCATCTTTTCATGTGTTTGTTAGCCATCCATATTTCTTCTTTGGAGAAATGTCTATTGAGTTCTTTGGCCCAGTTTTTGATTGGGTCGTTTATTTTTCTGGAATTGAGCTGCATAAGTTGCTTGTATATTTTTGAGATTAGTTGTTTGTCAGTTGCTTCATTTGCTATTATTTTCTCCCATTCAGAAGGCTGTCTTTTCACTTTGCTTATATTTTCCTTTGTTGTGCAGAAGCTTTTAATTTTGATTAGATCCCATTTATTTATTTTTGCTTTAATTTCCAGAATTCTGGGGGGTGGATCATAGAGGATCCTGCTGTGATTTATGTCGGAGAGTGTTTTGCCTATGTTCTCCTCTAGGAGTTTTATAGTTTCTGGTCTTACATTTAGATCTTTAATCCATTTTGAGTTTATTTTTGTGTGTGGTGTTAGAAAGTGATCTAGTTTCATTCTTTTACAAGTTGTTGACCAATTTTCCCAGCACCACTTGTTAAAGAGATTGTCTTTACTCCATTGTATATTTTTGCCTCCTTTATCAAAGATAAGGTGTCCATAGGTGTGTGGGTTTATCTCTGGGCTTTCTATTTTGTTCCATTGATCTATATTTCTGTCTTTGTGCCAGTACCATACTGTCTTGATGACTGTGGCTTTGTAGTAGAGCCTGAAGTCAGGCAAGTTGATTCCTCCAGTTCCATTCTTCTTTCTCAAGATTGCTTTGGCTATTCGAGGTTTTTTGTATTTCCCTAAAACTCTTGAAATTATTTGTTCTAGTTCTGTGAAAAATATTGCTGGTAGCTTGATAGGGATTGTATTGAATCTGTAAATTGCTTTGGGTAGTATACTCATTTTGACTATATTGATTCTTATGATCGACGAACATGGTATATTTCTCCATCTATTAGTGTCCTTTGATTTCTTTCGTCAGTGTTTTATAGTTTTCTATATATAGGTCTTTAGTTTCTTTAGGTAGATATATTCCTAAGTATTTTATTCTTTTTGTTGCAATGGTGAATGGAATTGTTTCCTTATTTTCTTTTTCTACTTTCTCATTATTAGTGTATAGGAATGCAAGGGATTTCTGTGTGTTGATTTTATATCCTGCAACTTTACTATATTCATTGATTAGCTCTAGTAATTTACTGGTGGAGTCTTTAGGGTTTTCTATGTAGAGGATCATGTCATCTGCAAACAGTGAGAGTTTTACTTCTTCTTTTTCAATCTGGATTCCTTTTATTTATTTTTTTTTTTCTGCTCTGATTTCTGTGGCCAAAACTTCTAGAACTATGTTGAATAGTAGCAGTGAAAGTGGGCACCCTTGTTGAGAGTCCCTTGGACAGCAAGGAGATCCAACCAGTCCATTCTAAAGGAAATCAGTCCTGAATATTCATTGGAAAGACTGATGTTGAAGCTGATACTTCAATATTTTGGCCACCTGATGCAAAAAGCTGACCTATTTGAAAAGACCCTGATGCTGGGAAAGACTGAGGGCAGGAGGAGAAGGGAATGACAGAGGATGAGACATTTGGATGGCATCATCGACTCAATGGACATGGGTCTGGGTGAACTCCAGGAGTTGGTAATGGACAGGGAGGCCTGGCATGCTGCAGTTCATGGAGTCGCAAAGAGTCGGACATGACTAAGTAAATGAACTGAACTGAACTGATTATGCCAAAGCCTTTGACTGTGTAGATCACAACAAAATGTGAAAGTCTTCAAGAAGAGAATACAGACCATCTTCATACCTAATGGGAAATCTGTATGCAGTTCATAAAGCAATAGTTAGAACCAGACATAGAACAACAGACTCGTTTCAAATTGGAAAAAGAGTATGTCAAGGCTGTATATTGTCACCTTGATTATTTAACTTATATTTAGAGTACATCATGTGAAATGCTTGGCTGGATGAAACATAAGCTGGAATCAAGATTGCCTCGAGAAATATCAATAACTTCAGATATGCAGATGATACAACCCTATGGCAGAAAGTGAAGAAGAATTAAGAGCCTGTCGATGAAAGTGAAAGAGGAGAGTGAAAAAGCTGGCTTAAAACTCAATATTCAAAACCTAAAAACATCCAGTCCCATCACTTCATGATGGCAAATAGCTGGGGAAACAATGACAGTGACAAGCTTTGTTTTTGGGGCTCCCAAATCACTGCAAGTGGTGACTGCAGCCATGGAATAAGAGACACTTGCTCCTTGTAAGGAATGCTATGACAATCTAGGCAACATATTAAAAAGCAGAAAAATTACTTTGCCAACAAAGGTCTGTCTAATCAGAGCTATGGTTTCTCCATTAGTCATGTATAGATGTTAGATTTAGACCATAAAAAAAGCTGAGCACTGAAGAAATTGGTGCTTTTGAACTGTGCTGTTGAAGACTCTTGACAGTCCCTTGGCCTGAAAGGAGATCCAACCAGTCAATCCTAAAGGAAATCATTCCTGAATATTCATTGGAAGGGCTGAAGCTGAAACTGAAATCCCAATACTTTGGCCACCTGATGTGAAGAAGTAAGTCATTGGAAAAGACCCTGATAATGAGCAAGATTGAAGGCAGGAGTAAAAGGGAATGACAGAGGATAAGATGTTTGGACGGCATCACTGACTCAACGGATATGAGTTTGAGTAAGCTATGGAAGTTGGTGATGGACAGGGAAGCCAGGTGTGTTGCAGTCCATGGTGTTGCAAAGAGTCAAACACGACTGAGAGACTGAACTGAACTGGAAAAGATAACAGCAATTCCTCTCTGAATGCAGAGGCTAGGGTGTAAGGGTTGGGACTGCTCTAGTTTGACAGCTCCTATATTTTAGTACTTATCCGTCCACTCACCCATTGCCTGCTAACCACGTTACTTTTGATTGTTTTCAAATTTGATTTAATATAGTAGTTTATTTTAATTGGCTATTTTAATTAATAAAATATTTTCATTGTAATTATTCTTATAAATATGTAATTAAATATTTTATGCGTCATTAAAATTTAAGTGTAAATTAGTCAGTTGTTTTTTATTTTTTCATGAAAACTAAGGTGATTTCTCTAAAAGGCAAAATGGAAGCACATTATCCAAATAAAAACAAAACAAAAAGTATTTTTGAATTGCGTATAGGCATAATGCCATTACTGCCTCACAAACAGAAGGGGAAAAAGGTGGAAGCAGTGACAGGCTTCATCTTCTTGGATTCCAAGGTCACTGTGGATGATGGCTGCAGCCATGAAGTCAGAAGACTGTTACTTTTTGGCAGGAGAGTGACGACAAACCTAGACACTGTGTTGAAAAGCAGGGACATTACTCTGTAAACAAAAACCCATATAATAAAAGCTATCGTCTTCCCAGTGGTCATGTATGGTTGTGAGAGCTGGACCATAAGGTGGCAGAATGCCAATGAGTTGATGCCTTTGAACTGTGGTGCTGGAAGAGACTCCTGAAAGTCCCTTGGACAGCAAGGTGATCAAACCAGTCAATCTTAAGGGAGATCAACCTTGAACTGAAAGGACCGATGCTGAAGCTGAAGCTCCAGTATTTTAGTCATCTAATGTGAGCAGCACATCATGAGAAATGCTGGGCTGGAGGAAGCATAAGCTGGAATCAAGATTGCTGGGAGAAATATCAATAACCTGAGATATGCAGATGACACCATTCTCATGGCAGAAAGTGAAGAAGAACTAAAGAGCCTCTGGATAAAAGTGAAAGAAGAGAGTGAAAAAGTTGGCTTAAAGCTCAACATTCAGAAAACTAAGATCATGACATCCGGTCCCATTGTTTCATGGCAAATAGATGGGGAAACAGTGGAAACAGTGGCTGACTTTATTTTTCTGGGCTGCAAAATCACTGCAGATGGTGATTGCAGCCATGAAATTAAAAGACACTTGCTCCTTGGAAGGAAAGTTATGACCAACCTAGACAGCATATTCAAAAGCAGAGACATTACTTTGTCAACAAAAGTCCATCTAGTCAAGGCTATGGTTTTTCCAGTAGTCATGTATGGATGTGAGAGTTGGACTATAAAGAAAGGTGAGTGCAGAAGAATTGATGCTTTTGAACTGTGGTGTTGGAGAAGACTCTTGAGAGTCCCTTGGACTGCAAGGAGATCCAACCAGTCAATCCTAAAGGAGATTAGTCCTAGGTGTTTATTGGAACTCCAATACTTTGGCCACCTGATGTGAAGAGCTGATTCTTTTGAAAAGACCCTGATGCTGGGAAAGATTGAGGCCAGGAGGAGAAGGGAATGACAGAGGATGAGATGGTTGGATGGCATCACCGGCACAATGAACAAGGCTTTGTGTGGACTCTGGGAGTTGGTGATGGACAGGGAGGCCTGGTGTGCTGCGGTTCATGGGGTCACAAAGAGTCAGACATGACTGAGCGACTGAACTGAACTGAACTGAATGCAAACAGACAACTCATTGGAAAATTCCCTGATGCTGGAAAAGATTGAGGGCAGAAGGAGAATAGGGTGTTAAAGGATGAGATGGCTGAATAGCATCACTGATGCAACGAACATGAACTTGGGCAAACTCTGGGAGATGGTGAGGGACAGAAAGGCCTGTAATGCTGCAGTCCATGGAGTCACAAAAAGTCAGATACAACTGGGTGGTGGAACAACAAGAACAAAATGTGTAGGTGTTGGGGGGAAAAGTCACAAAAATCCAGAAAAGTTCTATATCAAAATGCCAACTGATAAATATACCTCACCATCTGGTTCCACAAGGATTAGATCATTGGCCACTGCAGTCACTGACTTTTAACACTTTCTTAAAGGAGTTCAGGACAAGACATGAGTGAGGTACTCTGTACTCTGGGAAAAACTGGCAGAAGAAGCATTTAGATAGTTAACAGAAGATTTTATGAGCCTGATTTCTTGCATCTTTGCATATCTCGAAAAGCACTGAAATCATTAACAGAGACATGTGCTCATCATGATTAGCAGCAACCTTCTGCCAAAATGTGTGCTTGATTGTATGTACCCACTTCACAAAAATCACATATATGGTGACTGCCCCCTCACCTCTTTGGAGAAGTTCCTAAGTGCTGTGTGGGCCTCTCTTCCTGGCTCTAGTCCATATTAGGCTCCAAATAAAACTTTATCCACAGCTTTCACATTGTATTTTTTTTTCTTTATGTGACAGAGATTTCTTTCTTTACATGTATTTTTAAATTCTATAATTTTTTTCTTAAAAGATTACAAAAATGGATGAATTATGATATGCATTAATCAAGAAAGAAAATATAATTTCCTTAGGGAAACTAACAGAAAAATGGCCCCAGTAGTACACAAAACAGATTGACAAATGGATATATAATTACATGTTTTAAACTAAAATTCTTTTATTATTACTACTTTCATCAACTTATTTAAATAATCATCCATTTACCAGGGCCAAAAACATCAGGTACAAGGTCATCTGTTATATGCAATTATGATGAGTAGCAAAACATTGAAATGTATCTGTACTGAAAACACACTAGGAACCAGTTGAATCAAGATCCCATCCTAGAATGTAATAGGCACAGAGGATGCTATGCTTTGCTATGGTTATCTTATCACTTATAAGCAATCACTATGACTGAACAAAATAAAATTAAGCTTGAATTGTTCGTTTTCTGTGCACATGGACTGAAGTATGGCAGTCATGTCATTTTTAGTGGACACCCACTCTGACCAGCTCACTGTACAATGAGTGTGGTTTAGCTTGTGTGTGTACTCAGTTGCTAAATGTCTGACTCTTCGAGACCCTGTGGACAGTAGCCCAGCAGGTTCCTTTGTCTATGGGATTTCCCAGGCAAGAATACTGGAGCATGTTGCCATTTCCGCCTCCAAGGGATCTTTCTAACCCAGGGATTGAACCTGCATCTCCTGTATCTGCATTACAGATGATTTCTTTACCACTGAACCACTGGAGAAGCCTGTGGTTTAGTTTAGTGGTTCTCTGATTAGAAGGATGAGAGTCACCTGAGGGGCTTAACGTCCAAGACTTCTGGGCCCTGTCACTTAAAATTATGATTCAAGAGGTCTGGGATAAGGGTGCAGGATTGCATTTTGAATGAATTCCCTATTGATACTGCTCTTGCTGGTCCAGGCATCACATTTTAGGAACCGCTATTTCAGGATATCAACAAGACAAACAAATTTTACAGTAGAAAATGTTGCAATCTAAAAACACAGAATGGCTGATATCACATGCAAAAAGCAAAATATATACAAAATTCAATAAATATATTAACCAATTGGCTGTCCACTGATGCATCCTAGAGTTGGCTGAAGTCAACAATATAAGTGTTTTGAAGAAATTAGCCAGAAAGTCTTCCTCTTTTCAAGAATAATGGAGGGTAATTGAATATTCGTGCTGTGATTGGTCACTTAGTTGTGTCTGACTCTTTGAATCCCATGGACTGTAGTTGGCCAGGCTCCTCTGTCAATGGGATTCTCCAGACAAGAATACTGGAGTGGGTTGCCATGCCCTCCTCCAGGAGAAGGAGGATCTTGGGGAACCAGAAAGATCCAGGGGATCTTCCCAACTCAGGAGTTGAACCCAAGTCTCCCACATTCAGGCAGTTTCTTTACCGTCTGAGCCACAAGGGAATCCTTACTGAGTAATTTGTAGGCACAAACAAATGTGACTTAGCATGTGCTAAGAACTATTTTGAAAGCATACTGATAAAATTATGCCTATCTCTTTCTGTATCTATATGCCTATATTTATCTTAACCTTACATTTGTTTTTCTACCTGTGTTTTCTTTTTTTTTTTCTCTAAGTACTTCTAGGTGTAGTTCCTATCACAAATGAATTTCTTTTTTTTTTTTTTCCACAAATGAATTTCTTAAAGTCAGTTTCAGTAATATCTCCAGTTGTGTCACAAGCTGATCCTAAAGGGACAATTCAGTTCATTAGCGTAATAGATTAAAATCTATTCAGAAAACATTTTTCAAATAAATTTAAATTGTGGAGAAAAGGAAAAGTCATTCAGAAAAAGGCTCTAGGTTACATTTTCTATTCCTCGTTAAAGGATTGATTATAGAAATAACTGCTGAAAAACCCCGAGGATGAAGAGAAGTGCAAACTGTATTTAAATGAAAACAGATGTAATCACATGAACTGTGCTGGAATTATTTTCATTCAACATTTCAAAGATATAATAATTTTTATACTATATTGCCTGAGTCCTGGTTTTTGTGAGAAGTAATCCATCCTGAGCTCATTTTATAGTTAACTCCTTAAGTGGAGATGGGTAAGTGCTTGCCTTGTATCCAAAGCTATGCTCTCTGTAAAAGAGTACTTTGAGATGGAGCAGTAAGCAACCTTTGCTTGTGTGTGAGTCTTAATCTATACACATTCATACTGACTCGGTAAGAAAGTGTCGTCAAGCCATGGGGGGATATTTTTTAAAAGTTTAATGAGAAACTTGAAAGCAATTATGAAGCTCAGATTTTGGGACATGCATTAAAGGACTATAATTTTAGAATGTAACTATGCCTTGCCATAAAAAGGGAGGTAAGCTTTTTATACTGAACTGTTTTTATATGTTGCATGTACAAAATGGGCATATTAAAGTTACTTCTGAGTGTATGCAAGAAGTAAACAAGAGCTTTAGGTTTATAAACAGACACAGGAGAAAACTACATTTTGATGTTACCTTTATTAAATACAAAACAGTATATTTTAAAAATCAGCTTTCAGTAGAATATTAAGTATAAATACCATGTTTTCTGGATTTTAATGAGGTTGCTGAATGCAAGTATGGTATGATTTTAAAACTTAATTCATTTTGAGTATCATGCTATCCAAAAGAGAAAAATAATATAATGTACAGCATTATTCTAAGCATCATACTCAACAGATTTAATGTCATAATTCTGTATTTTCCAGATAATTAAAAATATATCCATTCCTACCTACCACAACCACAAGCATAGTATATACTTCAAAGAAGTTATGGATCTTCATTTCTTCATAAAAGTTGAGACCTATT
>SJYQ01003667.1:426588-445523 GCA_006410935.1 Redunca redunca | reverse complement strand
TAGAATGAATAGGGGATATATCATCTATATTTATGAAAATGTGTGACTATGTTTACACTCATAGGAATTATACTCCCTACTCACTGGAATGGAATTAGTCTTTTTTGGATAATGATTTTACCTTCAGTGAACTGATTTTAGCTTTTTCATTTATTGTATTAATATAGATTTCACAGGGATTGTTATCAAGTTTCAAAGATAGCAACATGGTTTTATCAACACTTTTTTTTCCTTATAATTCCCACCACAGCTATTTCATTGGATTTTCAGTAACATTTAACGGTATTATCTGATGACTTCAAAGACTAAAAGGCTTTATTTTTTACTCTAAAATGTTTACATAGTTTCCTGTTAGGCTTTTTTTTTTTTTTTTCAAGAATTAAAACAATAATGTTTGTGCCTTTGATTCAAGTGTTGTGATTTAATATTCACAAAATTGAATATGAAAAAAATGTAAAAGTTCATTGTAATCTGAGGGCAGATATTACATTTTATATATTACTGTTATTTATACCATTGGGAATCAAGAATACTTGTCTCAAAATCCTGTTGAGCTCAGTCACTCAGTTACTCAGTTGTGTCTGACTCTCTGCGACCTCATGGACTGTAGTCACCAAGCTCCTCTGTCCATGGAATCCTTCAGGCAAGAATAGTGGAGTGGGTTGCCATTTCCCACTCCAGGGAAAAATCTTGTTAACCAACATCTATTTTCACAAACATATAATAATGAAAGTCCCTTGGAAAAAAGAAGTCATTCTTCCTAAATATGTAAAGATGTAGACTCTCAGAGAGTAAAGCCTATATGTGTACTCAGATCACATTTTTAAGAAATAAAACTAGTAACACCAATATATTCTGTATTAAGTTAGCTGAATTTTATATTTAATATTACTCCAAAATAGTTTATGATGTACAATTTTCCTTAAATTATGTGTGCAAATGTTATGTTCTACAAACAGTTCTTTATTATATTTCTTCTTCACACTCTTAAAACATATGTTTGTAAAATCATCACAGTAACAGAAAGTCATGCTAAAAGTAAACTCATATAAAATCGTTGGATTAAGAATTTATCCACTTCAAATTTTAGCATCTAATTTTGATCCTTATAATGTACTTTAAAGGACCATCTTGGGCTCATTCACCACTTTGTATTCGCCAACATCCAGCTTGCTCTCCTTTTCCAAATTCTGTTTTAAAATAATAAGTCCAATGTGAAAGATCTTTGAAAAAATATGACTTTTTCTTCTGACTGGATGAATATAGGAATAGATTCATGAAAAGTGATTTCTAAAAATAAATGAAAGAATGTGCTCTGCCATATGTAAGAATCAAGTTCTGAGGCAAGGTTTAATGGTGACCATTTGAAACTATAGCACATATCAAAAAATTATTTACTTTTTAAAAATTTTCAAAGATATAGTTTTTACAAAATTCCTTTAAGATTTAAAAATGAATTCTGATGGTAAATTCTATACTCTAAATTCATTTAAACAGAATTTTCCTTGGATATGAAACAGGGTCCAAAAGGAGGCTTAAAAATGATATTTATGTGTGCTCTCAGTTGGCTCAAACTTAGCTGGTAAAGAGGTTTCAATTCCCTTGACTAGTTAGAGGGACTAAATGTAATATCAGATAAGCAGAGTCATATTGATCTGCTGTTGCTTCCTAGAAGCTAATCTTTCAGTTTCATGCAATCTCGAAAAAGGAGTCTATGACTTTAGTCATGAAAGTTTTTTTCCAGAGAGCAATCTTTACTTCAACTAAATAGTATTTTATAAAGATTTCATTAACATTTTATACAGATATACTGTCCTATTTTAATTAAAATGATGTTTCTTAATATTGCCTTTCCTGGAAGAAATGTTGCTCTTCCCCCAAACATACATAATATCTTTGCAGAGTCACAGATTTTTTCTTATAGAAAGAATCAGAGACAAAGACAGAGAAATAACTT
The DNA here is from genome assembly GCA_006410935.1 of Redunca redunca. NCBI lineage: Eukaryota > Metazoa > Chordata > Mammalia > Artiodactyla > Bovidae > Redunca > Redunca redunca. The sequence continues at coordinate 443,566 of SJYQ01003667.1, read as the reverse complement.
CAATAACCTTCAATAACCAGACTACATCTCAATATGCTTGTTTAGATCACTTTCCACTGGGAAAAAAAACTTAATATTAAATCAATAAGGGACCTATCTATGTTTGTTTCAAAATATTGATACAAAAGAGGATATATTTCCTCAATGGTATAATTGCCTCTCCATTTAAACTCTGGACAGGTGGCAAGAATGGCAGACTAAATTTCAGTTCTGATATGTGGGATCAATTAGGGCCATGGGTCTGTTTTCTGGCTCTCATCTTCTTTTTTTTTTTAACTCTGACTCCCAAACTAAAGTCACCCTGTAACATTATAATTAGAGCATATCCTCAGATAAATCTCCTGAATAAATAAGAATTTCTGGGGGAAAGAACAATCACCAAAAAGCAACAGGACACTTAGCAGTTGTCTCAAAGTTTAAGTAACACTTCTACCCACACCATTTCTTCCTAGACCAGGAAAGAAGAAATTCTCTTCACATCCTTCCCTGGTGGCTCAGATGGTCTAAGCGTCTGCCTGCAATATGGGAGACCCGGGTACGATCCCTGGGTTTGGAAGATCTCCTGGAGAAGGAAATGGCAACCCACTGCAGTATTCCTGCTTGGAAAATCCCAGGGACAGAGGAGCCTGGTAGGCTGCAGTCCATGGGGTCGCAAAGAGTTGGACACGACTGAGTGATATCACTTCACTTCCTTGGGAATGGAAGGGTTCCATATGATGAGAGCAGAAACTATTACCATGGAGAACTGGGGCTAACTTTCCAGGTCATGAAGACATAGATGCTTTCATTTACCTTTGGCTACCTTTTCTTTGTTTTTCCTTTCAAGGCTTCCTACACCGTTACTTTAACTAGTATTTATCCCTATTCAATGGAGACTAGAAAATACCAAGATATTTTTCTTAGCTCTATGCCTTCTGTCCCAGTTCAGCACACTGCTGTTAAAAGATCAAATGGGAAAACAACTACAGCTTGGGGTCTAGAGTTCTTTCAGAAAATAAACTCAAATGACATCTTTATATTTTACTACCCAGTCACTGTAAAGCAGCATGTAAATATGTTATATTACCAGTATTATCTCTTACTATAGCAGTAATCTGTAATTCATTAATCCTTTTTTACCTTATTTCAGCAAAATGCTATAATATAAAATTGTCACCAGGAAAATGACAAAAAGTAACATCCAATAACAGTCAACAGTTTTATGAGTAAGTATTTAGCTACAGTAAGTTATCAGAACCTACTTAATATTTTAGATCCTGCATATGTACTATCTACTGACAGGCTATGTAATTATAAATACATTCTTCACCTTAATGTCTTGAAAGTTCCTAATGATAATGTAACCAAGAGGCTCCAAATACTGTTAAACTCTACAAATGTTCTGTCTGTTTTATCATTTTCTTCAGTGAACAGTTACATTTTTAAGGCACCGAAGTGTCAACATGTGTATCTAATAGAGCCTTGAGCTTCAGTGATTTCATAAAAGAGGAACTTGCCAACAAATTTAGGAAACTCACATTACATATTCAGGTTAGATTCACAAATTCAATGTTGCATGGCAAGAAGTCTATGCTCATTTCTTGGTATCATGAATTGCAATTTTTCCCCCAATTCATAGAACCAAGCCTAAACCTTCACAAATGAATGAACAACTGAAAGGTAGCTCATACCTTTGAAGTCTTAGAGAAGGAATTTATCATGTATTCAGTTTAAAAGGATCAGTTTATATCAGCCATGAAAGCGATCTATGCCCAATCTGTCCTGAAACAGAATCAGGTTACTCAAAATAAATCTTATGTATAATATATAGTGAAAATACACTGCAGTCTCTTCATAAACACCCTCACACATACACACACATATATATTTAGAGTGTTTTAGTTTACATAGTAACTTCAGAGGAAGAAACAATGTATTAATGGACACACTTGCAACCTTCAAAAAAAAACCTGGTACTATGTACAGCTAGGAATTAGAAACAGGTTTTGTATCATTGAGAAAAAGAATTTTATCTTGCTAGTTTGTACAACTGGAGAAGGCAATGGCAACCCACTCCAGTACTCTTGCCTGGAAAATCCCATGGACGGAGGAGCCTGGTAGGCTGCAGTCAATGGGGTCACTAACAGTCGGACACAACTGAGCAACTTCACTTTCACTTTTCACTTTCATGCATTGGAGAAGGCAATGGCAACCCCTGGAGAATCCCAAGGACAGAGGAGCCTGGTGGGCTGCCATCTATGGGATTGCACAGAGTCGGACACGATTGAAGCGACTTAGCAGCAGCAGCAGCAGTTTGTATAACCTAAGTACTATATATGTCAGGTATCAAGAATAATCTTGTCAAATGAAAGTGAGTTAAAATGCTATGATTAAGTAGTCACTGGAGAAAAACATGTTTCCTAAATTATAAACAATAATATTTCAGTTAAATTGAAAAAAATCATTTGTTAAGCCAATTTGGACATATATTTAAGGTGACAGTGTTAAATATATATATTTTACTAATAGAATAAAAAGTTATAACAGTACAGAAATTGTTATTCCTGGCATTTTGAAAAACTACTTCATAATTGTCAAACTATATATTAAGTTAATTTTAGAAATATTTATACGGTTGGCTGGATATGTAATTCAGATCATGTATTTACTTGTAATAAACATTGAACATATTTTTGCATTCATGAATTAACAGTAATAATAGCATCATGTGTTGTTTTCTCTGCACAACAAACTCATTATTTCTTAAATTATTCCTTGGAGTTTGTTTGCAGTGCAATTTTCTGTTACTCCTTAAATTTAAAACAGAGTCACTTGCCTCTGAAACTGAAAATGTTAAACTCTTCAGACCACACAGTGGAACAGGGATGGGTCAATGGGTTAAATGTATTTTCCTTGGCAGTCTAAATATCTGGGTGTGAACTGTACACTTTCATAACTTATGGAGATAAAATTATTCAACACTACTTCTTGTTCAGCTGTAAAAATTGCTATAATGGTTGCATCTCTTCTGAGTTGCCCACCCACAGAGCTAGGAGCCTTTCTACTTCTACAGACAACATGTTGCTCTTTTCAAATGAGCAGAGTAGGGTAAAAATATGGGCATTACGTCTTCTCCAAGGTAGGACTTTACAAATCCACTAGAAAAGGAATAATTGATTTATCTCTTGTGCAAACAACATTTATTACATGGATAACTCTTTTTAAACTTTGGTGTTTTTTAGATGCCAATTAAAACACTATCCTACACCTTCACATTTGTTTCTTTCTGTATATTTCACCTGATTGTGTGACCTTGAGCCCAGCTCATGGAGGGTTTGAATTTCATTGTTTCAAGTGTAAATTTTCTTCTAGTCTTAAAATGATATAATTCTTATCTGTTGATGCTTAACATTCTAGATCTCAACAATTTTTATTTCAACTTAATCTTCACACAGGTGATAGAAATTCAGAATATAATTGGCATTTCATGACTGCCAATAGTCACTTGTCCAGTCCGACAAGACAAATAATGATTTATGTTGTATGAGTAAGAGGAAAAATGAGGACCTGCAAACAGATCTACGGGCACAGCACTCCTGCTAGCTCCATTTTTTGTGAAGAACTGACTTGGCACAGCATCCTCTAAGCTCTTCAGGGATAGGAGCTGGCACAGGGGTAGAAGGAGCTATTGTGTGACTGGGGAACAGAAATGCAACAACATTGAAAATAATGCAAAGTATGGACACGTTGCCAGACATGGGAAATCCATGCCATTGGGGAAGGCTGGCAGGGATCCAAAGTAGTTTTGGGCTAAGACCAGTGATTAACACACAATTAATGCTGAATAATGTTTATTGAAGCAGTGGATAACTTTAAAGGTATATTATGTACAAGTCACATAAACAAATAAAACAATTATGTACAAATTATATACCTGCTGTGGGTAGGTGGAAGGAGGGTGGATATAGGTTAACTGAGGGTAAGGGCATGTTTCTAGAGATGACTCATGTTGTTTCTTAAATTAGTGCATTCTATGTTACTGATAGCAGGACTGAGTTTCATTTGTCTCTAATGGTTCCTGGCTACTTAAGAGTTTTACTGACTAAGAGAGAGGGAGAGAATGAGACAAAAAAATTAATCTATCAAGTTTTTTAGGGGCTATCTGGTACAAGGCTAAGCACTTGATTATACTGTAGTTGATAAGAGAAACAGATGGGTACAAAACTAAGGAAATAGAACACTATTTCATTTAGTAGAAATGTGGAAGATGACTCAGTGGGTAGGAATTTAGTGGCAGGGAGTTCAGTTAGAAAACTGCTGTGGTTATCCAAACAGAATGATGAGGATCTGATAACCTAGTAGCAGTGAAGAACCCTCGGATTTTCTGGGTCACTGGCCCAAATGATAAACTGTAAAATTTACCTTTTAAAGCATTTCAGTTAAACACGTCTTCTTGGGTGTAGCATAGAGGAAGTTACCTCAGTTTAAGAAATACCAGCAAAAAGATTTGTTTCCATTAAGATTTTCTTTATCATTTCCAGTAAGTAGCATTTATTTGCATGGAGCTTACTTACAGAGCTACCTGTTTGCTTAGGGATAGGAAGGAGTAGAAAACCTGAGTTAAACATTGGGGTTAGTAAATTATGCCATATTTTGTGTCCCTTTTCTTTATAGCCAACCACAAATCATTGAAATTTCAAATATAAAAATATAGCAACCTACCACAATATAACCATGTGCCCATGACAGAATCAAATATTCTTATTTATTTGTGGTCTGGACATACTTACATTTGCATTTTATTAGCAAACTGTGGAAAAAGACATAAAATTTCCAAACTTCCATTGCATTTAAAATATGTTAAGGTACTGTCATCTTTATAATGTTAACTGTTCTCTTTATAATTTAATGCTTTATTCAAATACTAAATGTTCTAATTAATGTACAACTTTGAGAAATGGGCCAGAAAAAGTGTGGAATAGATGCCACTGTTTTGTCAATAAACACCTACTTTTTTAATAAATAAAAAGGAAAATTATGCTGAGTAGAGAACACAGCACAGATAGTTTTAAATAAATGTACCTGTCTGACAAGCGGAGGATGAACGGAGACTATTTTATATTGAATAAAAACAAATTATTGGTATGTACATCAATTATTAGATCACAAACACATATATTTAAGTATATATGCCCCTCAAAAATGGGCAAATTCCCAAAGTGGCAGGATTCAAGGGATTAATATATAAATACTATTATATATAAAATAGATAATCAGCAAGGATCTACTCTGTAGTCCAGGGAACTCTACCTAATAATATTCTGTAATAATCTATATAGGAAATGAATTTGACATAAAACATGTATGTATATATATATATATATATAATTGAATTATTTTGCTGTACATCTGAAATTAGCATAACATTGTAAATCAACTATATTCTTATATAAAACAACAAAAAAATAAAGGGAATATCTTTGCAATACTTGTCATATACCTTCTCTTTTTCTTGTTCATTTGCTTGTACAGTTCTACATCTTGGGAAAGGGAAACATAATAGTCATCCTCCTATATAAGAAGAGCTTCAGATGCCAATTAATAAAGCTCTAAACATTAGTGTTGAGTCTCAAGGGATAGGGAAAATGAGGAACAAGTGTCTCTTTCTATTCAATGCACAATTAATCGATCTTCTTGAGCACTATGGATGTATTCAAGAATCTCATGCTTCCCTAAAAAGAGTGATCCCATGAAAAAATAAATATCTATTGAAGTTTCAAAATAAATAGGATTGAGCTCATACAAAACTCAGAGAATGTATTTATAAGCATTTTGTATCAGCAAAATACTCTCCTTCTGGTTGGTTTCTCTTTTAGAGAAAGTCACTATGCACTTGATAATTATGGGTAAAATACAAGGCAAAAATGTGCACACTCAAAAATGCAAAGAAAAAGAGCTTACATTATCTTTCCCACATTGCATTTATACTAACTCTAAAGTCTCATTCCATTTTTGCTATTTATATATAAAACATTTTAAAATGTCAAGTGAAAAGGACTCTAGTATAATCTACTTAAGTTGTTGTTCAGCCAGTAAATTTTGTTCGACTCTATGCAACCAGTACATGCCAGATTCCTCTGTCCTCCGTCTTTCATGGAGTTTGCTCAGATTCATGCCCGTTAAGTTGGTGACACTATCTAACCATCTCATCCTCTACTGCTCCCTTCTCCTTTTGCTCCCTTCTCCTTTTGCCTTCAATCTCTTTCCCAGAATTAGGATCTTTCCCATGAATCAGCTCTTTGCATCAGTTGGCCAAACTATTAGATCTTCAATTTCAGCATCAAAGCTTCCAATGAATATTCAGGGTTGATTTCCTTTTGGATTGACTGGTTTGATCTTGAAGTCCAAAGGACTCTCAAAAGTCTTTTCAGTATCACCATTCAATTGAGCATCATCAATTCTTCAGAGCTCAGCATCCTTTACATTCCAACTCTCACATCTGTAAATGACTACTGGAAAAAAGATAGCCTTGCCTATATGGACCTTTGTCAGCAAAATTATGTCTCTGCTTTTTAATACACTATCTAGATTTGTCATAGTTTTTCTTCCAAGGAGCAAAGATATTTTAATTTCATGGTTGAAGTCACTGTCCACAATGATTTTGGGGCCCAAGAAAATAAAATGTCACTTTTTTCACCTTCACCTCTTCTACTTGCCATGATCTATGGTCTTAGCTTTCTGAATGTTGAGATTTGTTTTTTAATTAATTAATTTATATTTTATTAAGGGATAATTGCTTTACAGAATTTTGCTGTTTTCTGTCAGCTTTTTCACTCTCCTCTTTCACCTTCATCAAGAAAATGTTTAGTTGTACCTCTGTCTCTGCCATTAGAATGGTATCATCTGTGTATCTGAGGTTGTTGATATTTCTCCTGGCAATCTTGATTCTAGCTTGTGATTCATCCAGCCTGGCATTTCACTTGATGTAGTCTGCATATAAATTAAATAAGCGGGGTAACAATATATAGCCTTGCCATACCCTTTTTCCAATTTTGAACCAGTCGTTTGTTCCATGTCAAGTTCTAACTGTTGTTTCTTAACTCACATACAGGTTTCTCAAGAGACAGGTAGGGTGGTCTAGTATGCCCCCTGACTCAAGTATAGATTGCAAAATGAGAACAAAAAATAATATTTATTTGCTTTAAGATTTATATCTGTCAAAAGAGCCATATACAAACAATAAAATTTGGGGGAATCATGAGGAGTAAAGATAAATTTTACATAGCATGTTTCTAACTAGCTTAAGGGTTTAAGAGTAATATAGCTGAAAAGAGGGGCTAAAGATAGGGCAGTTAAGCGTCAGAATTACCAGGAACCTGAGGGATATCAGAATATTAGGGGAGCCATTTGGGGAGACTGATTATATTAATAATCCTGACTGTCACAGAACTCAAATCCCCCTTCATTGATAGCCTTTTTACTAAAATGTAAGTTCTTCAAAAACAAGAATTTTGTCTTACTCACATTTTTAAATCCAAGAGTCTAACAGCTCCCAAAGCCATAGAAGTTTCTTTAGCATGTGTGACGAACAGGCTTGATAGAATATATGATGAACCCATGCTGGATGCTGACTTGGGGGCTATATTACACAAACTGTTAACTGCCACTCAGTGTGCCTCTAACACTGACCCCAATGCCACAAATACTCATTAACACCAACCATTACAACCTATAGTGTTTGCTTCCTGTCTTTGATCACCAATGAATGGTGAGTGAATGAATGAACAAGTGAACAAAAAAACAGATAGTATTAATGAATCTCAGGACATCTCTGTTGCAGTGGAAGGAACTCTAGACTTGGAGTTAAAGGGTCTGAGTTCAGTTTCTTGCCTTGCTACATGTGCTGTGCTATGCTTAGTTGCTCAGTGGTGTCCTACTCTTTGCAAGCCCATGAATTGTAGCACATCAGATTCCTCTGTCTATGGAGATTCTCCAGGCAAAAATACTGGAGTGGGCTGTCATGCCCTCCTCCAGAGGATCTTCCCAACCCAGAGATCGAACCCAGGTTTCCTGCATTGCAGGTGGATTCTTTACCATCTGAGCCACCAGGGAAGTCCTTCTATGTACTACATTCAAATGTGGACAGTAGACCTTAATTCTTATAATTGTTGTGAGTAATAAACAATATACATGAAAATGCTCATGGGGCCTGGCATTTCAGCTGAATAGATGATCATAGTGAAGTGAAGTCGCTCAGTCATGTCCGACTCTTTGCGACCCCATGAACTGTAGCCCACCAGGCTCTTCCATCAATGGAATTTTCTAGGCAAGAGTACTGGAGTGGGTTGCCATTGCCTTCTCCAAGTGATCTTCCCAACCCAGGGATTGAACCCGGGTCTCCCACATTGTGGGCAGACGCTTTACTGTCTGAGCCACCAGGAAATTATAGGTGATCATAGATTCTGAATTTGGAAGCTGAAGTCAACAAAGGGACATAAATGATATAGGACCAAGCATGAGAAAAATAAATGAGACAGAAATATAAATACAATGAAAAGGGAAAAATGAGATGGGTGAATCACAGAGAATATATTTCAGTATCATTTTATGATAAGAATTAGTATTTCTGTTTAAAAAGATAAATGTCACTGAAAATAACATGAAAATAGCCACACAGATGTAGATCTTCTATTTGTCTGATAACAAAACTACAATTCTTTGATGGATCAATAAGTTCTGCTCACTGTCAAAATGTCTGCATATACTTCTGGAATCATAAACATGCTTGATTTAGGAAATGCATACACTCTAAGGACACATCAGTGGTTTATATTGTGTAATCACTGATGGCAATATATTAAAAGAGTATTTTGTCCTGTTTCTAAACATAATAATAGCAAACCATAAAAATTTTAAAAATATATCTTAAAATATATTTGCAAAACTGTATTCTATATATTACCTTGTTATCACTGACTGGCTAAATAGTTCTATATTAATTCCTGAACTAATTTTCCTCTCCTCTTAGCATATTCCTATATTCTCCATAGAGGAGGAAAATAACTGGATGACAAGCTTTTCATAAGAAGGCTTCATAAAATCATTGGTGTGAGGTGACTGCTATTGCTGAGAGCAAACTTTAAAATAATTATTTCCTTTGTGAAATAATAAGGGNTTTTAAGAAAAAAAAATGAGATATAATCAAATTATAGCAGTAACAAAATATATTTAATTTTATATAATCCTACTTATTAAAAACTGGAAAACACTCTGACGTTCATTATATAGAACACTGAGATTCCAGTTATCTGATCTGTCCAATATCATATAGTACCTAATATGCACAGTTAGGATTGACTGCAAAAAATAAGGCCACCAAATACCTTCAGTTCAGTTCAGTCAGTTCAGTTTCTCAGTTGTGTCTGACTCTTTGTGAACTGCAGCACGCCAAGCTTCCCTGTCCATCACCAAATCCCAGAGTTCACCCAAACTCACATCCATCGAGTCACTGATGCCATCCAGCCATCTCATCCTCTGTCGTTCCCTTCTCCTCCTGCCCCCAATCCCTCCCAGCATCAGAGTCTTTTCCAATGAGTCAACTCTTCGCGTGAGGTGGCCAAAGTACTGGAGTTTCAGCTTTAGCATCACTCCTTCCAAAGAACACCCAGGACTGATCTCCTTCAGAATGGACTGGTTGGATCTCCTTGCAGTCCAAGGGACTCTCAAGAGTCTCCTCCAACACCACAGTTCAAAAGCATCAATTCTTCGGCACCCAACTTTCTTCACAGTCCAACTCTCACATCCATACATGACTACTGGAAAAACCATAGCCTTGACTAGATGGACCTTTGTTGGCAAAGTAATGTCTCTGCTCTTAAATATGCTATCTAGGTTGGTCATACTTTCCTTCCAAGGAGTAACCGTCTTTTAATTTCATGGCTGCAGTCACCATATACCTTACCTCATGCTTTAAAACAGAATCTGGAGTGAGAGATGCAGCAAATAAGAAAATAGCTTTGTATTACTATGATACACTTACATTAAGGATACATTTTCAACTAAGAGTAGATAATTCTTGGTTGCTATTTCTCGAATTAATGTTAACAACATTCACTAAATATATTTAGAAATTCTGCATCTGGAAAGATTGAGTTTTATAAATAATAGATGGGTTTAGGTTCGTATAAGTGAAGAACACAAAAGACCTTGGAGATTTAGAGGTATTTTAATTAATTGAAAACTTAATCTATCTAGTTAACAAATCTATATCCCCATTAGATTTTTCCCTGCTGTCTATTTTTTGATTCTCCTAAATATGTACAATTGAGGTATCTTCATTGAATGTGAAAGAAGAAACCAGGAAAAGTTTATAGATCACATTTAAGTGATTTTAATATTGAGTTCTGAAGTTAGCATATATAATTTTAAATATAAAAGAAAATAACATTTTGGTCTGTATTAAGAAAGTTCAATAATTAAAACCTATGCATAATTAAAGTGCTGCAGTCAATATGCCAACAAATTTGGAAAACTCAGCAGTGGCCACAGGATTAGAAAAGGTCAGTTTTCATTCTAATCCCAAAGAAGGGAAATGCCAAAGAATGTTCAAACTACCACACAGTTGTACTCATTTCACATGCTAGCAAGGTATTGCTCAAAAATCTTTAAGCTAGGCTTCAACCAAGAAATTCCAGATGTACAAGCTGGATTTAGAGAAGGCAGAGGAATCAGAAATCAAATTGGCAAAATCTGTTGGACCATAGAAAAAGCAGGAGAATTCCAGGAAAACATCTACTTCTGCTTCACTGACTATGCTAACACCTTTGATTTGTGTGGATCATAACAAACAGTGGAAAATTATTAAAGAGTTGGGAATACCAGATCATCTTATTTGTCTCCTTAGAAACATGTATGCACGTCAAGAAGCAATAGTTAGAACCAGACATGGAGCAAAAGACTGGCTCAAAATTGAGAAAGGAGTAGGTCAAGACTGTATATTGTCACTCTGCTTATTTAACATATGCAGAATACATCATATGAAATGCCTGGTTGGATGAAGCCACAAGCTGAAATACAGGTTGCCAGAAGAAATATCAATAACCTCAGATATGCAGATGACACTACTCTTATGGCAGAAAGCATAGAGGAACTAAAGAGCCTCTTCATAAAGGTGAAAGAAGAGAGTGAAAAAGCTGGCTTAAAACTCGACATTCATAAAACTAAGATGATAGCATCTGGTCCCATCACTTCATAGCAAATAGATGGGGAAACAATGGAAACAGTGACATACTTTATTTTCTTGGGCTCCAAAATCTCTGAGGATGGCAACTGCAGCCATGAAATTAAAAGACACTTGTTCCTAGAAAGAAAAACTATGGCAAACCTAGACATCTTATTAAAAAGCAGCGATATCACTTTGCTATCAATGGTCCATATAGTCAAAGCTATAGTTTTCCAGTAACCATGTAGGTATGTGAGAGTTGGACCATAAAGAAGGCTGAGCACCAAAGAAATGATGTTTTCAACTGTGGTGGTGGAGAAAAATCTTGAGAGTCCCTTGGACTGTAAGATCAAATTAGTTGATTCTAAAGGAAATCAATGCTCAATATTCATTGGAAAGACTGACTTGATGATGAAGCTTCAATACTTTGGACACTGATGTGAAGAGCCAACTCATTTGAAAAGGCTCTAAATCTTGGAAAGATTGAGGGCAAGAGAAGAATTGTGTGACAGAGGATGAAATGGCTGGATGCATCATCGACTCAATGGACACTGAGTTTGAGCAAACTCTGGGACGTAGTGAAGAACAGGGAATCCTTGCATGCTGCCATCCATGGTGTTGCAAACAGTTGGACATGATTGAGCAAGTGAATAACAGCATTCATTATTATGCCAGTCAACATACTAGACTCTGTGACCTCATGGACTGAAGCCCACCAGATTCCTCTGTCCATGGGATTCTCCAAACAAGAATAGTCAAGAGGGGAGCCATTCCCTTCTCCAGGGGATTTACCTAAGCAGGGATCAAACTCAGATTTTCCTGCATTACAGGTGGATTCTTTACCATTTGAGCTACCAGGGAAGCCCAGTATTTATTGAAATATTGGTCATTTTTATTATAAATGAAATTATTATTTTATCTACCAAATAGACAACTTATAAAATGAAGAAATTAAAAGTGATACATAGTTCACAGACCACATGCACCTGGACAAAATAATTTTTAATTGAAGACTGTGAGAATTGTTGATTAAGCGATAAGGCTGCATTGAATCCCACATCTCATTAACACAGGTTTTTCCTGAGCTCCACAGTGGGAAAAGCCTGGGATTAGGCACAGCTGTAACCTAATCTGGGTTAAGCACATACGACTTGTTAGGCCCTGGAAAAGTTACTATGCTTTTCAGAGCCCTACTTTTTTTCATTTATAAATATTGGGTATAGTAATTGCTATCCTGCAGAGCTACAGTGCTACATTAGTGAGAATGCACTTGAACAGCCTTAGAATTGAATCTGGCACCACAGTGTTACTTTCTCAGCTGTGTGTAAGGCCTTCCCAGATGACCATTTTGCCTTTTGCATTACTTTCTCTTGGGGATAGTTTTGATCACCACCTCTTGTACAGTGTTATGAACTTTCATCCATAGTTCTTGCCCCCTAGAAGAAAAGTTATGACCAACCTAGGCAGCATACTAAAAAGCAGACATTACTTTGCCAACAAAGGTCCATCTAGTCAAAGCTATGGTTTTCCCAGTAGTCATGTATGGATGTGAGAGTTGGACTATAAAGAAAACTGAGCACCAAGAATTAATGCTTTTGAACTGTGGTTTTGGAGAAGACTCTTAAGAGTCCCTTGGACTGCAGGAACAAAACAGTCAGTACTAAAGGAAGTCAACCCTGAACGTTGACTGGAAGAACTGTTGCTGAAGCTGAAGCGCCTATACTTTGGCCGCCTAATGCAAAGAGCCAACTCACTGCAAAAGACCCTGATGCTAGGAAAGATTAAGGGCAGGAGGGAAAGTGGGTGATAGAGGATTGGATGGTCAAATGACATCACTGACTCAATGGACATGAGTTTGAGCAAACTCAGGGAGAAGGTGAAGGAGAAGAAAACCTGAGGTGCTGCAGTCTATAGGTTTGCAGAGGTAGACACAACTGAGCAACTAAACAAAGCCATAGTGTTAAATTAATTTTTCTCCTGAATAATCAGCATAGGGGTCTTCTTTTCAGTCCATTTCAGTTCAGTCGCTCAGTCTTATCAGACTCTGTGACCCCATGGACTGCAGCATGCCAGGCTTTCCTGTCTATCACCAGTTCCCGGAGTTCACTCAAACTCATGTCTTTTGCGTTGGTGCTGTCATCCAACCATCTCATCTTCTGTTGTTCCCTTCTCCTCCTGCCTTCAATCTTTCCCAGCATCAGGGTCTTTTCAAATAAGTAAGAACTTAGCGTTGGGTGGCCAAAGAATTTGAGTTTCAGCTTCAGCATCAGTCCTTCCAGTGAATATTCAGGACTGATTTCCTTTAGGATGTACTGGTTGGATCTCCTTGCTGTCCAAGTGACTCTCAAGAGACTTCTCCAACACTACAGTTCAACAGCATCAATTCTTCAGTGCTCAGCTTTCTTTATACTCCAAATCTCACATCCATACATGACTACTGGAAAAACCATATCTTTGACTAGACAAAACTTTGTTGGCAAAGTAATGTCTCTGCTTTTTAGTATGCTGCCTAGGTTGGTCATAACTTTTCTTCCAGGGGGCAAGCATCTTTTAATTTCATGGCTGCAGTCACCATCTGCAGCGATTTTGGAGCACCCCCAAAATAAAGTCTGTCACAGTTTCCATTGTTTTCCCATCTATTTGCCATGAAGTGATGGGACCAGATGCCATGATCTTAGTTTTCTGAATGTTGAGTATTAAGCCAACTTTTTCACTATCCTCTTTCACTTTCATCAAGAGGCTCTTTAGTTCTTCACTTTCTGCCATAAGGGTGGTGTCATCTACATATCTGAGTTATTCTTATCCTAGCTCATCCAAGGTGGGTTGTATCATTTTCTGTTCTAGAAAGAATCTTCCAAAAGGTGTGTTTTATTCCTGAGGTCAGCCTGTATCTTTCTGTCTCTTGCCAGCAGATTGATTTTGATGTTTAAGTGGTTTATATAGGATTGAAGATTGCCCACCTTCCCCCAGCCACCCCTCTATTTTTCTTCTTTTTAGCAATGCTTACATAGGACAATTGGAGAAGGAAATGGCAACCCACTCCAATGTTCTTGCCTGGAGAATCCCAGTGATGGGGGAGCCTGGTGGGCTGCCGTCTATGGGGTCACACAGAGTCAGACATGACTTAAGCAACTTAACAGCACATAGGACAATGGGAAAAGAAATTTGGTGATATACTGATACTTTCTTGGAATTAGAATGGGAGGGTCTGAATAAGTAAATATGAAAGCACATGTGATTATTCCCCCAAGGTAGGATGTATACTTAAGACAAACCGTCCTTTGTTATTTTTTTTTTTTCCCCAGAGGTGTATTTACCATCCTCAGGAAAAGAATTTATTCATATACACAAATATTGTTATTTTGTTTAGATTAATGAAAAAAAGGTGAGTATTAGACACTAGGTTCTAATTTATTGTCCCACACTTTTATTTTCTGAATTTCAAGTTGAATTTAAGGGAGAAATCTGGAATTCTTTAGGCGAAGCATGGCCATTGCTGTCTCATATCACTGTCAGTGCTGTAACAATGCATGGGCTGCCACACTAGCTTATAGTCAGCAATGACTTCTGGTCAGTGCAGCCTGTTCCTCACCTGTCACTGCAAGAACTACCCACTGCATGGGTCATGTGAGTGAAACTAGATTTATACAAAATATTATTCTATCTTTATGTTTTGACATGAAGTCTATCACTTTGTTTATGATAGTCAGCTACATGTACAAGTCTCTTAGGATATGTCTCCGTCAACACTGCCAAGGTGAAACATGTTGATTCAATAGTAAGTATCATTCCCAAGTAAGGAGGTATTATTAGGCAAAGAGTATAAAATATTAAAAATACTTATAGATAAATATTAATAAAATGAATGTATAAGTAACACATCATATCTACACAATACATTTCTAAGGGTAGAAATGTATCCTCATTTATCTGTAGCTAGCAGTTGCTCTCCAATTATGGCTTTCCCTATGGAAAAGAGTCCAATTATGGCCAGATAACTTTATCAATTTCTATTTACAGAAATAAATAATGAGAATGACAGATACAGTCAAGTTCACATTATTGTTTCCAACAAAATCATATACTGTTGAAATGACTGAACTTCTTAGAAATCACTGCCACTTGCTTAGAGAAATGAAATTCCAAGCTCTTCTGCACATAACAACAATGGAAACAAGGAACCTATGTTAGCTGCAATTTTGCAAACACTTTTTAAGTAGAGAACTGTGGCAATAATGCAATATACATTCATTACCTTGCTTCACCATTGCTAAGTAAAGCCAAACTCAATAGGTTAATCTAATGGGATTATAATACTACTGAAGTATTTGACAAATCATGATTGAATCTCAAGTAAATTTGTGTGGAAAATGCCAAGTCTTAACAACGACTACATGTCAAATGCAATTTTTCAAAAACATGTTTGATTTCAACTGTGTAATTTCTGAGTGTAGTTTCAGAGGGAAAAAAGTCAGCAGGTCCCAAGACAATTGGCTCAGTGATTTTAATTGTTTTGTGTTTTAGAAGTTAAGAAGGCCCCACCAGAGACTTGATATTATAATCTAAAAGAATGCAATGAGGATTCTAGTCTTCCTTGAGAACTAGCAGGAAAAGGACACAGCCTCCTCACACCACTTTAAATGTGCCAGGAAACCAGAGTGTGTGAAAGCACTTCATTGACTTAATGCAGTGATATGCCTATGTGGGCATGTTTCCTACTGGTTTAATCTCAGCACTGTTTGAGTCTTGAAACATAATCACACAAAGGTGCAGAGAAATACATAGTAATTGCCTAACACATACAATTTATAGAATGAAAACTGACCTCTATTACTGAAATCACTTCAGACTTTTTATATCACTTAAGGCCCCGGATAATATCTTTCTGAATGCCTTTCAGCATCTCTTTACTAGCTAATCTTACTCTACCTCCCAGATTTGTATCAGTTAGCCTCCGCTCCTGTGTGCCTCCCTCCAGGTCCTCAGACTGGTCTTTTTTACCCTCTAGGTTTCTGAGCATCCCATGTATGCCCCTATTCTTATCTATTATGGCAAATGATGTTTCCTGTTCCACACTAATGATCCCCTCTCTTCCTAACAGAACTGGAATATTTTTCACAATGTCAAGGTGCTCAGCCCAGAAGGGGACTAAGAGGTATAAGCCAATTATTCAAATCTTGGTTTTACCACCTGATAGTCCCTTTCCAAATTTTGCTTGCCCTAGGGGATGGCCATGTGACACACTCCTGGACAGGGAGTCATTAGGTATGAGAAGTCTGTTGGAAAGTTTCTGAGGAAATCTATTCTTCCTATTTTAGAAAATTATTAAATAAATCATATCTTTTTTTTTTTAGACTACTTTCTGCCTTAGAAGACAGAGTTAATATATGGAACTTGAATCTAGTGCAGCCATATTGAAACCAACAAGAGGAAAAAAGGTGACAGAGTAGAAACATAGAAAACATTCAGCTTGTGATGACATAATTATATTGCTATTAAACCAATGCTAAAACTGAGTATAATGAACACTTTTATTAAGTAAACAAGAAATGTCTTTATGGTTCAGAGAAACCTGGTTTATTTGCATCTTATTTCTTTAATAAGAGAAACACTAAATTTAAAAGCTTACATAAAAATATGTTAACATATCTAATATATATGTTATTGTCATTAAAATACACTATTACTGGTTGCATAAACTAAATGTCAGAAGAACTTAAAGATTTATATCCATTCTCCTAATTTGAGACTTTGAAATTGTAATGATTATAATCTGAT
>SJYQ01003667.1:405244-426577 GCA_006410935.1 Redunca redunca | reverse complement strand
CTTTGATTTATTAAATCATCTTAATGGATGCAGCAAAGATGCCACTATTAATTTTGCTATAAATTTAAATTCTTATTAATGCTGACATGCCATATAAATGTGTAATATGCTAAACTTAACTCTACTGAAAAGTTCTGTTTCTCAGCATTTTAAATCAAAATAATGTTGACTGTTAACCTAGTCATGCAAAATGTACTGAACATAATAGTAAGCAATGAAAAATGAAAGTTGTTTATCACATGAATACAATAATGACAGAGATAATAAGCAAAAGTTTATATTATGCTCTTATGTGTTTTAAATCAACTTTCCAAATACAAGTTATTTATTTTTATCAAAATGTGATGGCAGTTGGCTAAAATCATATTACTGCTAATACCCTTTAATGAAATAAGCACAAATGTCTCTTTCTCTAAACAGTGTTTAACAAACAAATTAAACTGTCTTCAGGCAAAAAAAGACTTCTAGGGATATAATGGGTGTATTAAAGAATGAAAAAAATGCTTAAGAAATGCTGGTCAATTTTAGGAGACTCTATCACAGAATGGGCTGATAAAACCACTTCAGCTTAAGATGTACACTTATAATTTCAAGTATGAAAAATAAGCAAAATATATTTGCAAATTTACACAAACTATATATATTTTATAGTTATTGCTGAGACTTGGTAAATGCTACCTGGACTGAAATATAGCAGCGGTTCTCAAATATTTTGGTTTCAGGAGTTCTTTACACTAAAAAAAATACTGAGGACCCTAAAGAGCTTGCATTTATGTGTGTGGTATCTATCAGTATTTACTATATTAAATTAAACAGAAAAATTTTAAACACAAGAATGCCAAGTTCACATCCCATTAGTGATCAGAACAGTGAAGTTATCACACATGACACATTCTTTGGCAAACTCCTCTCTACAAATTACAGAATGATGGTATGTGTGTGGACGCTCAGTCATGTCTAACTCTGTGCGACCCCATGGACTGTGTAGCCCACCGGGATCCTCTGTCTATGGGATTCTCTGGGCAAGAATACTGGACTGGGTTGCCTTGTGGAAAAGGCAAATAATGTAAAATTTGAATGTGAATTTCTCAGTCTTTCTGTGAAAACGGTTTTGATCTTCCCGACCCCCAGGTGTTCCCAGCCCTTACTTTGACAACTATTGGACCACAGGAACAGGAGGAAAAACTGGAATAAGATGACTAGACTCAAGTTGCTGGGAGGGATACTGTTTTTCAAGCAAGTATACAAAGGGAACAATGGATTAGACAAAAAACGATAGAGACAGATATTTTACCAAAAAGCCTGCAACATGGAAAATGCTTTTTCTAATTCGGTTTGAGGCTGGCAGTTCTTTTGGGTACATTTATTATCATGAAAACTGCTAGATGACTCAGTTATCTAAAAGTAGACTATCTGATAAAATTTAAGACTTGCCTTGAAGTCAAATTTTATCTCACAGAAAGTAAAAATAAATAGAGCACTGCTTACTCCTAGCTTAATTCTGATAAATAGGGAATCAACTGATACTTGCTTATATGTGATAGGAATCCTCAAAAAGCATGGGCTGTTCATATTTTAAATAATAGAGAAAATAAACTACAGTCAGTTGGGAATTTTAGTTTATCAGAGTCCAACACTCTTAAGAACAGAAAGATAGCTTTATTGCCAGATTTTTTTTTTTTTTTCCAAGTAGAATGAGAGAGGGTGTGTGGTAGTGTGTGTGTGCTCAACCATGTATGACTCTTTGCAATCCCATGAACTGTAACCCACAAGGCTTTTCTATCCATGGAATTTTCCAGGCAAGAATATTGGAGTGGGGTGCTATCGGGAAAGAGCAAATTAGCCAAGATGGTGGTGGTCAGGCTGTCTCACCCCAAGTTTCGTAATCACATGGTTATATAACAGCTGAAATCACATAGCCCGGCACATGTATGTACCTGCTTGGCCATGGGCCAGTTTTGTTCTGTAAACATATATAAGCTCCACCTGAAAAGCCCTTGCAGCTACGTTATGGGTAAGTTATGGCTGCATTAAGGTTGTGTTATGGCTGTGTCCGCTGGATCAACCACCAGGGGAGAGAATGCAGCGTGGCTACCGCTGCCTTGCTACTGTTAGGAGAGAATAAATGTGTCAGCAGTTCCTACGGGTTCTTGAGTTTTCTTCCAGCTTCCCTGCTCATGCCTTGACTGCCATGGGTTCAGCAAACAATGTGCGGTGAGGAGCAGTGAGTCAGATTCCATTTCCTCCTCCGAGTGATCTTTCTGACCCAGGGATTGAACCCATATCCCTGGTGTCTCCTGCATATCCTGCACTGGCAGGTGGATTCTTTACCCACTGAGACACTGGGAAGCCCTTAATAAGGGAGGGAGGAGACATTAAAAATAAAATTTATACTAGTATAACTGTACAGAAAACTGATGAAGAGGGGACAAAACCCTTAATAATTAGATTCAGAAAGAAACTGATGACCTCAAAAATGTGAGTAAATAAAATTAAATTTAAAAAAAAAAAAGGTATGAAGCAAGCAAGAAAAGTGGAATTGAAAAGAAAGTAAATGAAATTATGGGTCAGGGCATGAATCATTCAGTTTAAACGCATCACTGAGATGCAGAGAGTAACTGTAAACTTTTTAATTAGCATATGCTGTTTAAATAGAGGGTTTTTAGAAACTAAAGTGAAAGTCAAAGTTGCTTAGTCATGTCTGACTCTTTGTGACCCGATGGACTATACAGTCCATGGACTTCTCTAGGCCAGAATACTGGAGTGGGTACACATTACCTTCTCCAGGGGATCTTCCCAACCCAGGAATTAAACCAATGTCTCCTGCATTGCAGGCAGATTCTTTACCAACTGAGTTATCAGGAAAGCCCTGATTAAAGCTAAAGAATCTTAATATTTTTACTCCCATCTCTCTTCAATGGCTTCTTTTCTTGCCTTTATACTTTGAGTCAATTTGTTATAAGATTAAAATCTATTTTCTATCAATTATGAGTTTTATGTGAATTTTAAGATAAATTATTGAAACTTTCCTGTTTATAACTACAATACTATAAAACCAGACTGATAATCCACTTCCTTCCACTTATTATAGCTTACATGCTGTTTAAATGTTATAACAAAAAATATTTTAAAAGCAATAAACTATCAGATTATCACAGAAACATGGTAAAAATGAACAAGAAATTCTCAGAAAATTGACTGATTCTAAAACTCAGTAAAATTGGAGGGAAATCATAATAGCTATTCTGTGTCTCATTTCTATTTGCTCTTTTTTTTTTTTTTTAAATACTTTTCTTCCCCACTCTCGGTTCAGTCACCTACTGTACACTCTGCTTATCATCACTTCTCTTTATTCCTTTATAAAAAATTTAGCATAGCAGTCAGTTTCTAAGATGTTGGCTGCAAAAGAAACTACAGGAAATAACTGGTTGTTGCCATGATAGCAAAATTTGCATTACAGTTTATAAAAGCATTTTCCTTTGCACAGTTACTTTTCTGGGACTGAACAAACCCGTTTTACACAGCACATTTCCTCCCAAATGTGTAGTTTCTGTATCTGGGCACTGACCGAAGGATTTGCAGGAGAAAATAAAATGTTTTTATCCACAGATTCCCCAGAATAAAAAATAGAATATTTAAATGTTATAAAGAGAAGATGCCAGTTATTCATCTCTGTTAGTCTGAAGGAGCAAAGAAAGGTGGAAGCTGTCACTACACAGCTGCAGCAGTTGACTGAATACAGATCGAAATTGTGTTAATAATGTAGTGACTTTACTCCGGTCCTAAGCAGAAAATGTATGTGCATCTATATATTGAGGCAGACCGTTTTTCAATTTTGTGCTCACTACTTTCTTAATCTAACACAGAATCTAAACATTAGACAAATAAATAGAATGGTGGTCCTTCTTGGTTTCTCCAGGTTGGAGCTAATTTAAAAGGGGTAAACCAGAGCAATTATCATTGATGCCCCATTTTACTCCCCTAACTGTCACAAATTGGAAGCTAAATTATATGGGGGTAGATTTGGAATGGAATAGTGGTGGTGATGGAATTCCAGTTGAGCTGTTTCAAATCCTGAAAGACGATGCTCTGAGAGTGTTGCACTCAATATGCCAGCAAATTTGGAAAACTCAGCAGTGGCCACAGAACTGGAAAAGGTCAGTCTTCATTCCAATCCCAAAGAAAGGCAATGCCAAAGAATGCGCAAACTATCACACAATTGCACTCATCTCACATGTTAGTAAAGAAATGCTCAAAATTCTCCAGGCCAGGCTTCAGCAATACATGAACCGTGAACTTCCAGATGTTGCAGCTGGTTTTAGAAAAAGCAGAGGAACCAGAGATCAAATTGCCAATGTCTGCTGGATCATCGGAAAACCAAGAGAGTTCCAGAAAAACATCTATTTCTGCTTTATTGACTATGTCAAAGCCTTTGACTGTATGGATCACAATAAACTGTGGAAAATTCTGAGAGAGATGGGAATACCAGGCCACCTGATCTGCCTCTTGAGAAACCTATATGCAGGTCAGGAAGCAACATTTAGAACTGGACATGGAACAGACTGGTTCCAAATAGGAAAAGGAGTGTGTCAAAGCTGTATATTTTCACCCTGCTTATTTAACTTATATGCAAAGTACATCACGAGAAATGCTGGGCTTGAAGAATCACAAGCTGGAGTCAAGATTGCAGGGAGAAATATCAATAACCTCAGATATGCAGATGACACCACCATTATGGCAGAAAGTGAAGAGAAACTAAAAAAACCTGTTGATGAAAGTGACAGAGGAGAATGAAAAGTTGGCTTAAAGCTCAATATTCAGAAAACTAAGATCATGGCATCTGATTTCATCACTGCATGGGAAATAGATGGAGAAACAGTGGGAACAGTGTCAGGCTTTATTTTTGAGGGCTCCAAAATCACTGCAGATGGTGATTGTAGCCATGAAATTAAAAGACACTTACTCATTGGGAGGAAAGTTATGACTAACCTAGATAGCATATTAAAAACCAGAGACATTACTTTGCCAACAAAGGTCCATCTAGTCAAGGCTATGGTTTTTCCAGTGGTCATGTATGGATGTGAGAGTTGGACTGTGAAGAAAGCTGAGCACTGAAGAATTGACGCTTTTGAACTGTGGTCCTGGAGAAGACTTTTGAGAGTCCCCTGGACTTAAAGGAGATCCAATCAATCCATCCTAAAGGAGACCAGTCCTGGGTGTTCATTGGAAGGACTGATGCTGAGGCTGAAACTCCAATAATTTGGCCACCTGATCCAAAGAGCTGACTCACTGGAAAAGACCCTGATGCTAGGAGGGATTGGGGGCAGGAGGAAAAGGGGACAACAGAGGATGAGATGGCTGGATGGCATCACTGACTCAATGCACATGAGTTTGGGTGAAATCCGGGAGTTGGTGGTGGACAGGGAGGCCTGGCGTGCTGTGATTCATGGGGTCACGAGAAGTCGGATACAATGGAGTGACTGAACTGAACTGAACTGACACAAGGGAGAGAGACAGTGATGATAGAGTGAGATTATTTTAATGTGGATGGCCAAAATCTGCTTCAAGGTTATATAACCAGAGTGCAGTTTTATGAGAAAGTTAGTTGTCTGTCTTGCTGCTTCCAGAATGCAGGCTTAGGGACTGGGAAAGGTGTAAATGGTTTCTCTCCCATGTAGGAAAAAAGAGAACTGCATGCTCCAAGGAGTGCAAGCCTTGAATTATGGATCAGATAAATGCAGTGGAAACGCATGGGCTTTGGCATCAGATGAATCTGGTTCAAGTCCTTTTTCTGACAAGTGGCAGCTGTGAGACCTGGGTGAGTTTTAATTACTCCTGCCTTAAGCCCCAGATTCTTCAGTTGTAGAACAGGATGACTACACACACCTTATAGGATTTCTAGGAAGTTTGCGGATGGCATTTGCGACCCATACAAGTCAATGTACAAACTGCTTCTATAACTATTAGGATTTTAGCATACATCAAATGGTATTAATAACCAATATTATACACCTCCTGGCAATCAAGTCTTTTCTCAGGCTGCTTACTTTAATTATGTAACCTAAGGTTCACAAGTGACTATTATCTGTATTTACCCATGAGAACATTGTGGCTCAGAGTTTACAACATATCCATCTTCATGGGGCTAGTATTTGGCCAGGTTAGGACTACAGTTTATGTCAGATTAAATCAAAAGTTATATCCTTAATTCTGAATTACCTAAAATGTATACCCTCTAAGGAGAACTGTGTGGTTTTATTCATAATTTTATCACCAGTGCCTTGGACAGTGCAAAAACAAATCAACAAGAAGCAGAACAAACAAAAACTCTAACCACATAATCATTAATGACAGTAAAACATATAGATATTGTATTTATAATGCCACAAAATTGTATATATTTATATTTGTTCATCTAATAGTGCCATTTTTGTTAAAACACATGAATGTTTTTGCTAAAGTAAAATTTTTATTTTCCTTGATTCAGCAAAATCTTATATAGTAGTTTAGAAAGAAACAGCCAAGAGGCAACTAAAGAAAAACACAGGCTTACCAAAATAGTTTATATGCTATTTCATGAACAGCACACAGACCTTACGTGGAGCCCAAACACATACTTAAATACATTTAAGGGTAAGCTTTTCCACTGAAGTAATGTTCTCCTATGAGACTTTCATCATTTCTCCTCAGAGATGAGGAACTTCTCAAGATTTAAAGTGTTATAATACTAGAAAGCAATGAAAAAAACAAAAACTGCAATAAACATGCTCAAGTGTAAATATATCTGAGGGCAAAAGAAAAAAAAAATCTTACCAAGAAGAGGCTTAGGAATTCTCCCCAACAGAATCTCTTTCTTCTAATTTATACCCAATCTTGTATACTAAATACTGCATTCAATAAAGAACCCAGGTCTGGACTCCCTAACAGAGAGCCATTTTCATCACTGGAACTCTACTCTGTAACACTGTAGCTGAGGGGGCCAACTGAGGCCCCTGCTCTTGGATAGAATTCATCTTCAAGTAGCCATCCAAGTACATTTTGTTTCTTGATGCTGTTGCTATAAAAGTGACTTCTATGTAAGAAAACAATAATTTAGAATATTTCAATAAATGCTATTTTAAATATGTCATTGTAATATCTTAGACATTCATGGGGATAAATTATTAGAAAACAAAGTATGGCTATCACTAATTTTAATATGAAAATTTTACATTGAGCATTTCATGTAATGAACTGCAATCTATCAGTTTTGCTTAGTCTGAGATTGGTGACAATTTAAAATAAAACAGAGTACATTTGTAGCCACTAAAACAAAATGTCCCTCAGATGAATGTCTTAACCTTCTTAAATTATATGTTATTGTTTAATAAAATTTTATCTAACTAATCTATCATATTCCAATATTTTAAACATTGATAATGAAAATAAAAGTCAGGTTTGCTAGATCACAGTGAATTGTTTAATTGAGACAGACAATTCAGACTTTAAACAAAGCCCAAATTGAAAATAACC
Organism: Redunca redunca; assembly: GCA_006410935.1. Taxonomy (NCBI): domain Eukaryota; kingdom Metazoa; phylum Chordata; class Mammalia; order Artiodactyla; family Bovidae; genus Redunca; species Redunca redunca. Next base: position 419,065 of record SJYQ01003667.1, on the reverse strand, counting down.
AGAATGTGAAACAAACTTTTACTGGCAGGGATCAGTTTTGAAAGGCAGAGAAGTAGCTGAAACTAAGCTATGGCTAGTTATGAATTGTTCACATTCCATTTTTTTACAGGTGCTGCAAAACTGAAAACGTTGGTAAGCATAGCTGAAAGAACTACTTTGCTGGATACCCATTTGCATAGAGAAGGGATTAAGATATAGAGCAGTGGGAAAACACATGGATATGGTTTTGGTTATTATTCTTTAAAACTCTGGAAGGAGTGAAACAAAAATGTAACTCTTGGTTTTCATTTGCTTTATTTTAGCTAAATAGTAGAACCTACTTTCTGAGAAGGCAATGGCACCCCACTCCAGTACTCTTGCCTGGAAAATCCCATGGACGGAGGAGCCTGGTAGGCTGCAGTCCATGGGGTCGCAAAGAGTCAGACACGACTGAGCAACCTCATTTTCACTTTTCACTTTCCTGCATTGGAGAAGGAAATGGCAACCCACTCCAGTGTTCTTGCCTGGAGAATCCCAGGGACGGGGGAGCCTGGTGGGCTGTCGTCTGTGGGGTCGCACAGAGTCAGACACGACTGAAGCGACAGCAGCAGCAGTAGCAGCAGAACCTACTTTAAACACTTGGATGCAACCTTGTGAATGTCTAATTGCTCTGAGTCTTGAATAACCACATATAAATGCATACAATTTTCTCCTTTCCCTTCCTCTTCCCTACTGTATTCATTTTCACTTCTCTTTTTCTTCTTTTTCCTTTCTTGCTAATCATAATTACAGAGGTCATGCACACTGAATAGGTTTAAGTTAAATAGTAATAGGTAACAAATATTTTCCTGCTTAAATAATACAATTTTTGTTTCAGTTGATAAATGTTAGCCTTTTTCCAGGAAATAAAAAAAAAAAAACTGCACTCACATATAAGGAGGAAAATCTTTCTACTTTGAAATTTATAGAAACATATTTAAGAGTTTCTGTGAAGTAAAGCAGACAGTATAGAAATTATTTATATGTAAGTATTAAGTAATATAATGGAAGGGAGACAAAAAGGAATAGTATGGGGTGTGAGAGAGAAAGAGAGTAAGAGATTAAAATCCAGATAAGTATACGTGTGACTGAGTTGTGTAGAAGCAGAGAGATTTAATGCATGAATACTACACAGACTTTGATAAATGTAGAAAAGAAGCCAGGAAGCCAAGAAAATATTCATAAATATGAGAAAATAAATACAGGGATTATAATAAATTTTTTCTGTATTCCAAAGGAAAACATCTTTAACATTATGCTCCCTTCCTATGAACTCTGTGGTCTTTTAGGACATGAGTTAAGTATTTTCTGTATTTCAAAACCTAGTTTCATATATCAGATTTAAATATTTAATACTGCGCTAATTGTTTTTTCACTTTATTTTCTATTATTTTGTAATGACAAACTCCATAATACTAGAAATTATTTTTCACAATTGGGCTTTCCATGAACAGAAAAGCTTCCAACCTTTTCTGTAGCTGAACAAATTCTTCAGCTCCAGAATTTATCTCTTTCCCTAGATGTTCCTTTAATTTTTAGCCAGCACCAAAGCCATTTTTTTCTGAAGTATGCAGCCTGAAAATTTCAGTCAACTGGATTAAGCCATCCAGTATTAAAATAACATATAAGTCTAGACCTAGGTTCCCAGGTGATCCATATATCCAAGATAATCTAAATTTTTATTGATGAATCATGAATGTGAAATGAGGAGCAGGACATAGTGGTGACATCTGTGCTCCTATCTGTGGCATTCAGCAACATCAGTATCTAATAACTTAGTCCCACTGGTCTAAGTACAACTTTCCTGCTTCAAATCCCTGGTAGACACATATGCCTACTCCATATTCTAAAAAGTTAAAGCTGGCAACCCTGTTTTAAGGTTCCCAGTAGCCTCCTAACAGCAGTGAGAAGCAGCCATAGGAAAGAATAAGCTTTGTCTTCCCCTCTCCCAAGCAGATGGTTGGCTAAAACTCACTTCACAGAGGAAATCAATTTCAGATTTTTAGCTTGGATATCAAGTAATAAACCACAACTGCCAAATATGAGAAAAGTAGTCTCTGCGTTGATTTTTATCTGTAATGATAATAATGGAAATATGAAAAATAATATTATGTTTCTGAGATAATGTATTCTCTTCTATAAAAAGAAAGAAACCTTAGTGGCATTTTAAAAAGTGGCATTTTTAGAAAGGGTATGATATAGAAATGTGGCTGTCCACCTAACTATTAGTATTCTAACATAGTTTTACAATGCTCAAACCTGTAGCATGTTCATAACTCTTAGAATAGTGCAGAATAGGAAATTGTAATGACAAGCTACTAAATTTTAGACATAATTACATAAGTAATGCTAAATATTCCTCAGTGGCCACCAGAAACTATATTGTGTGCCAATGTCACTTTTTGCTTAGTTATTGCAGCCACTTTCAGAGACAGATATTACTGTTCTAAATTAATGATTTCTGGTGTTCCAGAAAAGTAGAAGACCAGAGATCTGGGTCTGGCCAACCACTATAGTCTCACCCAAACCTTATGCTGAGCAGGTCAGCTACTGCAGGACAAAAATACTGCTGAGCCTGGGGAGGAAAGGAGTTAAAGTGAGGAACTGACTATCACCCTTCCAAACAGATTATGAGCTGGACTCATGCAATTATTTTTGGCCTACAAGCTGAGTATCAGCTACCATAATGGAAGAAAAAATGCTGATAATTTTTCCCCCAGCGGGGTGCTGTCTATGGGATCGCATAGAGTCAGACACAACTGAAGCAACTTAGCAGCAGCAGCAAGGAAGATAAAAGGGTGTTTACTTTTTCCCCTTGCTTTTCAATTGCCGAAGATTTGGAAAAACTTCTAAGAAATGGGCTGTATGAATAGTATAATGGTCTAAAACCCACAAGTTCCAAAACACAATGAAATATTGAACTCCTAACTGAGTTTGAATTCAACACTTGCGTCTGTTAGTTTAATGGCTTTGAATGTGAAAGTTGCTCAGTCGTGTCCAACTCTTTGCTACCCCATGGACTATACAGCCTGTGAAATTCTCTAGGCCAGAATACTGGAGTGTGCAGCCTTTCCCTTCTCCAGGGGATCTTCCCAACCCAGCGGTTGAACCCAAGTCTCCCACATTGCAGGTGTATTCTTTACCAGCTGAGCCACAAGAGAAGCTCAAGAATACTAGAGTGGGTAGCCTCCTATCCCTTCTCCAGCAGGTCTTTCCAACCCAGGAATCTAACCAGGGTCACCTCCATTGCAGGTGGATTCTTTACTAACTGAGCTATCAGGGAAGCCCAGTTTAATGGCATTAGGTAAAATTTAACACTGAGATACATACATTACCATGTTTAGAATAGGTAGCCAGTAGGAAGCTGCTGTATAGCATAGGGAGCTCAGTCAGGTACTCTGTGTTGACCTAGAGGAGTGGGGTGGGAGCGCAAAGGAGGCTCAAGAGGGAGAGTATATGTGCGTCCTTATGGCTGATTTATGTTGTTGTCCAGCAGAAACCAATACAACATTGTTAAGCAGTTATCCTCCAATTAAAAATAAATTTAAAAAATAAAAGGAATAAAATTCATCAGCAGTTTATTTTCCTTTTTGATCCAAAATGTCCACAACTTATATCAACACTGATGCAGCTAATATTCTATAATCATACCATTAGGAAAAAGTATTTTGACCTTCTCAATGACTAGAGAGTCCTATCTGAAGGCTGACATCAGTAGAAATCTTTCCTTAAGTTGGATAAATTGGGTAATCACCTCTTGGTGCAGCAATTTAAAGAAATACATTTATCTTTGTCTAAAATTTTGGAGAAAAAGTGCTGACAATTGCAATTTTGAAGTTGGCTAACATGCTTGACTTTGATCAATAAAGATAGATATATAGATAGGTAGATAGACAGGTCCTAAAATAAACATTTTGGTACCAGAGAGGAAGAGCAATTCAATATCTGCATATATAAGAAATCAGCTTCTTTTCTGAAGTATGTCCAAATATTATTCATATAAGGTTAACCTTTTCTAATGGTTTTATTTCAAGATGTGGCAATGGGTACCAAATTCCAGTAAAACTCACTAGAATGGGGGGTTGCTCCCACAGAAACATAAATATCACCCTGCAGAGTATTTTCAGGTAGTCACTTCTCCTTAAAAACAATAAACTATTTCCATGATCTACATATGGAGCATAAGACTACATATCAAATAATCTTCTGCTGTTGAACTATTCCTAGGAGAATATAGGTATAGAACTGTCAAGTCCAGTTTTACAGCAAGTATAAAATGTTGGGACCCAGTACAAACTGCATTCAAAACTCAGAGTCGGAGTATCTTATTGGGTGCGGGGGAACCATCACTAACAGGCCCTTTCCTTATTAGCATAAACGTAAGCCGGGAAATAGAGTTTTGCCAAGAAAATGCACTGGTCATAGCAAACACCCTCTTCCAACAACACAAGAGAAGACTCTACACATGGACATCACCAGATGGTCAACACTGAAATCAGATTGATTATATTCTCTGCAGCAAAAGATGGAGAAGCTCTATACAGTCAACAAACACAACACCAGGAGCTGACTGTGGCTCAGATCATGAACTCCTTATTGCCAAATTCAGTCTCAAATTGAAGAAGGTAGGGAAAACCACTAGACCATTCAGGTATCACCTCAATCAAATCCGTTATGATTAAACAGTGGAAGTGAGAAATAGATTTAAGGGCCTAGATCTGACAGATAGAGTGCCAGATGAACTATGGAATGAGGTTCATGACATTGTACAGGAGACGAATTAAGACCATCCCCATGGAAAAAAAATGCAAAAAAGCAAAATGGCTGTCTGGGAGGCCTTACAAATAGCTGTGAAAAGAAGAGAGGCGAAAAGCAAAGGAGAAAAGGAAAGATATAAGCATCTGAATGCAGAGTTGCCAAGAATAACAAGAAGAGATAAGAAAGCCTTCTTCAGCGATCAATGCAAAGAAATAGAGGAAAACAACAAGAGTGGGAAAGACTAGAGATCTCTTCAAGAAAATTAGAGATACCAAGGGTACATTTTATGCAAAGATGGGCTCGATAAAGGACAGAAATTGTATGGACCTAACAGAAGCAAANCAAGATTTCTGGGAGAAATATCAATAACCTCAGATATGCAGATGACACCACCTTTATGGCAGGAAAGTGAAGAGGCGCTAAAAAGCCTCTTGATGAAAGTGAAAGAGGAGAGCGAAAAAGTTGGCTTAAAGCTCAACATTCAGAAAACGAAGATCATGGCATCTGGTCCCATCAGTTCATGGGAAATAGATGGGGAAACAGTGGTAACTGTGTCAGACTTTATTTTGGGGGGCTCCAAAATCACTGCAGATGGTGACTGCAGCCATGAAATTAAAAGATGCTTACTCCTTGGAAGAAAAGTATGACCAACCTAGATAGTATATTCAAAAGCAGAGACATTACTTTGCCGACTAAGGTCCATCTAGTCAAGGCTATGGTTTTTCCTGTGGTCATGGATGGACGTGAGAGTTGGACTGTGAAGAAGGCTGAGCACCGAAGTATTGATGCTTTTAAACTGTGGTGTTGGAGAAGACTCTTGAGAGTCCCTTGGACTGCAAGGAGATCCAACCATTCCATTCTGAAGGAGATCAACCCTGGGATTTCTTTGGAAGAAATGATGCTGAAGCTGAAACTCTAGTACTTTGGCCACCTCATGAGAAGAGTTGACTCACTGGAAAAGACTCTGATGCTGGGAGGGATTGGGAGCAGGAGGAGAAGGGGACGACCGAGGATGGGATGGCTGGATGGCATCACGGACTTGATGGATGTGAGTCTGAGTGAACTCCGGGAGATGGTGATGAACAGGGAGGCCCGGCATGCTGCAATTTATGGGATCGCAAAGAGTTGGACACAAATGAGCGACCGAACTGAACTGAACTGAAGCCAGAAAAAGAAGAAGGATTTTTTTAATGTGCCTTTCTTTGGAAAGAAAATTTTCTTTATTACTACATTTATTGTTGTACTCATCAAGCCATTCTTTTTCTACGTATAAATTATATAATTTCTTATTTAATTTTAAATATTATTTTATATTCCCTCAGTATTAAAAAAAATTGATATTAGCATACAAAATTTAGTCAGATAATTGAACTGCACTTTTAAGTTACATTCTATTTTCTTCAGGCTAACAATCTTTCCATACCAATCCTGGTGTCCAAACATGTAGTCACTTTTAATATTTTAGTTGCTTCTCTTTGGCCCCTGCTCAATTTTGAGTAAAAATAATCTGGCATGATGTTGACTGAACTGAAGGCTGAATGTGGTAAATTGCCCCAGATATGTAAAATGTTTTATGGGGGAAGTTGAAGGCACTGCTTGAGTTTAACAAACACACACAGGGACTATATTCATTATTTGATGTACCTATTCAGGAATGGACATTTTCAGTGAGCTCTGCAGAGATGTGGTTTAACAAGCATTCTTACTGTTAACAAGCATCATGTGTCTAATTCCAACTACATTGTTCTGCAAGTTGACACCTATATATTGGACTTAAACTGTCACAAGAGAAGAAATCTTACAAGGAAAAACATGCAAGTACTCAATTCATACCCCATCTTTCATAATCTTCTATCTTTATGTATGTGCATTTACTTATGATCACAAGGATATTACTGTTCATTTTAAAACACTTAAATTGTGTTTAAATAAATTGAAAATGAAGTCATTGCAATCTTTATAGGTTCAGAGTTAGTCATATACATTTCCATGAATATTCATGTACGTATATGCCACAAATTTAATATATAAGCAACTGAAAAGCTGTAGGTATTCCTTCCAGATTAAAACATCTATTCCAAGAAACCTCAGACTGTTGCCTACTTTTTTTGTTTGAAAAATCTTTATTCAGTAATCTCCCAGGTGGTCCAAGGGTTAGAATTCATAGATTCAGTGCTTTCATTGCTATGGCCAAGGTTCAGTCCCTGGTCAGGGAAATAAGGTACCACAAAGCCATGTGGCATGGCCAAACAACAAAGACAACAAGAACAACAAACTTTGTTTAGAATGAGCTACAATAAATTGAGGAGAAAAAAGTAATATTACTTGTGTATCTAAACTAATTATTGACCTGTGACATGAGGCAAACCAGCACCCCCTGCCCAAAAAAAAGTCCCTCTAAAGAGTATTACCAAACTATTTCCTAATGTTGTTTTACATGCTCAGTTTCAGATTTTAAACTGATCCTTTTGTATCTAATCTTAATTTTTTTTTTCTTTCTTACATAAAATCCTTGTCTAGATTAATATATAGGAAGGGGTTCTTTCTTCAAACACCTGAAAATTGAATGGAGAAAAACACATTTCCAACCTAAAAAATTAAAAAAAAAAAAAGACTACACTGAAAAAAATCAAAGACTAAGCATGTGTTTTATGCAGTTCATTTATTTTCATCTCTTCCCTAGCACTTTAAATTTCACTCTGCAATTTGAAACAGATTTGATCAACTTGCTTTCATGTGTCAGTGTATTTCAACTGCAATGAAAATAAACAAAATGAAGTTTGGTTTCCTACAAAATTGTGGAGATGCTGACTTAACTACAACAGTTATTTACTTCGGCATATGTCACACTGTACTCTTGTAAAATAAAGTATTGTCTGGTTATCCAAAGTTTACATGAAACTTGAGCCAGCCTCAGGTTTCTTATATCAATAAAGCCCCTTTTGGATAGAAAGGAGAGTAGGTCTCTGCACTGGTTCCCTTCTTGCTAGAGAACATTTGACATGACAAAACAACAAAAGTCTGTAAAGCAATTATCCTTCAAATAAAAAATTTATTTATTTTAAAAAACCATACCAAGGAGGGATATGGAATACTTTATAATCCTGAGGAAGATATTCTTATTTTAACTGTATGGAAACATACATATAGTTGCTTTGCACACTTGAGCTCTGTATGATCTATAAAAGTGGTTAATGAAATCCAAGAGTTAAACAAGTTTAAAGGTTTAAGCTGTTGCAGAATGCCACTAATGTGGAACATAACTTGCCTATGTGATCAAATTACTAGTACCATTCTTCTCACTATAATTTGTTGTCAGCTTTGAAACTAATATTTCAACATGAAAACTTTGATGTCATACTTTTTATTTTGCTCCCTAGAACATAAACAGTTTTTAGTTTCAAAATAATAAAAATGTTATCGATGCATGAACAAAGCCAAATGTATATACATTTTCCTTTGCGAATAGTATCGGTTCAGTTCAGTTCAGTGGCTCAGTTGTGTCCGACTCTTTGTGACTCCATGGACAGCAACACAACAGGCTTCCCTGTCCATCACCAACTCTCGGAGCTTACCCAAACTCATGTCTACTGTGTTGGTGATACCATTCAACCATCCCATCCTCTGTCATCCCCTTCTCCTCCTGCCTTCAGTCTTTCCCAGCATCAGGGTCTTTTCAAATGAGTTGGTTCTTCTCATCAGGAGGACAAAGTACTGGAGTTTCAGCTTCAGCATCAGTCCTTCCAATGAATATTCAGGATTGATTTCCTTTAGGATTGACTGGTTGGATCTCCCTGCAGTCCAAGGGACTCTCAAGAGTCTTCTCCAAAACCACTGTTCAAAAGCATTGATTCTTCAGTGCTTAGCTTTCTCTATAGTCCAACTCTCACATCCATACATGACTACTGGAAAACCATAGCTTTGACTAGATGGACATTTTTTAGCAAAGTAATGTCTNGCATTGATTCTTCAGTGCTTAGCTTTCTCTATAGTCCAACTCTCACATCCATACATGACTACTGGAAAAAACATAGCTTTGACTAGATGGATATTTTTTAGCAAAGTAATGTCTCTGCTTTATAATATGCTGTCTAGGTTGGGCATAGCTTTTCTTCCAAGGAGCAAGTGTCTTTTAATTTCATGGCTGCAGTCACCATCTGCAGTGATATTGGAGTCCAAAAAAAATGTTTTGTTTTTTTTTAAATTTCTTTAATTTATAAGTGTCCAAAAACAATGTTTCCATTGTTTCCTCATCTATTTGCCATGAAGTGATGGGAATGTATAGACTTATGAAAATAAGATTAAACATGACATCTGACAGCATAAAATAATACATTGTTTTAAAAAAAACTAGCATTGCTCAGAGGAAGATGTATATAACATCTTAACCATCTATATAATTAATAGACAAAATTTTGATACTAAAAATTAAAAGAAAAACTTGATAAGACTGGGTAGAGCCAAATGTAATATTAGGATTAAATTTTTAAAATAAACAAACTGAATACATTTTGAAAGTTAATAATTTAAAAAGAACTAGCATTCTGATTAAAGAGATCTTTAAATAGCAAACAAAACTCAGATCCCTCTCCAACATTATTCCCAGTTTTCACCACTCACTCCTCTTCTCATTGCTATGCTTTTCTTGTTTAAGTGAAAATAATTTTCCTATAAACTAAAGACTCTAGTGAGTTTTTATAATAGAAATAGAATCTGCCAAAATGCCTATCCAAAACCCATCTGTTGCAGAAAACATTTCAAATTCATTGACCACCTACTCCACATTGCCACACTTCCAATTCTGTTCACATTATTGAAAAAAAAAAAAAATAAAGCCATTTCTTCCTGGGTAGAATTCACTGCATATCATTTCCAGCCACCCACAAGTAAGTTCTACAATAAATGGCTAGGCAATATCCAATGCATAACAAGTGACAGATTGTTTTGCTACAGAATGTTCTACCACTTGCTGACTACCACTGTCTTACATTCCCTCATCTTCTCTCTCTTGAGAAACCACTTCCCATTTCTCTCCCACCCTCATTCAACTTTGCAGATAAAAGGAGATATCATCTCAGAGGCAGAAAGATAAGAATGCTAAGAATATAGAGACAAAAGGAAAATAAAAGAGATATAAAAGAAGGAAAAATAAGGCAATTGAAAGAAGGATCACTCTTATACCTCATGTGAGTGAAAGTCACTCAGTCGTGTCCAACTCTTTGTGACCCCATGGACTATACAGTCCATGGCATTCTCCAGGCCAGAATACTGGAGTGGGTAGCCTTTCCCTTCTCCAGGGAATCTTCCCAATCCAAGGATCGAACCCAGGTCTCCCGCACTGCAGGAAGATTCTTTACCAGCTGAGCCACAAGGGAAGTCCTATGAAGCCTTATGCCTCATATTTACATCCTAAAAGTTAAATAATGTAAAAGTAGTATAAATATATGATTTGTTGTCTTAATATAAGGTGAGATTGTAAATTAATTTGTAAATAAGATCACACGGTTCTGCTCTTATATGTATACATACTGTAAGGATGGACTTCTAAATGTGTGTACTTTTCAGAATATTTCCTAATTATTGTTAGGATTTGTATTGGTTTCCCTTTGAAATTTGGACTATAGCAAAAATGTTAACAGATGTGAGGCCAGAGGCATGTTTCATTGCTAAATTTTAAATGCTGTTGCTTAAGTGAATTCTAAACTATTTTAATAGATATTACTCTTTTCTTGGGATGGAGGGAAGGAATTTTTGGGTTGTTTATTTTAATGAATAATAGTGTCAGTTGGAATACAACCTTTGAGTGTTTTTGATTTCACAGGTACTCCAAAAGCCAAGTCGAGTGACTGAGAATTCTGAAAACATCTCCAATGTTGTGAGTCAAAGTTGAAAGGAATAACATCTGAATACTGCTGGCAATTTATGTTTTCTGGGTAGATGTGTATATCACTAGCCCAAAGAAGGAAAATTCATTAACAAATAAAACAGAACTTTAAAAAGACCTTAAAAAAAGAAATCAGAAGAATTTATACAAAATCTGCTTCAGGTCAAACACAGGGCTCCAAAAATCTACCATCTGGGAAGATCTCAGGCTGTATTCCTAAATCAAAGTAAATAATATTCTGAGAGAATACTATCTTAAGAAATCAGTTACACTCCACATTGCCCTGACTCTATTAGTTTACTAAATTTGGCAAACAGACTTTGCAGCAGGGAGTTATCATTGTTGTGTCCAGGCAAGCAGGGAAACCCAACAGAAAAGTTGCCTGACAGAAGCAATGGGCATTAACAAAGCTGTAAGTTTCATGCTTATAATTTTACCAGCAGCAATGAATTTGATAGTCTAGAAGGCAATGGCACCCCACTCCAGTACTCTTGCCTGGAAAATCCCATGGACGAAGGAGCCTGGTGGGCTGCAGTCCCACGAAGAGTCGGACACGACTGAACGACTTCACTTTCACTTTTCACTTTCATGCACTGGAGAAGGGAATGACAACCCACTCCAGTGTTCTTGCCTGGAGAATCCCAGGGACAGGGGAGCCTGGTGGGCTGCCATCTATGGGGTCGCACAGAGTCGGACACGACTGAAGCAACAGCAGTAGCAACTTCTCCTCTGCACTGATAAGAGACCGCTGGGATTACTGTACTCAGCTCTGGGTGAGAAAGGGAAAACACAGAGGAGACATCAGGAGACACAGTCTGAGGAAACAATGTGAATGGTGTAGAAATTTAGATCAAGACCAGAAAGAGGAGATGTGCATCAGGAGAAAAGAAATGCCATCAGATTTTTCAAGGGTTACACTGTGAGTGAAATTTTAGAAATTTTCTGTGTGATCCTGAATGGAATAAGTGTGTGATGATAAGATGCATTTTTGTTTTATTTCTGAAAAAAGTACAACTTTTAATCTCAGCAAGCATAAGAGAATCCAGTTTCTTCAGAAGAAAGATAATTTCCTTCCCCTGGAGTTATTAAAATATGCTGTAAAAGACCATCGGGTGTAGTATAAAAAGAATCTAAAATTCAGGTCACCTGTAGATAATGGTCTCCTCTAACCCTGAGACTTTATCATCTAGAAACACAACCATAAAATGCAAACCTAAGACAAATTAAATGAGAGTTTGTATATCTGATGATAACAGTGTTTATTTTCCATTCACCTGGAAGCATTTACAATCATCCTGAAGATGTCCCATTACAACTTTCCTAGTACACTGGCCAAACGTTTATATTAACAAAACAAACACATTCGTATACAAAACATTTTTTGTATACAAAAATTGAGAAAAAAGAAAAAGTTCATTAAGTCATCAAATTCATCAATTTAATTTTCATTTGAGTAAGCACCTCTGTAATTTGCAAGAAAGAGTCACAGGACTAAATCTATGTATAATCTGCAAACTTTGAATAATACCGATCCTAGTCAGCTTTTAAGTACTTACATTGAAAACTAAAACTAAAAAACTAAAGGAACAGCTACCTGGAAATTTCACCAATAATACTTGCAATTAAACCTAAAAGCAATTATGGAATTTGTGTTAGACACAAAAGAATGATTAATACTGCACTATATTACCTTGTTTGACCACATTCCATTATCAAACAACACTGATTACTCTTTCTACCTAAAGAGATTTGTGAAAAACACTACAGATAAAGACTATTAATGTTTGACAACTTTGGTCACAGTCAACTTCGTATTTCCAATGTCAATATTTTATTCCAACTTCATTAAAAACCTTTATGTCCAGTTTTGGGAGAGAGGGGAGAAAATTCATCCCAATGGCTGCAGAGCTTATTTTACTTTAAGAAAATGGAAAAAAACAGAGATCCCAGTGGTTGTGCTTATGTTCTATAAGAGTTCTCTATAAAAAAGTTCTCCAAAGGCATAGCTTACATTTTGGGGTTGGAGGTGGGGTATGTATTCAGGTCAGCAGAGTTATCTATTATATCTTTTTACATTGTATTTGTACAGGTCAAACTCTTGGGGAAATACTTTTTATACTGAATCATTCTGGTTAGAATTACAACTATTTTTCATAAATTGAATTAATTTGGACTTTATGGAAGATTTACTAAATAAAAAAGTATTCTAAGAAAAGTCTGGTCAATCTACTCCTCATTGAAGAGACAAGGGTGACATCTGATGTTCATGAAGAATTCTAATCTCCATCAAATTTCATCAGCAAAGGAAATGAAGACATGAAGACATCTATCCAAAATGCAATTAACAAAAGATAAGTTATTGTCTAAAAATATGTTCACCATGATATAATGGTATAATGATAGAAGGTGATTGGGACTGATATCCATGACAGAAAAAGGAGAGTTATGAGTAAAATGTGTCTTAGTTTTGTGCTAAATACTGATTATGGAAAAAAAGTGATCAAATTGACCACATGGATGCTTTAATCTATTTAATAGTTAGTAAGGAAATGACACTTTTATTTTTTAACTCATCACAAAAATGAAAAAGAAAAATCTGCCATAATCAGACAATTGGGATTAATAAGTATTAGTTAATACAGTCTACTGAGAGCAGTAGGCCCTATGGCTTTATTTATCTTTTCTCCACCTTGGACTATTCAATAGAATACATGAACCATAAATATAATCTCTGAACTTAAATCACATCTAGGAAAAAAAGCATCTACTGAAGCAGTTAATATGTTAAATAGTCTTTTAATTAACTGGAGCTTTAATTTTACTGTATTTTATTTTCCACACTATCACTTGACCTTTGAACAGTACAAATGCAGGTTTCTTTTGATACTATTTTTAAATTGTGGGAAATTGTACTATGTAATGTTAAAAGCTAATTCATAGAATTCATTATTTATTATTATTATCAAGAGAAAATATTTGGAAACTAAACACAATGAATTTCTAGATCATGGAAAATTCACCATCTCAAAGAAAAAAGACTTTCAATTAATTGAACTGAAATTATCTGGTATTTATTAAAGGCCAACACACCTCACTAAGGCATTTTCTGCAATTTTGTATTGCTATCTTAAATATTTACCACATTTAAAGAAATAATGTAT
>SJYQ01003667.1:393232-405010 GCA_006410935.1 Redunca redunca | reverse complement strand
CATTGCTTTGAAAAAAATAATAAAATATTTTCTACAGGAATGAAAGAAAACTGCCACCTGGGAAGTCTATATTGACAAATAGTAGTCTGCAAACGTAGTGAAATGTAAATTACAGTGGATGTTAATACCCACTTCAGTTAAGGTAAGCATTTTATCTCCAGTCGCCTTATCATTCAAGCAGGGGAAAAAGTATCTCCTACTCAGAGGGTTACTGTAAACATTGAATATACCCTCCAACACACACACACACACACACACACACACACACACACACACACAGATGCACTGAATACTTGCTGAATAATTGACTGAATGTAAGGAATATGGGGCTTCCAAGGTGACACTAGTATTAAAGAACCCACCTGCCAATTCAGGACACATAAGAAACAAAAATTTGATCCCTGGGTTGGGAAGATCCCCTGGAGGAGGGCATGCCAACCCATTCCAATATCCTTGCCTAGAGAATCCCATGGACAGAGGAACTTGGTGGGCATGGGGTCGCAAAGAGTTGGACATGATTGAAGTGACATCACACATGCACGTGTGCCCTAACATTGAATAAATTAAATTTTCTAAAAATAGTGTAAATCTAAACATAAAACCCTAAACATTTAGTGTATTAACAAGTATATTTTCATCATATACAATAGGATCTCAGTCTAAAAGAATGAGTTGAAGAGAGAGAAGAGATTTCACTTTCATTGTAGCCCACACATACAGTTTTGAAACAGAGCAGGACCCCGTGGACCTTGCCCCCTGTATCCTGAGCCTGCCTTTTGTTTGTGGAAAAACTTTAGCCAAAGAATAGGCTTAATTAGAGAAGTGAGAACAGGAAAAAACAAAGGAAAACAGTCAAAGGAGAGCAAATAATAATAGTTCAGTCATTAAGCATGGTCAAGGACATTTAGTTCCTTCTCAAGGGCTATATTGATCATATTCTGAGTCATATATTGTAAACTATCTTGTAGATGCTGAAACCCCCACCAGAGGGTGGAAGAAGTCTTGATGACCAGACTATAGCTATGAAGTATTCTGCCATAATTCTGAGAACTGGCCTCAAGATATAGAAACAAAGCCACCCTGGAACTGAAGATTAACTGTACTTAAAACAATCAAGACTGCTGCTGCTGCTGCTGCTGCTAAGTCGCTTCAGTTGTGTCCAACTCTGTGCAACCCCATAGACGGCAGCCCACCAGGCTCCCCCGTCCCTGGGATTCTCCAGGCAAGAACACTGGAATGGGCTGCCATTTCCTTCTCCAATGCATGAAAGTGAAAAGTGAAAGTGGAGTCACTCAGCTACTGGTGACCAATTTCAAGATGACTATTAGAATTAATTGAAATGTTTCTGGCATACAGCCCCCTCTCTCTGATTGTAAAAACGTTTGCCCCATGATTATCAGGGGGAGAGTCAGGCTTTAGAAGGA
Organism: Redunca redunca; assembly: GCA_006410935.1. Lineage (NCBI taxonomy): Eukaryota > Metazoa > Chordata > Mammalia > Artiodactyla > Bovidae > Redunca > Redunca redunca. The sequence continues at coordinate 403,586 of SJYQ01003667.1, read as the reverse complement.
CTACTCTCTTCCTCTGGTTGCTGACATCCAAAATAAAGCAAACTTTTCTCTCTACCAACCTGGCCTCTTTAGTGGCTTTTGAACAGTGAGCAGCCAGACCCTATTTTTGGTTACATTTTTACACTAGTGACCTGAAATAAGAAAGAACATACGCTGTGTCCTTTTTTTTCTTTGTGGCAGAATATGTTTATACAGTAAGATTCAGCCTGATGTGACTGCAATTTAGCAAAACATAGAATTATACCAAGATTTCAGATAAATAAAACATTTGAAGAATGACATGTTTGAGAAAAGTGAGAGAGCCTAATAAAAATATGAATTAGATATACCAGGAGAAACAAGCCAACCTCATTTCCAAAGAAACAACAAGATAAATAAGAGAGGGGGAGAAATTATGCAACAAGTTAAGATGACCACATGAATATCAAAATACTCCTGGTATACCTAATTCTGTGTTGTTGTTTTTTTTTCCATTTCCTTCCATTTTTTTGTTGTTTGTTTTCTATTCACAGTGGGTAAGAAGAATATAACAAAAATGTTTCCTAATACAGAACATTTTTGCCAGAATAAATATCTTACAAAAGGAGGTTTGCAGGATACAAAACACTGAGCTTGGAAAGTGCAAACTGAAGGGCTCCCTCAGAGGGATCTGAACTTGATCTATTAATATCTTCAATGTAACTGTGCGACTGAGGGAAGGACATCATTCATAATGTCAAAAGATAGAAGGACACAGAACACTGGCCTACAGCTAAAGAAAAAGAAGAAGAAGAAGAGAAAAAGAGCTTTAGCTGGTTATTTTAAAAGTTCTTAGGACTGAGGTCAACTGGTCTGAACCACTAGCAGACAAGCACACAATGATGATTGCAGTTTATGAACCATCAAGGACCCTTTGTTAAACGTATTAGCACCAGTGGTGAAGATGGCAAGTTAGGATCAGAATCATTCTTAGCATTATGGAGTTAATTAAGAGAAATGATGCAAATTCTAGGGAGACCAAGTAAATATACCTTCATTGAATCATCCCCTCTTGCCATGAGCTAACTGTTTAAGGGTCCAAGTAACCAAAAGACCCCTTTTGTATGTAAATAGACTCAAATTCAGATCCTTGGGCCATTTTACATTATTTTTCTAGTTAAAGTTATCTCTCTGTTTTAAAATAGTTTATTTTCCTGTTTATAAAAGTAACACATACTTATTACAAATATTCAGAGAAATAAAGTTTACTGTTAATTCAATCATACAAAAAAAGCTACTATAGGCATACTGCTTTATATTCACCTTTATCTTTACTAATGGCAAACAAACTCATACATTTTTTTTCTTAAAATGGAATCACACTGCACAACCCATTTTAACCTAATTCTTTCTTATAGATCAAGGGCATAGTCATAGATGAAGAAAATAATAAATTTGGTTCAGAATAAGAATAGGCTAAGCTAAAAGTAGAGTAACAATAAGAGAAACTAGCCCCTTTATTTTCCTCACAGCTGCAGATCCTGGCTCCAGGTAGGCTGTAGGGGAGAGTGGAGAATGAATTTTTAGATGTTGTTAAATTCGTCCATTGAGGTAATAACATGGCCTAGTCATTTATTCATTCAACAAACATGTACTGAGTGGCAACCAAGTGTTGGCCCTGCGTTAGTAGCTAAGCCACACCAACATGGTTAAAGGTCCTGTTATCAAGAATTTCTTCCTGAGTCCTCACCCTGCTATGGACTCTGGGATGACAGGCAGCATCTTTGATTCATTTTAACACTAATACACAGCAGAGTGTTGAAATGCTGCTAAATGAACTGAACTGAAGGAAGCCATACAAGTAACCATTTGAAATTCAGGGTGGGAAATATGGCAGTGGGAGCCAACTCAAAGTGCAGCACAGGCACAGAAGGTCTGGGGAGAAGACATAAAAGAACCTTCTCTCTCCAAGTTGGAGAGAAATTTGAACTGCTACTTTCCAAATTATAAGGGAATTAGATATGGTAGTTCATGCATACACAAATAAATTTCCAAATTTAATGTTTAACTTTGAAGCATACTGTGCATAATATCACATCATTAAAAACTTTTAACACTTCATTCTAATAAAATCACAATATCTATGTATCTTACCAATGATCCCTTCTCAAGAAATATGGTAAAAGTGAATGTTTTAAGTCTGAGGAAATGGGAAGAATAATTTTTCATACAATTCAGATCTGTGTCTACAACTTACAGAGTTCTATTACTACATATTCTTATTCAAAGGAGCAAAATATGAGGGGTTTTTTAATTCAATAAGAAGACAAATCAAAATGTACTATGCATCCTCTGTGAGGAACAATACAAACTAATCTATATATTAGATCATTTACTTAGTACATCAATGCTATGAAGTAAGCATTACTACCTAAATTTTATAAAATATGAAACTGACACACAGATAGGTTAAATAAAGTGACTGAGATCACAAAGCTAGCAAATGGCAGAGGTGAGATCTAAACTCGAGAAATCGGTTTTGATTCTACTGTGCCCCAAGGACCTACTCAAACTCCAAACTCTTCAGTATTTATGTTGATCTATCAACAATATAGTTAGAATTGTACATCCATAAATGGTATGCATCATGTATCATATTAAAATAATCTTTTAAGCCTCTTGCCATATTGCTACTCAAACACTAGTTTAACATGGATATACAAGGTTTGATATGTGTTGAATAGATTTTTATCAAAATCAAAGTGGGCCCAAAAGGTTTTCATTTCAATGTCTTATTTTTAATGTACCCACAAACACAACATGATAATTTATGGACATGGAGAGAGGGAAGGAGAGGGTGAGATATATGGAAAGAGTAACATGGAAATGTACATTACCATGTGTAAAATAGATAGTCAATAGGAATTTGCTGTATGGCTCAGGAAACTCAAACAGGGCTCTGTGTCAACCAGAGGGTGGGATGGGAAGGAAGATGGGAGCTTCAAAAGGGAGGGGATATATGTATGCCTATGGCTGATTCATGTTGAGGTTTGACAGAAAACAGCAAAATTCTGTAAAGCAATTATTCTTCATTAAAAAATAAATAATTTTTTAAAAAAGCATTGGTGATATTGAAGGAAGATTTAAAGGAAAATCTCCACAAGCACTAGATTTTGTCTCATCATTCTCTCCCAGTAAAGTTTTACAAAATAAGTGAAAAGACAAGCTAATTTAGACAATGATCAGATTTCCAACAGTGTTGATTTTGATTGTTAATAATGATACTTACTATATTAAATTTAGAAATCCCAAATAGTTTCCAGGAAGATGCTTCAAATGGCAATTTTGTTGTTGTTGTTGGCTGTGTTCTTAATGGTATCAATGATCCAACTTTTTCTTCTGTGTAAAATTTCTTTTACTTTAAGCAAAAGTTGGTTTATTTAAACATGTTTTTTCTGCTATGTGTTAAAGTATAAGAAAATATTAGCAAATTAAGTAGATAATATTTTTCATCCAAATGTTTGCTGCTGCTGCTGCTAAGTCGCTTCAGTCATGTCCGACTCTGTGCGGCCCCATAGATGGCAGCCCACCAGGCTCCTCCATACCTGGGATTCTCCAGGAAAGAATACTGGAATGGCTTGCCATTTCCTATTCCATCCAAATGTTTCAGCTCAATTCAGTTGCTCAGTCGTGTCTGACTCTCCGCGACCACATGAACTGCAGCACGCCAGACCTCCCTATCCATCACCAATTCCAGGAGTCTACTCAAACTCATGTGCATTGAGTTGGTGATGCCATACAGCCATCTCATCCTCTGTTGTCCCCTTCTGCTCCTGCCCCCAATCCTTCCCAGAATCATGGTTTTTTCCAATAAGTCAACTCTTCACATGAGGTGGCCAGAGTATTGGAGTTTCAGCTTCAACATCAGTCCTTCCAATGAACACTCAAGACTGATCTCCTCTAGGATGGAATGGTTGGACCTCCTTGCAGTCCAAGGGACACACAAGAGTCTTCTCCAACACCACAGTTCAAAAGCATCAATTCTTCAGTGCTTAGCTTTCTGCACAGTCCAACTCTCACATCCATACATGACTACTGGAAAAGCCATAGCCTTGACTAGACGGTTCTTTGTTGGTAATGTCTCTGCTTTTTAATAAGCTATCTAGGTTTGTCATAACTTTTCTTCAAGGGGGCAAGTGTCTTTTAATTTCATGGCTGCAGTCACCATCTGCAGTGATTTTGGAGCCCCCAAAAAATAAAGTCTGACACAGTTTCCACTGTTTCCCCATCTATTTCCCATGAACTGACGGGACCAGATGCCATGATCTTTGTTTTCTGAATGTTGAGCTTTAAGCCAACTTTTTCGCTCTCCTCTTTCACTTTCATCAACAGGGTTTTTAGTTCCTCTTCACTTTCTTCCATAAGGATGTTGTCATCTGCATATCTGAAGTTATTGATATTTATCCCTGCAATCTTGATTCCAGCTTGTGCTTCTTCCAACCCAGCATTTAGACGGTAAGGCATCTGCCTGCAATGCGGGAGACTCGGGTTCGATTCCTGGGTTGGGAAGATCCCCTGGAGAAGGAAATGGCAATCCACTTCAGCACTCTTGCCTGGAAAATCCCATAGACAGAGGAGCCTGATAGGCTACAGTCCATGGGGTCCCAAAGAGTCAGACACGACTGAGAGACTTCACTTCTTCTTCACTCTGCATAGAAGTTAAATAAGCAGGGTGACAATATACAGCCTTGACGTACTCCTCTTCCTATTTGGAACCAGTCTGTTGTTCCATGTCCAGTTCTAACTGTTGCCTCCTGACCTGCATATAGGTTTCTCAAGAGGCAGGTCAGGCGGCCTGGTATTCCCATCTCTTTCAGAATTTTCCAGTTTATTGCGATCTACACAGTCAAAGATTTTGGCATAGTTAATAAAGCAGAAATAGATGTTTTTCTGGAACTCTCTTGTTTTTTCAATGATCCAGTGGGTATTGGTAATTTGATTTCTGGTTGCTCTGCCTTTACTAAAACCATTTGTTTTAACCCAAATGTTTAAATTAAGGTAAATCCTTGTTGCATAGAACTCTTGAAAAAAAAAAAAATGAGAGTATTATGCCAGTGCCCAGTCTAGAATATCCAGTATACATAACAAGCTAACAGGGTCAATAAAATAAGAAACAAGAAGGCTGCATAAAACTGCTTCTGGGAATTTGTAATAACACAGAGTGAAATAGTTTACCTGGGGCAAGTTGTACATGGATGCATTCAAAGCAATAGTTAATCAGCTATAATTTTTACTGTAAATATGATAACATGCTTGATATCCTTAAATGAAATTCCTTTTCATGAAAGTATTAGATTGATTTTTTCAATATGCAATGTTTAATAAAATTAGAGAAATTAATATCTTATCAAAGGCATGTCAAACAGGGACCTCTTAAGTACCAGCATGTAGCAGGAAAAGACAAATGCAGACTTTCAGGGTAAAGGACCAAAGAATGTGGTAGGAAAATTATAATTTTTCATCAGTTCTTACAGAAAATCAGAGAAGAGGGGAAGCTTCTGTATAGAGGAACATACAGTTGGAGGAGAAGCAAAGAGGAGAAATTCCTAGACTGGGTCCTGTCCTTCTCAGGTTTTGGGGTCCTCTTACTGTTCACAGTCTCTAACTCACTTCTATCCTAGGTGAACAAGGGACTGAAGACATGGGAGAAAGTACAAAGGCAGAGTAGCCAATGATGGAAGTTAGAAACAAAAAATGGCATATTTAAAATGAGGAAGAAATGGTGAGTATCATTTAGATTAAGTAGTTATTTACTGCCATACAGGAGTTCACACAGCTCCCAATGTGCTTCAATAAATACCAGGGTATAGAGTATGCACATCAGGGAAATATGACTCAGTGCCCTGAAGAGGACAACTAATTTACTGTAAGGAAGTGAATTCTTTACTGGGAAAATCCTATATAGTATAAATCATATAAACAGCACTCTTAGGGCCAGAGAAATATTAAAATTCTATTGCTCTTATTAATCTGTAAATGATACTTAAGCAGTTAATTGTTATTTGAAATGATGACAAAACAGCATTTATTGTAATCAGTCTAATTCAGTTCAGTTCAGTTCAGTCACTCACTAGTGTCTGACTGTTTGCAACCCCAAGGACTGCAACATGGCCAGGCTTCCCTGTCCATCACCAACTCCCAGAGCTTACTCAAACTCATGTCCATTGAGGCAGTGATGCCATCCAACCATCTCATCCTCTGTTGTCCCCTTCTCCTCCTACCTTCAATATTTCCCAGCATCAGGGGTTTTCCAATGAGTCAATTCTTCACATCAGGTAGCCAAAATATTGGAGTTTCAGCATCAACATCAGTCTTCCAATGAATATTTAGGACTGATTCCCTTTAGGATTGAATGATTTGATCTCCTTGCAGTTCAAAGGACTCAAGAGTCTTCTCGAACTGTAAAAGCATCAGTTCTTTGATGCTCAGCTTTCTTTATTGTCCAACTCTCACATCCATACTTGACAACTGGCAAAACCATAGCCTTGAATAGACGGACCTTTGTTGGCAAAGTAATGTCTCTACTTTTTAATATGCTGTCTAGGTTAGTTATGGGTTTTCTTCCAAGAAGCAAGCGTCCTTTAATTTGAAGGCTTCTGTCATCATCTGCAGTAATTTTGTAGCCCCCCAAAATAAAGTCTGTCACTGTTTCCATTGTTTCCCCATCATTTGCCATGAAGTGATGGGGCCAGATGGCATAATCTTAGTTTTCTGAATGTTGAGTTTTAAGCCAACTTTTTCACTCTATTCTTTCGCTTTCATCAAGAGGATCTTTAGTTCTTCTTCGCTTTCTGCCATAATCAGTCTACTTATTAAATGTCAATGATAATTCTCATCAACTAAGATACAACAGACTAACTTGTAAACTTGCCAAATGTTAATGAAAAACAAATGCTAACTATTAATTTAATTTTAGTTATTTCTGAGTTTTAAAATTTTTATATTTATGAAATATTGAGCAAATAAGATGCAACAGTTAGAACCAGACATGGAAGAATGGACTGGTTCCAAATGGGAAAGGAGTACATCAAGGCTGTATATTGTTACCCCACTTATTTAACTTATATGCAGAGTACATCATGTGAAATGCCAGGCTGGATGAAACACAAGCTGGAATCAAGATTTCCAGAAGAAATATCAATAACCTCAGATATGCAGATGATACCACTCTTATGGCAGAAAGCACAGAGGAATTAAAGATCCTCTAGAAGAAAGTGAAAGAGGGGAGTGAAAAAGCTTACTTAAAACTCAACATTCAAAAAACTAAGATTAATGCATCTGACCCTATCACTTCATGGCAAATAGATGGGGAAACAATGGAAACGGTGAGAGATTTTACTTTCTTGGGCTCCAAAATCACTACAGATGGTGACTATAGCCATGCTATTAAAACATGCTTGCTCCTTGGAAGAAAAACCATGGCAAACCTAGACAGCATATTAAAAGGAAGAGCCATTATTTTGCCAACAAAAGTCTGTCCAGTCAAACCTATGGCTTTTCCAGTAGTCATGTATGGATGCAAGATTTGGACCATAAAGAAAGCTGAGCACTGAAGAACTGATGCTTTTGAACTGTGGTGTTGGAGAAGACTCCTGTGAGTCCTTTGGACTGCAAAGAGATCCAAGCAATCAATCCTAAAGGAAATCAGTCCTGAACATTCATTGGAAGGACTGATGCTAAAGCTGAAGCTCCAATACTTTAGCCAACTGATGTGAAGAATTGACTCATTAGAAAGACTCTGATGCTGGGAAAAATTTAAGGCAGGAGGAAAAGGGGATGACGGAGGATGAGATAATGGGATGGCATCATGGACTCAATAGACATGAGTTTGAGCAAGCTCTGGGAGTTGGTGAAGGACAGAGAAGAGCCACAGTCCATGGGGTTGCAAAGAGTCAGATATGACTGAGCAACTGAACTGAACTGAAGGAATTAATCTTTATTTCCATCAGCTTTTTAATCTAACTATTAATAACCTTAAGATGCAAAGATACCCTTGTAAAATTATCTTAAAATACAATTAAGACTAATAAAAGCCTTATTTTTAAGCATTTTATCTATCTCAAATACAAATTTAGATATCAAAGAATAATGCCTACATGTTAATATAAACAATTTGTTTGCTACAGAAATGGATTCATTTAAATATCCTATGCATTCATTTATGGTAGTTGATAACCTGAGTTTCAATCAACTCCAATATTATAATTCTTGCTGCTGCTACTGCTGCTAAATCACTTCAGTCATGTCCAACTCTGTGCGACCCCATAGACAGCAGCCCACCACGCTCCCCCGTCCCTAGAATTCTCCAGGCAAGAACACTGGAATGGGCTGCCATTTCCTTCTCCAATGCATGAAAGTGAAGAGTGAAAGGAAAGTTGTTCAGCTGTGTCCAACTCTAAGCAACGCCATGGACTGAAGCCTACCAGGTTCAGGCAAGAGTACTGGAGTGGGGTGCCATTGCCTCCTCCAATAATTCTTGCTATCTGATATTAAATATCCCACTCTATTAATTAATATGCCAGATATTAAAAATACCATTTAAACATCAGTTCTATTAAAGTTTTCCCACATTTAAATGAAATCAAGTATATTTTGCTGGTTTCTATATACTTCCAAAATATAAGTCTCTCCTTTTGTAAATGTAATATTAAATTACATTGCTAAACCAATAAGTATTTTCCCTGATGAAAACTGAGGGAGTGTTAGACTTTCACAAATGGATCTTTTTTTCAGTGATGTTAACTGATATGTGTTTTGAAAATTTTGCTTGAAACCAGTACAGCAGATGGATAGATATTGTCTATGGTCAAGATGCAATAATTAATTTTCTAGACTTAAGAATAAAATACAATAATGTTGATAAAGTTGGATCCAATGCAAATTTAATTTAAAGTGTATATGAAAAGTAGGAATATATAAAATACAAATGATCAAGATGGTCTGTGAAAGTGGCTGGCAATTTCAAAAACTGTATCAAAACCTGTAAGGAAGTCAGTTTGATACTAGGCAACACTGGTTCATTTTTAATGACATGTCTTCACATGAGTCTCTCCAGCTCTCTTTAAACTGACAAATACATGGGACATTTGAACATCTTTAAGCATTCTGGATTTTACATAGGAAATACAACATATCAAGTAATTTTCATTCTTATTCTCAGTGGAATTTAAATATTTAGTAGATCAGCTCAAATGAAAAGGTGCTGTGCATTTCTTGGGTTGACATTACATGTCACATACTCATTTGTTTAGTTCTCCTTTTCATGGCTCTAAAGTAAGGTATATTAAAGTGGAGAATTTCTCTGTTTTGTTCACTGTTCCCTCATCAGTAGAAATCAGTGTGTAGCACATGAATGATCTATGCTTGTTGACTCAATAAAAGAATGAAAAAGGTCAAGAAAACTGTAATGTTTTAGTAAAAAGTGTCATCATTAAAAAAAAAATCCCATGAACTTAGAATACATGTAGGTTTAAAATAGCATGGATATGAACTGAAAATAATGTTCATTTTTAAACTATTTTTTCAACATCAAGTTATAAAAACAAAACCTGTGAACCTCTCCATGATATGCCATAACACTAAGGGGTCTATGAGTCGTACTGAAAAGGAGAATGACATATAAAATAACTCAATAATAATGTAAAATGCTATAATAGAGTATGAAAATATGCTAGGAGAGCCCAAGGAAGGGAATATCTAACTGCCTACAAATCAGAACAGGCTGTGTTGAAAGTGAAATTTGACTTAAGACTGGAAGGATGATCAGAGTATAGCAATAACAATTGGAAGCTATTCCAGGGAAAGGATGAAAGTATAAAGGATTTATTATATAGCTTGGGAAAACTGCTCTTTTTTTTTTTCCTATAAGTTACAATTCAGGATATTTTAGGGGAAATGATAGAATTCAGTCTGGAAAAGTAGCTGTAAAATTAATTATTATTTGTGATTAAAGTATTAAGTAAAGTGAAATTATTTTGGCTGTCTGTAGATAAGCAACTCTCACTATCTAGCTCTTTTGCTCCTTTTAAGTGGAAATATATTTGGAAAAAGATGAACAGGATACATAACTCCTTAAATGCCATGTCCGTAGTGGGTATTAGTTCATTATCTAGAGCACATGAATTAGTTATTAAATGGAAACTACCAGACTTTTATCAAAGCTGGTAATTCTATATAAAACGCTTATCATAATATTTGGATTGGTAGTATGCTAATTGCTTTCTTATCACATGAGACAACTTGGTGCATGAAAGTCATTAGTATTTTAAAGCAGTGATAATACTTTAATATATATTAATAACTTTCCTAAGATTAACTCATTTCATGTTCACTCACA
>SJYQ01003667.1:383218-393218 GCA_006410935.1 Redunca redunca | reverse complement strand
GCTTTGATATTATATATAGCAAAGTATTTTCACATAATATTCATTAAAACTTACTTAAAAATGACAAAAATGGAGACTAGAGACACTATATATTGCCTGAGAATAATACTATCTTTAATAGTGGATGAGAAAATGTTTCTGTTTTAATCATCTTCAGATATTCACAAAAAGCTAAATAGCTAAAAAGAGAAATCCTGTATTAGTATCTCATAGCTAAAGGCAGGCCACACTTGAGTATTATAATGGGAAACAAGGGCTGGGGACAGGAAATACCTCTGTCCAGTGCTCTGACTTTTTAGTATTATCTTGGTAGCCTAGATGTCAGTGATTTTATCTCACTCTTCATCCTAATGGTTCACAGGTATTATATTTAGCAGTACTAGGATGCAAACAAAGCTAGAGCATTATTTTACAAAACAATTTGATACTTAAAAAAATCATTGCCTAGTAACCATAAGGATAAATCTCATTTTGCTGGATTTTCTCATGTTTGTTTTGTGGGTTTGTATTGTTTTAATTTAAATTAAATATTTAGAGGGTGACCATAATCTCTGTAGTTCTGGAAACTTCCAAAAGCTTTAACCTAGCTTTGTTTAGCAAAAATAATTTTGGTTTTTCTCTCTTTGCTTCTGAATTGTCAAATTCTACTTCTCTCTATGTCCTGAACTCTTTCTGAACATAGTTTGGTATACTAAATTTACTTTCTGAGGTCATTTTTTCCACATTGAGTTGACTTTGGAAATCTAGAGTATGCCTTAATCTCAATTAAATGTCATAATTGTTGACATAAAGATAACACAGGATTAAGCTTCATTCTTTTAAATTACTTAAACTTACATATAACATATGATTGCAATATGTTTTTAATTTATTTTATGTTATTGCAATCTTTTTTAAAGTCAAATTGATAGAAATTTTCATGAGCAATTTTCATTCAGTAGTGTGCTGAACTTTTCTTATGCATTTCTTCAAAACAAACATTTTTCCAGGAACTACACATTTATGAATTACAATAAAGTCATAATAAAAACTTTTTCCTGTCAAATTGAGGTTCAGTTCCGTTCAGTCGCTCAGTTGTGTCTGACTCTTTGTGACCCCATGGACTGCAGCACGCCAGACTTCCCTGGATCCATCATCAACTCCTGTAGCTTACTCAAACTCATGTCCATCACGTCGGTGATGCCATCCAACCATCTCATTCTCTGTCGTCCCATTCTCCTCCCACTTTCAATCTTTCCCAGCATCAGGGTCTTTTCCAATGAGTCAATTCTTCACGAGAATAGACAATAGGTGATTCTCTTTGGTTTGCACAAAGGACTTGTGATCAAATGGATCAGCTCCCTATACTCACTTTACTCCACAGTGAAAAAGCTGAAATCTAGACTGTAGTATCACTCTATACATAATTCCTCCATTCTCATCTTGTTGAAAACAATGGTAAAAACACAAAGGTCGCTTCTAAATTTTTCACGTTATACTTTGAAAATAAATAGAAAAAAATAACACTTGAGTGGGATTTTTACATAAATCAGGAAACTTAGTGGCTGAAAGGGTATTTAATAATGTTAGCTATCAAGAAAATATAATCAAATTGCAATGAAGTCATTTACATTTCAACAGAATGGTTGTTTGTAACAACAACAACAACAACAAAAACCGTAAATACCAACTATTGGAAAAGATGTGGCACACCCAGAAGTCTCATGTACTGCGGGCGGGAGTGTAAATTGGCATAACAATTTTGGAATATTGTTTAGCTTGGCAATATGTGCTAAAACTAAAAAAAAAAAAAAAAGTGTATTTTATGCCCCACAATTCTACTCTTATGTCTGTACTTAAAATAATTCCGTACATATGTGCACCAAAAGACATGCACTAAAAAGGAACTGGAAGGAAGCCCCAGATGGAATTCTAAAGGTAGGTAATGTTCTGTTTTTCGGTCTGGGTTCTGCTTATATGATTTTTTTTTTTTTTTTTAGTTTATGGAAGTATAGTTAGGATATGTGTACTTTTATTTAATTCTATGATAGTTCAACAACAATAAAAAAGTTTATTTAAAAATAAGCATCTTGGCCACTCTTTGACCTCAGAGGGAAATCATTTTATTTGAAATGATTGGGAATTCACATCACATATCATTTAGACACTAGTAAGGGAGTAATGCTATTGCATAGCTTATTTGAATCAGTAAACAGCTCTTAGACAAAATGGCAGAGACTGGTTAATTATTTACAAAACAATTTTCCTTTTTCTTCTGTGCATACATCAAGAAAATAATTCTCATTCTCTCTTGGTAGATAGCAGATATGTGACTGATGTGATCAGTGCAGTGTGTACAGGAGTGTCATTCACCACCTGTAGACCCAATTCGTAAATGTACAGCATAAATTTCCTCCATCTCTCTCTCTCTTTCTCCTTGTCTGGCAGATTCAAAGGATCAAGAGAGATGGCTAAGACCTAACAAATTGTATGACAACAAAGAACCTCATATCTGACCTACTCTTGACAGTGATACAAGAAATAAATGGTTCTGTGATTTGTTATTGAGTTTTGGAGTTGTAGCAGCAAGCATACCCTAGTACTAGCCCTGAAGCCAACCCAGTAAGCAAAGATAGCTATGACTAGTGAAAGAAGGTGAGAAAGGATAACTCTTCCCAAAATTGAAAAATGTAGTCCAATATACCCCCATTATGTTATAATCTAGATAATTTGATCCTAAACAAAGTAAATGGATCTGGTTGAAATCCAAAATCGTGGAGAACCATTTGTATAGAAATTCTGTAAAAAGAGTATGGCTTATCATAGGATGCAAAAATAATTCCCTCCTGAATTTTCATTCTGTACCTTACCATCATCCTTCGGAAGGTCTCTATTGTTCATTCTTAGCCCACCATCGTGTGTTCAATTTCTTTGATTCATTTCCCATAGTTTATTGGAGTTTTATTTGACACAATCACTGCTTATGTGCATAAACTCGGGACAAAATTTGTTGTACGTTGCAGGCTTTATTTATCTCTCCTATGAAATGTGGTTAATAATAATGTATTTGTTTAGTTAATTAAAAAATAAATAAATACAATAAAGTATGCAGGTTCTTGGGCTTCCCAGGTAGAGCAGTGGTTAAGAATCTGCCTGCCAATACAGAAGGCACAGACACGGTTTCAATCCCCGGGTCAGGAAGATCCCCCTGGAGGAGGAAATGGCAACCCATTCCAAAACTCTTGCCTTAAAAATCCCATGGACAGAGGAACCTAGTGGGCTATAGTCCATGGGTTGCTAAGAGCTGGACGTGACTGAGCATGCACGCGCACACACACACACTGCTTCTAATGCAGTGAATAGTCAATAAATGGTGGCAGCCCAGCTGTTATCAATGGTGTTTTTACTATTATTAGGAGATTCCTATTTGGGCTTACTTTTTAAAAATAATGCCACCTTGTTCACGATACTGTTCATGCAACGTATTCATGGTGTTAGGCCTCAAGGGATTCTATAAATTACATAAATTTTTGTATACACATCTGCAAGGAGATCCAACCAGTCCATCCTAAAGGAAATCAGTCCTGCGTGAGATCACTGGTAGGACTGATGGTGAAATACTCCAATACTTTGGCCACCTGATGCGAAGAGCTGTCTCATTTGAAAAGACCCTGATGCTGTGAAAGATTGAGGGTGCAGGAGAAGGGGATGACAGAGGATGAGTTGGTTGGATGGAATCGCCGTCTCAATGGACATGGGTTTGGGTGGACTCGGCAGTTGGTGATGGACAGGGAGGCCTGGTGTGCTGTGGTTCATGGGGTCGCAAAGAGTTGGACATGACTGAGCGACTGAACTGAACAGAACTCTTTTAGGTTTTCACTATATTCCCTGAATTTGTCTGTGGCTTTTGTGAGATTCACATTTATTTTGTGTTCCTAAAATACTGCCACAGCTCTATGTATTAGAGGAATAAATAAAGGATTAGTAGAAAATTTCAGTATTTAATTCTATAGCTCTTTATACTTTGTAAATTTATACTTTACCCTTAATTTCTCAAATATACATTTGTTGAACATATTAAAGTTTGCCTTGAACTAATCTTGTATCATAAATGATAAAAAAAAAAACAACACCTAGGTGTTTTAGGAGAATAAAACAATAAGCCTTCTTATACATGTGGCATATTTGAGGCATAGTTCTTTACATGGGATGGAAGATAGAAATTAATTTCACTCCACATGATGTGAGTTCATCCATCAGACAGTTTGTAAAGATACACTTCTGTATTCTATATGCTGGCCAACTCAAGTCAGTACAGCAGCAATTGGGTAAAATTTGCAGCTTAATCATGAAAGAACATCTCAGATTTTCCCTTATGCCTTTATTTTTTGATCTAGGAGCCATGTATGCCAACTCTGATGTCACTGCCACCTTTATTAAAGAGGAAACTATCTAAACCATTGCCAAAAGAAATCAGGCCATTGCTTATTTTATTATCAATTTGTGCTTCATGTATAGAAATGATTTTCGCTGCAGACTTCTAAAGTTAAACCAGTTGAATACTATACATTTATTAATAAAAATATTTTAAAGAAACTATATAATTCTAGAGTGGATATAATACTTTTATATTTTTTGCAATATGATATATGCAGAACAGATATCATTAGCTCCAACTTACAATGAGAAAATAAGTTCAGAAAAGTATGAAATCAAATTTAGAGGCACATGGTTAACAATGGGAGGAATAGGGGCTCTGACAGACAGGGTCTTCTACAAGCTGGGTAATAAACCCTGTTGCATTTCTTCTTTCACTAAATGCACATGCTTGACAAATGTATCTAACATTATTTTCAGACTTTTTAAAATTTTTGTAAGGTGTTCCTCAGTCTTACTCTTATTTTCTGTGCTTCTTTTCTTCCACGTGTTCTCCTTGTTAGCATATTTCTCAGTGTCTAACAGAATTTTACTCATCTTATTTCAAAATATAATTTTGTGAAAACATACAGATTTTGCACCACGTATATTAGCTGCACATTCACAAGATTAACCACAAGAATAATTAACTTTAAAATGACTCAACTTCCTTCAACCATGATAGTTCTGTCTTTATCGAATTTTAATGTCTTTTATTTTAATCAAACAATATCCCTTCACAGGATATACACTAAGAAATGAGTTTTCCTAAATGAAATTGCTTTTTTATTGCCACTCTACCATACACCCCATTTACATCTCTAGAACATTAAAACCACTTTTTGAATGCGACTTTACCAGCAAGTGAAGTGTGTTATCTTTGTAAGAGCTCTGGCAGATGAAGCACTCTCTCTACGGTGCAGGGAGACGAGCTGCACTAACAAGTCTTAATATCACCAGTGTTTTCACAAATTATCCACCAAAAATAGAGAAAAATGATGTATTCTCGAATCAATGAAAACTCGCGAGACTGAGATTTTTTTTTTTTAATTTTTCTGTCTTGAAAGAAGAGAGGGAAATTATTAGGACAATCACCTCAAAATATATTGAAGCAAAAAAATGTTTTGTTTTGAATATGTATATTTGCAAAGCAATTAAAGTACTAAGTAAATTCTTCCATCAGAAATAAAGATTGTTTAAAGATGCTTTAAGTACATGCATAGCGTGTTTTAACCACAATGGTTTGCTATGTAATTCCTAAACATAAGGAATGAGTTTCCAAAGTTAATACACTAACTTTAAAATAATGATCTTTAGAACTAAAATCATCAATTGGCTGGTTCCTTTACATTTATATTTTATTACTTTATATTTTTATTAAATATATTACTTTNGGAGACTAAATAGCATAGTCTGATCATTATATTAATGTTAGGTCAGGTAATTAGTTGGAGGAATGTTCGAAACCCATTCCTCCTTCTTGTGGCCAAGGTCATGGACCAGCATTCTTTTTACTGAAAAAGAATATAATGAAATAATTCTATGATGATGAACAGATGACCTCTTCCAAAAAATAGAATTAATTATTAATGTATTTAAATAAATTAAGCATTCAAATGAATAAATTTTAGATTTCAGTCTAGTAAGAAATATTCTAATTGCCTTAAAGAAGAAATGCCTTTTTGTTTGTTATTTTTTAGTCTAATCTGATCTAAATAATTTTGGTGTGAATTTTAAATATGTTATTAGCGTAAAGCATTAATTTCATAACAAATGATTAATTTGCTTTTAAAATTGTTTGGACTCTCATATCACATAATAGCATCTTAACATTTTTTTTTTCTTTTCAGGTTCTTTGGATTTTACCAGTGAAGAAATACATATTAAATACACATAATTTATTTTCATGATTAACTTTATTAAATTAGGAAAATATGTAAATGGTAGGTCCTAATTTCAGGAATATTTACATATTTCCTTTTTCAGTTTACACAGCTGAGGAAATTAACACATTTCATTAGGGCAAGCCCAAATCACATGCCACAGGTATCAATTCAATCACTGACTGAGTGCCAAAGCAAGAACAAAGCATGAGGTCAACCACACACATCAGAAAACTAAAACAGACAGGAAATATAATAAGTAACATGCAAAGTCAGAGTGGCCAAAATAGAACTCAGAAAATATTAATTTTGTTTTATCTTATCCTTCATAAAATAAACGGATTTAAGACGAAGCCATAAATGAGCACTTCAAAATCAACTCATTCATCCCTTAGCTAACAAGCAGAAACCTTTTTTAGTTGGCATTGACGATGGGCCTCAACTGGTCAAAAGATGTAGCTTTTTAAATGCTGGGATAATATTTTTAAAAATGTGACATTTTGCAAGTTTCTAAATTTCCATTGTTCTGACTGAATTAGTTCTTCTGTTACTGTTACTCTAGCTTCTACATACTCATTATAATTCCAATAAACTACTAAGATGAAGGAGTTTTAAAATGTTCATGATGAATAATGACAAAATGTTAATATAACTAGCAGTGCTGATCTTCATATTTTGTCTTTTTTTATTTTAGTTTGGAATGTAACTGCAAGTTTGGAAGACACATGGCTTTAGTCACAATTTTATATGACATGAGTTTACATGATGAGTCTTTTAATTAAGACTTTGTCTTCAGTTCTTGGCAGTATATATTATGTCAACTCTGATTTCACAATTTTTGAATTTTATTTTATTTGGGGGGATTTGCATTTTAATGAGATAAGACACTTAAATGAGATCTACCCTCTTAACGGTCTTTGAAGTACATAATATAATATATTAATGTTTAGAAAAACACGTAAAAACCATCTTTAGACAGTGCTGTGCCTTTTATCACTAACATTGGATCATCACCCTCCACATCTCATATGCACACATATGCGAAGGAGAAAAATAAGTGTTCACTGTTATCATCTAGTTTCTTGGAAATTATCCTAAATGTTATTGAACAAATTTCAAATTTCTGGCAACTTCTTCCTTGTTTAAATTC
The DNA here is from genome assembly GCA_006410935.1 of Redunca redunca. Lineage (NCBI taxonomy): Eukaryota > Metazoa > Chordata > Mammalia > Artiodactyla > Bovidae > Redunca > Redunca redunca. The sequence goes on along the minus strand of SJYQ01003667.1, from coordinate 385,790 downwards.
CAATTTTACAAGGCAATGCCTTGGTTTAAGTCAGCTTTAGAAATTATTTTTCTCCTCTACAAATTCACCTGTTTATCTCTAATCCCTGGGTAGTGCAAGGCTGATCCTATAATCTGTTAATATCTGATTTACCAAGAGCCAGTTGTGCCCCACAGAGACTAAGCCATTCTTCCTCCCCAGCACATTAAGAATTAATATTTACCCTTACTGGACCTTTCAGCCTACACAAGAAACTTGAACAAAAGCTGTGCAAATCCCTATCCAACATACACTAGGAGGATTAATAATAATTCCTTTTGATCAGAATTACTCGGTTGGCCAGCAATGGTTTCCATGGTAATCATGTGGTAGACAGGGCTGAGACTGATTTCATCAGTTGTAAGACATCATTAGAATTATCCCACATGTCTAATTATAACTTACCAGGACTGACTTCTACATAGTATAGCTCAGAGGCACAGAAAATGAAGTTATGAGTTTTAACTATTAGAAAGCTTCCACAGGAAAGAAATTATTTTACTTTCTCCTAATAAGATTTTTTTTGTCCCCCTGCCAAGAATGTTATGCATTAGAAGAAATTTTTTAAAAAAATTTTATGTAAGAAATGGAGTCAGAGTGGTACAACTATAATGAGAATTTCATTGAAACTTTGTTGTGCTAATAGAAAAATAGTTTGTAACACTAAAGTGTTTAAATTTTTGAAAATATGAGCATATTAGAAAGAATTATAACACCTGTGAAAGTTAATAAACAGAAACCTCAATTAAATATAGTTAGGAAACTGGAAGGGAGAGCTCTCATACCCTGCAAAGATAGTCCAACCTAACAGGAAAAAGAAACATTTCTCTTTTTTCCTGGCAATAACCCAGCCAATCAAAAGCCATGGACTCTTTTTACTAGAGCCCTTCCAATGTCCTTTTCAGCTGTATAAAAGCGTTCTCTTTCCCCATCTGTGCTGGGACTTGGATGTGGCTTGTCATGGCTACAGACAGCAAATTTCAGTTCCACTGAGTAAAACCATCTCTGCTGGAGAAGTATCAGGCAGTCTATTTGTTTCAGATGAACATAACCGAAACAAGTTGATATTAGAAGAGAAATATGTATGTTTGGGGGTGGATCCAAGTCCTGTAAGTATGTACTTTTGTCTTTGTTGTAGGTAAAAACACCTGTGTCTTTTTATTTTTGAAACAGGAAGTTCATTAGCAAAGTTTTACCCCAGCATCCAGCTGGTAACCTTAGAAAAAGAGTAGCTGAAATTTGATAAGCTTGACAACTCAGCACTTAATCTTATATTAAAGACACTCAGTAATTATATTAAAGACAAAATGCACATGTGGAAGTTAAAAAAAAAAAAGAAGAAGACGACAAGGGAAAATTATAAAATAAGCACTGTATCCCAATGTATACAGTAATTCTGTTAAAAATAATTCCTAATTGAAATGTTGAAGGGTAGGTAGGAAAAAAAGAAAATCTAAAAATAGGTATTAAAACTTAAAAGCAGAGACTTTACTTTGCCAACAAAGGTCTGTCTAGTCGAGGCTATGGTTTTTCCAGTAGTCATGTATGGATGTGAGAGTTGGACTATAAAGAAAGCTGAGCACCGAATAATTGATGCTTTTGAACTGTGATGTTGGAGAAAACTCTTGAGAGTCCCTTGGACAGCAAAGAGATCCAATCAGTCCATCCTAAAGGAAATCAGTCCTGAATATTCATTGGAAGGATTGATGCTGAAGCTGAAACTCCAATACTTTGGCCACCTGATGTGAAGAACTGACTCATTGGAAAAGGCCCTGATGCTGGGGAAGATTGAAGGTGAAAGGAGAAGGGGACAACAGAGGATGAGATGGTTGGATGGCATCACTGACTCAATGGACATGAGTTTGAGTAAATTCTGAGAGTTGGTGATGGATAGGGAAACCTGGTGTACTGCAGTCCATGGGGTCGTAAAGAGTGGGACACTACTGAGTGACTGAACTGACTGACTAAAATGAGGTACGCTTGAAAGAAATTAAATTATCAAATGTCCTTACAAGGACTTAAAAGATATATTGGAAGATCCATGCTACATATGAAAAGTATATTGCTAGCCTCCTATCACAGAGGTTAAAGCAGATTCTAAACTCAGGGTGAAACAGGTGAATGCAAATTTTGTCTTGATTCTCCTGGAAAATGACTGAAGATCAAGAAGTATGTCCATATAAAATGAAACAATATTTATGATGACTGTCATAACAGAAAGGTTAAAATAATAGAATCAGTTAAATGCTGGAAAATTTTTAATCTAGTAAAACTATGGATCTAAAAACTAGAATTTAATTTTTATTCTAACCTTCTGACATAAAATTATTTTTTAAAAAGTAGACATATAAAATGTGTTTATAAATCAATCAATAACATATTTTATAATTACTAGGTGGAAGGAAACAAAATAAAAGAGCCCCTAAAATACAGCTAGAGAGTTGGGCCCTAAAATTAGAAAGTTAACATTTCCCCTAAATGTTATCTTGCATGAAAACTTATGAATAGAAGAATGATCATGCAATTAATTAAAGCACTTTTTTTCTTCACTCTG
>SJYQ01003667.1:368079-381866 GCA_006410935.1 Redunca redunca | reverse complement strand
TCTTGATGAAAGTGAAAGAGGAGAGTGAACAAGTTGGCTTAAAGCTCAACATTTAGAAAACAAAGATCATGGCATCTGGTCCCATCACTTCATGGGAAATAGACGGGGAAACAGTGGAAACAGTGTCAGACTTTATTTTTGGGGGCTCCAAAAGCACTGCAGATGGTGATTGCAGCCATGAAATTAAAAGACACTTACTCCTTGGAAGAAAAGTTATGACCAACCTAGATAGCATATTCAAAAGCAGAGACATTACTTTGCCGACTAAGGTCCATCTAGTCAAGGCTATGGTTTTTCCTGTGGTCATGTATGGATGTGAGAGTTGGACTGTGAGAAAGGTGAGCACCGAAGAATCGATGCTTTTGAACTGTGGTGTTGGAGAAGATTCTTGAGAGTCCCTTGAACTGCAAGGAGATCCAACCAGTGAATCCTAAAGGAAATCAGTCCTGAATATTTATTGGAAGGACTGATGTTGAAGCTGAAACGCCAGTACTCTGGCTATCTGATGCGAAGAGCTGACTGATTTGAAAAGACTCTGATGCTGGGAGGGATTGGAGGCAAGAGGAGAAGGGGACAACAGAGGCTGAGATGGCTAGATGGCATCACCGACTCGATGGACGTGAGTCTGAGTGAACTCTGGGAATTGGTGATGGACAGGGAGGCTTAGTGTGCTGCGATTCATGGGGTCGCAAAGAGTCAGACACGACTGAGCGACTGAACTGAACTGAGAGACAAATTAGACCATGTATTAAAAGTACCATATTAATGAAAGGAAAATTGTTGAAAAAACAGCTAGATAAGAGAAAACCTATTGGTTTATTATAGAAAGAACTAAGACATTTCTATTTACTATTTTTGAGTTTCAAGTAATATTTTCAGACAATCAAGTTAGTAGATTTATTTCAGGATTTTAATTAAGTTATGCTGCAAGATCTTCTTTAAAACATGAAATAATTCCAGCCAAAAATATATCTATCATGGAATATTATCATCCACCTTCTGGTGCTTTTGGTCTTCTTAGCTGTCCAACTGTTTCTTACTTTCAATCAACCTGTTAGTCCCCAGCAGAGGTAAGAAGACTTTGATATATAGAAATTTAATAGTCTGGACAGTCCTCCTAATGTAGCTCAGCAAGAGACTAGGGTATAAAATCATCAGCTCCTCCTAGTGAGCTTACATAATCTTTCATTAAAAACAAACTGGAATCAAACAAAAGAAAAAAAAAACTGTATCTTATGGCACTTTAATACTAAACACACAATTAGCAGCTAGTATTTGAACATGTAACCAAGAAAAGGCTTTCAGAATGTTTAAGACAAACAGGGAAATTAACAAGAGTAGAACTGAGTATCATTTTATGCTTAAATTTATCATATAATGACAAGATATAACTCCAAAGTGATTGTTTCATATTTCTTTTATTATGTTTTCCTGGAGAAGGCGATGGCACCCTACTCTAGTACACTTGCCTAGAAAATCCCATGGATGGAGGAGCCTGGTGGGCTGCAATCCATGGGGTCGCAAAGAGTCGGACACAACTGAGCGATTTCACTTTCACTTTTCACTTTCATGCATTGGAGAAGGAAATGGCAAGCCACTCCTGTGTTCTTGCCTGGAGAATCCCAGGGATGGGGCAGCCTGGTGGGCTGCCATCTATGGGGTTGCACAGAGTCAGACACGACTGAAGCGACTTAGCAGCAGCTGCAGCAGCCTTCTCAATATTATGTCTTCCTGCTTTCTTCCCTCTTGTTTCTTCTAGTTTATTCAGTTAAGAATATAGGATTTTTCTGAGAGAAAGTAATGATCTGGACTTGATATTCCGCTCTGCCAATCTATGGACTCGTCATTTGACCTTTATTTTCTTCCACTGTGTTACAAGTATAATGGAGACTTTGATCCTTCAAATGAATGTTAAGAAAATCATATCTTACAAATAAAGTATAAAGTTAAAGAAAAATTTTACCGCTAAATATCAAGAAATATCTGGCAGGGTTTCCCAAATGAGTGAAATAATGAACATATGCACTTAAATTTATGCTTAAAGGCTTCTTAAAACTTTGTGGAACTCATGTGCCCCAATTTTACACTAGTGTGTCATCCTATTTATAATATTATTTTAACAAATATAATTATCATGCATCCTTATTTGGTTTTTAAAAGGTTTAAAAAGTTTTCCTATATGACTGAATTATATTACTTGTACATATGTGGCATTTGTGACTTCTGAAACATAAAGCAGTTCTATCAACTACATTTTATGAGCTTACATGATAGACAGGGATATTGCTCTGGAAATTGCTATTACAAAATAAAGAAAGGAGTTGATGCTTATACTTCAGTTTTTAATCACTCATTTCAAATGAGTTTATTTTTTCAAAGAATAAAGAAAGGACAAAAATTATACACAACCAAATTTGCTCCAAGAAAATTTCAGCAGCCATCAGTTGATTTCATTCAAATTATTTTAAAGTTACTCAAAATCTAGATTGTGTACAACTAGCTAACAAAATTGTAAACAAGTTAATTGCCATTTTGTAAAATTTAGCAAATAATATTTCTTGTTGTTTGTTTTAGTTGCTAAGCTGTGTCCAACTCTTTAGTGATCCCATGGATTGTAGCTCTCAGGCTCCTCTGTCCATGGGATTTCTTAGGCAAGAATACGGGAGTGGGTTGCCATTTCCTTCTCCAGGATATCTTCCTGTTGTAGGGATCAAACTCGCATCTTCTGAATTGGCAGGCAGATTCTTTACCACTGAGCCACCAGGGAAACCCCAAAACAATATTTAATGGACATCTATGTTATATATATGCTATTATACAATCTGCTATAAGAATTAAAGAGTCTCTGTTTTCAAAAACGTTTTCTATCATTCCCATGAAAATAAGAAAACAAGTGGTTAAATAATGATAACAAATCACAAGGTATTTTCTAGAAAACTATGACTGTAGAGCAATAGTCAAAGGGCATAGAAAGACCTATAATATTTTAATCAGAAGACACTGGGGAAGTGCAGAGAGGAAAAAAATAACATATGAAACTAAAAGCATGTTTGAATAATTCAAGTAGTGGCCAAAGTTGTTTTTAAGCAAAGTTGTGACATTGCCAATATCATCAAATGGTAATCTATATGTTGTGTATTTTATGCAAAAATTTTGATAGTTTAGTAGAGTATTAAAATTAAACTTTACTCAAGAAATTGTATGTCTAGAACCATGTCTATCTTGCACAAAATGAATGAAAGAAATCAATCTTACAGAATAAAATTTCAGTTCGTTCAGTTCAGTCACTCAGTCGTGTCTGACTCTTTGTGACCCCATGAATTTCAGCATGCCAGGCCTCCCTGTCCATCATCAACTCCTGGAGTTCACTCAGACTCATGTCCATCAAGTCTGTGATGCCATCCAGCCATTTCATCCTCTGTCGTCTCCTCCTCCCGCCCTCAATCCCTCCCAGCATCAAAGTCTTTTCCAATGAACCAACTCTTCTCATGAGGTGGCCAAAGTACTGGAGTTTCAGCTTCAGCATCATTCCTTCCAAAGAAATCCCAGGGTTGATTTCCTTCAGAATGGACTGGTTGGATCTCCTTGCAGTCCAAGGGACTCTCAAGAATCTTCTCCAACACCATAGTTCAAAAGCATCAATTTTTTGGTGCTCTGCCTTCTTCACAGTCCAACTCTCACATCCATCCATGACCACAGGAAAAACCATAGCCTTGACTAGATGGACCTTAATCAGCACAGTAACATCTCTGCTTTTGAATATGCTATCTAGGTTGGTCATAACTTTTCTTCCAAGGAGTAAGCATCTTTTAATTTCATGGCTGCAGTCACCATCTGCAGTGATTTTAGAGCCCAAAAAATAAAGTCGGACACTGTTTCTACTGTTTCCTCATCTATTTCCCATGAAGTGATGGGACCAGATGCCATGATCTTCGTTTTCTGAATGTGGAGTTTTAAGCCAACTTTTTTACTCTCCTCTTTCACTTTCTTCAAGAAGTTTTTTAGCTCCTCTTCACTTTCTGCTATAAGGGTGGTATCATCTGCATATCTGAGGTTATTGATATTTCTCCCAGCAATCTTGATTCCAGCTTGTGTTTCTTCCAGTCCAGCGTTTCTCATGATGTACTCTGCACAGAAGTTAAATAAGTAGGGGGAAAATATACAGCCTTGATGTACTCCTTTTCCTATTTGGAACCAGTCTGTTGTTCCATGTCCAGTTCTAACTGTTGATTCCCGGCCTGCATACAGATTTCTCAAGAGGCAGCTCAGGTGGCCTGGTATTCTCATCTCTCTCAGAATCTTCCACAGTTTATTGTGATCCACACAGTCAAAGGCTTTGGCATAGTCAATAAAGCAGAAATAGATGTTTTTCTGGAACTCTGTTGCTTTTTCCATGATGCAGCGGATGTTGGCAATTTGATCTCTCATTCCTCTGCCTTTTCTAAAACCAGCTTGGACATCAGGAAGTTCACGGTTCACATATTGCTGAAGCCTGGCTTGGAGAATTTTGAGCATTACTTGACTAGCATGTGAGATGAGTGCAATTGTGCGATAGTTTGAGCATTGTTTGGCATTGCCTTTCTTTGGGATTGGAATGAAAACTGACCTTTTCCAGTCCTGTGGCCACTGCTGAGTTTTCCAAATTTGTTGGCATATTGAATGCAGCACTTTCATAGCATCATCTTTCAGGATTTGAAATAGCTCAACTGGAACATAAATTTAATTTAGGCAACTGTGTATATTTTCTATTTTGTAGAATTCTTTTTACAGAATGTGTTTTGACATGATTTACTTAATCTAAGCATTGCAAAATAGTAAGTGGGCTCTATTATTTCAGGTTAAATTTCCAAAGCAGGTGATATGATGCCATTTTAATATAAACCTGAGTGTAAGACCATTTTAATATAATTTCAATATACCTTTATCTACTAAACTATTATTTTCTTAATATTTTAAAGTTATTGTCAATTAGTTTAACAAAGTAGGGCTTTAACCAATATTTATATACAATGAGACCAGCAATAGCTTGTACTCACATAGTGCGTTTTATATTCAATACACATGGACATTCAAAACATTTTTTACAGACAAGGAAACTAATATTCAGAAAAGATTAAATCAATTCCAACAAGTCACAAAGTATTGAGTCAGACATGCAAGACTAAAAGGCAAACACTTTGGTATCTATTTATCTATTGAGTACTCTATTTAAAAATTACATACAAATTTAAAGCATATTATTAACATGTGGAAAATTCATCCACATAAATTGGAGTTATAAGTTGGAGATACTGTAATACTCTTTTTTTATTATAGACTAGGAACTTAGAGTTACTTTACATGCTATTAGAGTTCAAAGATAATAAGGACAATAACTATCTTTGCAATAAATTTGGTAATATTGATAATATTTCCTTCAACATTTTTGTTTATTTCTAAGCTTAAGCAAAGGACTATCCTGTCATGAGTTTCCCTAAGTATTGAAATATTCTTTTGAGCTTGATGACTCATGTGCCTTCAGTAATTAGTGAACATATCACTGTGATGGATAACAACTCCATCAATTAATAACCCAGAGAAAATAACTGGTATTTTAGATGACCTAAGACTGCAAAATTAGCATGTTGGGGGGTTGGGGTGGAAAGGCAGTGGGAGAAAAGGATGTTTTGTGAGTAAGTGGAAAAGTCATCCTAATTATTCTAATAATGTGGGCCATAATTGGCCTTTGTTGCCTATATTAAAGGACATTATTAAAAATGTGTTGTATACTGTGCACCATAGGTCCAGAGCACAGCTTATTTACTACAAGTATCTCTCAAGCAATTTGTTTTCAAAATTTTCAATTCTGCCAATAATTTGTCATATCCCAATAGTCCAATCTCAAGATTTTGGATGGATCCTGACTCTTCCCTCTTCTTCATTGCCATTATAATATACATATAAATTTCTTGGAGATCCTTTATTTTGAGTTTTCAGGACTTGCCTGACATGCTGCATATTAACTGCCACAACTCTGGTCCATGAACTCATCACTCTATGCCCAGAATACTGCAGTTGCTCTCATCAAGTCCTTTCAGTCAGCTTAGATTACTAATTCTAAGAGGCCACTCTCCTAAGAGTTCTCCATGACTTTCCCAAAGCTTTTCAGGTCAGCTGCAGACTCATTTCCCTGGCCTCTGAGATAATCCATAAAGAGATGTCACCTTCATACAATGAAATATATTCATATTATGCCACCCAAACACATACTGTTTCAGACAGGACATTTCACTCACAATTGTTACAACTCCATAGGTATTTATTCATATATAACTTTAGGACATATCTATCTAACCACCAATCCATCCATCCAATCTGCTTATCCATCCATCTGTCCATCCAGTCAGTCAACTAGCCAGCAAGCCAGCTAGCCAAACAGCTTACATTTAAGCAAGAGGTACCTGGCACTCTGCTTAATATTAGAAATACAGACTAAAGCATTATCTTTTTGGCTTCATGGTGCTCCCAGTCAAATTTTAAGGCAGAAATTACCTAATTGCATGGCAGTGTTTACTACAGATAAGAAATCTGCTATGAGAGAATTTGAATAGATTTATCTCAACCTGCATAAGTTAGGAAGAGAAGGAGGTAACATGTAAGGTAAATTTTAGAATTCTTCCTCGTCTTATCTATAAGATAAGATCCTGCCCTTAAAAAAAAAAAAAAATCTGACTCCACTCCTTCTTTCAAAGAAAATCTCAAGTATAGCTTCCTACATAAAGCTGTCCTCAACAAAGTGAGCTGACCTAGAGAGTTACTCTTCCTTCTAGCTGTAAAGGGTATTTTCAACATAGCAATTGTCTGTGTCATATTGTTCTCTAATATTTTATTTTTGCAAGTAAGCCCCAAGAACTATAATCTCTCTCCAGGAAATCACTAGCTTCTTTGTGGTGGACTACAGTTCTCTTTTGTTCCTCCCAGTGTCTTTTACAATGATGAATTATTTTTAACTGTGCTAGCATAAACACTCTTGAGGTTAATTAAATCAGCTTCTCGTTCCTGTCATCCTCCATTCACTGGGAACACACACAGTGACATTTGTGGAAATGTCACTTTAGAGCCTCCCAGAAGCCATGCTCTTGCATTGGTACAAGGTCCAAGCTGGGTTAAATCAGACTCGTTACATATATCTCATCAGCAATAATTTGGGAATAAAAATAAACAAAATAAAATTTTCCATTGCAACTATTTGATTGTCAATAATCAATCCAAAAATGCTCATAACATTATTTAGAGGAAAATGTTATATTTATCTCTGGAATACTAGTTATGATTTTTCTATAGTATAGTCATAAAGTTTTTACATCTAAGTGTATAGCTTTGGAAATAAGGACTTTCCAACATGTTCCCCCCTCCCTTTTTGTCCTTTCTGATACAGATAATATCATAATTTCACCCAAAGCAAAATATGTCAACTGGGAAAAGTGTCTTTAAATGAAGAACTTCTTTGTGATTTCTCCCTCTGCAAAGTGTACACAGTTTAAGAGTTAGCTTTAAAAATATATATATTCTTACAGCTACATCAAATTTTATACTTGAGCAAACAAAATATAATAAACTAGAATAAAAGAGAATTTTTAATTAGCACCTGTAATATTTAACATTCCTAGATGTATGGGACAGACAAAAAATTGCTACAATAATAAAAAAAAGATCCTAGAAATCTCTCTTCTCTATCTACTCAAAATTTAAATAAAAGTTGAACTCACCAGTGATGTATAACGGGCAAAAAAATAGTGATATTGGGGAAGGAACCATTCCCACCCACTAGTCATTAGGAAGTATACTTGTGAGGCTGTGCTCTGTATCCCTTAAAGATGCATACCTAAAATCACAGAGGTCTTGAAGGGAAGGGGATCCAGACTATCTGTTATGCTGCAGGAGAAGGAATTTTAAAATAGTCAGGGAATTACTAGTAAACAATTCTGTATCCATAGAAAGCTTATTTTTTGTGCATTANTTTCTACTTTAAAATCCAAAGAGAATTGAAAATCCAAAATAGAATTTTGTAAAAATTATTTTCTTTCCATAAAATGTTTATTTTTTGTCATTCATAGCAGCATTCCCACAGTAGTTTTTAATCATTTGGGGGACAAAAAACATAAAATTGTGTTGGAAATATTCTTTCCTATTCCAATAACATGCCAGATCCCAAGGCAAATTATTATGCTTCTATCTGGCCCAATATAAGGCACTTATTGGGCTTCCCTGGTGGTTCAGATGGTAAAGCATATGTCTGTAACACAAGAGACCCGGATTCAATCCCTGGATCAGAAGATCCCCTGGAGAAGAAAATGGAAGCCCACTCCAAGACTTTTGCCTGGAAAATCCCATAGATGGAGGAGCTTGGTAGGCTACAGTCCATGGGGTTGCAAAGAGTTGGACATGACTGAGTAATGTCACTTTCACTTTTACTTTTCTTTCAAGGCACTTATTAGACTCCCAATACATGTTTTAAGAATGAGAGTTGGAAAAAAAATTAATAAATTCTGATTAAGTCCAATTGGATAATACTTCCAAATTGAACTTCTTCCATCTTAAATTGTTCAGTGTGTCCATTCTTATTTACTAATCTATATTTTTAGAATGAAAAGTATGCTAAACTTAATTTCTCATTTTGCTTCACTATGAAGATTGAGTATCACAAAGTTGAAAAGTGATATTTTACAGTTTTAATTGCTATTATTCATCTTAAGTGAAAATATCCATTCAATATAAAAGCTTATGATAAGTTTTCATATTTTAATAAAAGAAACTGAGAATTCTGCTCTTTGGAATATGGGACTAAAGCCATTTTTTGCGAATAAGAAGCCAGTTACCAATTAGGAAAATGCAGAAATAGAGGGAAAACAGGCAAGAAACAATAGCATGACAATAAAACAGTCTTAGATCCTCTTCAAGGGATATACAGAACAAGTTAATGCATATCTTTGAGTTCTTCTCAAGAAATGCAAGATGGCAGAGTAGAAGGAAGTGAGCTCATCTTCTGCAAGAATACCAAAATTACAACTAGCTGCCGAATAATCATCCACAGGAGCATATTGGATCCCATCAAAAAATACATACCCCATAACCAAGGGCAAAGGAGAAGTCACAACAAGATAGTAAGAGAGGAACAACCACATTTAAAATCAAACCTCATACCCACCAGAGATGCTTGGAGGGCTCAAACAAAACCTTGTGTGCACCAGGACTGAGGGAAAGGAGCAGTGACTCCCACAAGAGACTGAACCAGTGACTCCCACAACTGCCTTTGAGTGTTTGAGGGTCTCCTGCTGTGGCATGAGTCAACAGTGGGCTGCTTCGGGGACAGAGACTCTGGCAACAGCAGTCCTGGGAGGCATAACATGTGGCATAAATCCTATTGAAGGAGATCACCATTAGGTGCACCATAAAGCTGCCAGGCAAATGACTCACAAACTGAAAAACAATTATACCAAAGAAGTTCTCACACTTTTGTGAAAGTTCCAGGCCCCATAACAGACTTTCCAACCTGGGGATTGGGTAAGTGGACTGAGTATCTCCAGGGAATCTGAATTTCAAGGTCAGCAGGAATTCACTGGAGAACTTCCATAGGACAGGGGAAATAGAGACTCTTGAAAGGCACAAACAAAACCTTGTGTGCATCAGGACCCAGGAGAAAGGAGCAGTGACCCTACAAGAGACTGAGCCAGATTTACCTGTGTATGCTTGGGAATCTCTGGCAGAAGTGTGGGTCACCTGTGACCTGCTGTGTGGTTAGGGGCACTGACAACAAAAGTTCTGGGAGGCCCAGCATGCAGGCATAAATCCTTTTAAAAGTAGTCCCCATTACCACTATCCCTGCTACAGAGAAAACAGCCCCACCCATCAGCAAAAAATTGGATTAAGACTTACGGTGCATGGACTTGCCCACCAGAACAATACCCAGTTTCCCCACGGCCAGTTCCTACCATCAGGAAGCTTGCACAAGCCTCTTATCCTCTTCCATCAGAGGGCAGACAGAATGAAAAATCACTAACACAGAAAACTAACCAAACAGATTAATGGACCACAAACTTGCCTAACTCAATGAAACTATGAACTATGGTGTGTAGGGCCACCCATAATGAACAGTTCATGGTGGAGAGTTCTGATGAAACATGGAGAAGGGAAAGGAAAACCATTTCAGCATTCTTGCCTTGAGAATCCCATGAAGTGTATGAAAAGGCAAAAAGATGTGACACTGAAAGATGAACTCCCCCAGAGCGGTAGGTGTCCAATATACTATTGGAGAAGAGCAGATAAATAACCCCAGAAAGAATGAAAAAGCTGAGCCAAGGTGAAAACAATGCCCAGTTGTGGATGTTTCTGGTGGCAGAAGTAAAGTTCAATGCTATACAAAATAATTTTGAATAGAAACTTGGAGTGTTAGGTGCAAAAATCAAAGTAATTTGAAAGTGTTCAGACAGGAGATGGAAACAGTGAATATCATCATTTTAGGAAGCAGTGAACTAAAATGGACAGGAATGGAGAAATTTAATTCAAAGTGTGAAGTGAGTAAAGTTGCTCAGTCATGTCCAGCTCTTTGAGACCCCGTGGACTGTGGCCTACCAGGCTCCTCCATCCATGGGATTCTACAGGCAAGAATACTGGAATGGGTTGCATTTTATTCTCCAGGGCATCTTTCAGACACCGGGTTCGAACCTGGGTCTCCTGCATTGCAGACAGAGGTTTATCTCTGAGCCACAAGAATCCCTTAGAAGAAATGGAGTAGCCATAATAGTCAACAAAAGAGTCAGAGATGCATTGCTTGGGTGCAACCTCAAAAATGACAGAATAATCTCTGTTCCTTTCCAAGCAAATGATTCAATATCACAATAATCCAAATCTGTGCCCCAGCCACTAATACCAAAGAAGATGAAATTGAGTGGTTCCATGAAAAACTACCAGACTTTCTAGAACTAACACTACGAAAAGATGTCCTTTTTATCATACATGACTAGAATACAAAAGTAGGAAGTCAAAAGATACCTGAAGTAACATACAGGTTTGGCCTTGGAATACAAAATGAAGCAGGGATAACAAACAGAGCTTTGCCAAGAGACTGCTCTGGTCATAGCAAACACCCTCTTCCAACAACACAAGAGATGACTCTACACATGGACATCACCAGATGGTCAATACCGAAATCAGATTGATTATATTCTTTGTAGCCAAAGATGAGAAGCTCTATACAGTCAGAAAAAAAAAAAAAAAAAAAGACTAGGACCTGACTGTGGCTCAGATCATGAACTTCTCATTGCAAAATTCAGACTTAAATTGAAGAACATAGGGAAAACCACTAGGCCATTCCAGTATGACCTAAATCAAAACATACATGATTATACAGTGGAGGTGAAAAATAAATTCAAAGTATTAGATCTGATAGACAGTGCCTGATGAACATGTTTGGAGATTCATAACATTCTACAGGAGGCAGTGATCAAAACCATCCCCAAGAAAAAAGAAATGCAAAAAGGTAAAATGGTTGTCTGAAGAGGTGTTACAAATAGCTGAGAAAGGAAGAGAGGGCAATGGAGAAAAAGAAAGATATACTCATTGAATCCAGAGTTCCAAAAAATTAGCAAGGAGAGACAAGAAAACTTTCCTAAGTGACCAATGCAAAACAATAGAGAAAAATTATAGAATGGGAAAGACTAGAGATTTCTTCACAAAAATTACAGATACCAAGGGAACATTTCATGCAAAGATATGCATAATAAAGGATAGAAACAGTGTGGACCTAACAGAAGCAGAAGATATTAAGAAAAGGTGTCAAGAATACACAGAAGTACTATGCAAAAATGATTTTAATGGCCACAATGGTGTGATCACTCACCTAGAGCCAGAAATCTTGGACTGTGAAGACAAGTGGGCCTTAGGAAGCGTAACTACAAAGCTAGTGGATGTGATGGATTTCCAGCTGAGCTATATCAAATCCTAAAAGATGATATTGTTTAAGTACTATACTCAATATACCAGCAAATCTGTAAAACTCAGCAGTGGTCACAGGACTGGAAAAGATCAGTTTTCATTCCAATCCCAAAGAAAGGCAATGCCAAAGAATGATCAAACTGCTGCACAATTGCACTCATTTCACAAGCTAGAAAGGTCACGCATAAAATCCTTCAAGCTAGGCTTCAATAGTACGTGAACCGAGAACATCAAAATGAACAAGCTGGATTTAGAATATGCAGAGGAACCAGAGACCAAATTGCCAATATCCACTGGATCACAGGAAAAACTAGATAATTCCAGAAAAAACATCTACTTCTACTACACTAAAACACTAAAACATCTACTTCTACTTTAGTGACTATACTAAAGCCTTTGACTGTGTAAGTCAACAAGCTGTGGAAAATTCTTAAAGAGATGGGAATATCAGACCACCTTATCTGCCTCCTGTGGAACCTGTATGCAGATCAAGAAGCAACAGTTAGAAAGTGTCATGACACAACAGACTGGTTCAAAATTGGGAAAGGAATATGTCAAGGCTGTATATTGTCACCCTGCTTATTTAACTTATATGCAGAATATAACATGTGAAACTTGGGCTGGATGAATCACAAGATAGAATCAAGATTGCTGGGACAAATATCAATAAACTCAGATATGTATGTGACACCACTCTTATGATAGAATGTGAAAAGAAATTAAAGAGCCTCTTGATTAAGGTGAAAGAAGATAGAGAAATATCTGGTTTAAAACTCACATTCAAAAAAAAAAAAAAAGATCATGGCTTCTGATCCCATCACTTTACAGCAAAAGATGGGAAACAATAGAAACAGTGACAGACTTTATTTTCTTGGGCTCCAAAATCACTACAATGACTACAGCCACGGAATTAAAAGATGCTTATTTCTTGGAAGAAAACCTATGACAAATCTAGACAGCATATTAAAAAGCAGAGACATTACTTTGCCTACAAATGTCCAATTAGTCAAAGTTACAGTTTTTCCAGTAGTCATGTATGGATGTGAGAGCTGGACAATTAAAAAGGCTGAGCCCCGAACTGATGCTTTGGAACTGTGGTGTTGTAGAACACTCTTGAGAGTCCCTGGGACAGCAAGGCGATCAAGCTTTATCAGTCCGAAAGGAATTCACTGTAAGGGCTGATGCTGAAGTTGAAGCTCCAATACTTTGACCACCAGATGCAAAGGTCCGACTCATCAGAAAAGAGCCGACTCATTGGAAAAGGACCTGATGTTGTGAAAAATTGAAGGCAGGAGGAGCAGGAGACGACAGAGGTAGAGATGGTTGGATGGCACTACTGACTCAATGGACATGAGTTTGAGCAAGCTCAGGGGGATGGTGAAAGACAAGGAAGCCTGGCGTGATGCAGTACATGGCATTGCAGAGAATTGGATATGACTAGTGACTTCACTTTGACTTTTCACTTTCATGCATTGGAGAAGGAAATGGCAACCCAATCCAGTATTCTTGCCTAGAGAATTCCAGAGATGGGGGAGCCTGGTGGGCTGCCGTCTATGGAGTCGCACAGAGTCGAACACGACTGAAGCAACTTAGCAGCAGCAGCAGTGACTGAACAGCAACAACGACAACAAAGGAAATAAAGAAAAAAGGGGGGGAAAAGAATATTTTCAAAGTTATATCACTCTAACGTAACAGACAGCCTGGATGCCACGTGGAAACTTCAGAGAGGTTTTCCCAGGCTACGAAAATGAATGGTCAAAGTTGCATATATATATATATATATACACACACACATATATATATACACACACACA
>SJYQ01003667.1:340263-367974 GCA_006410935.1 Redunca redunca | reverse complement strand
ATATATATATACACACATATATATATATACATTCAAGTTTTTGTGTTGAGGGCACACTGATTTTCAAATATCTTTTGAGATCTCTTAACAAAGAGAACTTAGAACTTCTATCAGACAATATCATTGAACGTTTTTAAATGAACCTATGCCAATATATATGAAGAATCTGAAACATTAAAAACAAAAAAGCTTTTATCTGATGCTTGAACATAAAAAAATTAAAAAATATACATATTATAAAATTCAAGTCAAAAGTTTAAAACCCACAGTTTGCTATTGAAGGACTGAATAAACTTAGAGTTGAAATTGTCTATATTGAATTGCCTTTTGGTTCAGTTTAACTGAATTAAAACTCAACTTTGAGGTTCATGAGTGCTACGATAAGATGACAGCATCCCGACTCTCAAACTTTCTCAACTTGCTTAATTGTTAGAAATACATTGCAAACTGTTCAGTTGGGATGCTTTCCTTTTTTCCTCCAACTATCACAAACTAATACCTTATTGCATACTTTGAATAATAGTAAAATTGGAAATAATCTTTCATTTTTTCTATAGAATGATTTTAACTCATTTATGTATTTAGATGTAAAATGCAATGGTTGATTTATGAATATTTTTAAATGATTTCCACAGTTTATTTAATTCACATATCCTTCAGTTCCCTTAGATACCTTTTGTATGAGAACACTTCAAATCTATTATCAAATTTTCAAGTATACAATACACTATTATTAGCTATAGTCACCAAGCTCTATATTAGATCTCTAAACTTATTAGTCTTATAACTAAAATCTGTATCATTTGATAATATCCCTGTTTTTTCCTCATTGGAACATTTGGTAATCACCATTCTTCTCCTGTTACTAGGAACGTGAATTTTTTTTTTTTTTAATATTCCAGATATAAATGAGACCATGTGATACTTGATTTTTTGTGCCTCAAATGTTTCACTTAGCACAATGGACTCCAGGTTCATCCAAGCTGTTGCAAAAGATTTCTTTCTTTTCAAAGCTGAATAACATGACTTTGTATATATATACCACATTTTCTTTATTTACCAATAGCCATTTAGGTTGCTTCCATATCTTTGCCACTGTGAATAATACTGCAAAGAATATGCAAGTACAGATACCTCTTTATGATAATGGATTTAAACCTAAAAGTGGAATTGTTAGGCTGGATGCAGCTCTAAATTATTAGAACTTAGAGTATGGCAGTTTTAAATTTTTTGAGAAAATTCTATCCTGTACTAACTTACATTCCCACCAACACAAGTGTTCCCTTTTCTCCACATCCTTCAGAAAATTATCCTCTGATTATTTTTGACAAATGCTCTTCTATCCAGTGTGAGGTGATATCTCACTAATTTTATTTGCAATTATAATAATATTGAGCATAATTTTATATACCTGTTGGCCATTTATATGTCTTCCTTGGAAAAATGTCTATTTAGGCCCTTTGCCCATTTTTCAATCTGATTAGGCTGCTGAACTTTATGAGTTCTTTATATATTTCATATATTAACCCCTTATCAGACAAATGATTTGAAAATATTTTCTATCATTCCATGTGCTATCTTTTAGCTTTGTTGATTTTCTACTGCACTGTTAGGAAGAACTGTACTCTGATGTAGTCCGACTTGTTTACCCTTGCTTTTGTTGCCTATGGTTTTCATGTCAATTCTAAAGAATCTTTGCCAAGATCAATGTCAAGATTTTCCCTTGTGTTTCTTTCAGGAGTTTTATGGTTTCAGATCTTACATTTAAGTCTTTAATCTATTTTGAGTTGTTTTGTATAAGGGATAAGAATACACTTTTTTTTTTGGGAGGCGGGGGAGGAATGCCATGTGGCATGTGGAAACTTACTTCCATGACCAGGGATAGAACATCTGCTTTCTGCAGGGGAAGCATGGAATCTTAACCACTGGACCACTGGGTAAGCCTCACTTTAATCCTTTTGCATGTAAATATGCAGTTTGCTCAACTATTTAATGAAGCTATGGAGTACAGAGTAAAAGATAAAGAATAGGGTAGCTAACACATGTGTATTACCATCAGCTTTGCCAAATCCAATCATTTTGCAGTATTTGATTGGGATATTATTTAAAGAAATCAAGCATAGTAATTGTGTACCTCTTCCTAATCCCATTTCTTCCCACATTTCCCAGCAGTAATCACTACCCTGAATTTAGTAAATATTATGTCTATTCATGCATTTTATGTTTGCTACATATTCATAAACAAAAGCAGTAATTTCACATCTTATTATGCTGTATTTGAATATTATGCTTTATGAATGTTTCTTGAGTTTTACTTTCCCAATGAAGTTTATTAGTTTGACATCTATCTTCATTAATATAGAATGCTTCAATATGTTCATTTTTAACATAATATGGAATTTCATTGAATATATCTACAAGCTGTTGACAAGCCAAATATCCAGCACTGCTTTTTGAATCAAAGTAGTTAAAGACAGCATTTCCATTTTTATCATAAAATGTGTATTTACATCTATACACAGTTAAGGAAAGCTTCAAATACAAAAGGGTATTTACAAAAATAATAATAATAATAATCTTCCTGAGTTATTTTAGTTTTCTAAATGGTATCATATTCAGGCCAGTGTTCCTCAAACATTGCTGTACATTAAAATAGCCTAGGGAGGTTTTTAAAATCCCAGAGCCTAGCTCAGACATCCCATAATAATTAAATCAGAGTGTCTGGAAGTGAGAGTCAGGCATTAATATTTTTAAAAGATCCCCTGGTAATTGCAAAGTGCAGAAAAGTTGGCAACCACTGAGTTATGCTGAGCCATTTTTTTTTTATATAAAATATTGAGATTTCAATACCTCCCTTGTAGCCCCAAGCACACTGACTAACTCCCATCACCTTTTTCTACTCTAGGAAGCTTTCTCTGAGAAAGTTTTGATTTTCTTTTTTTTGGCTCAATTTCTTTACACCACATGTTATTTCTAAAACTATCTGTTCCAGTTCAGAATGATGTATATTCAATTATTTAACTTATCTCAGTCTCAACCTGGCTTTCTGTTGGTTTTAAGCCTCACATATATTTATTTGTATTGCTATCAACTGTACATTTCAAGGTCCTAAGGATTTAGAAACAGGTCAGTGAATTCACTCTGTACAATACTGAACAAATTGCTACATGCACAGAGGAAAATCATGCTTTTTTATAAATATGACATCTTACATGAAATAAAAACCATAACTCTAAAATCTGGTATAAAGTCTCTTAAATTATATATAATATCAAGCTGCTAAATTCTGGAGTTATGTTGTATTCAACCTTATACCTTATATGCAGTTTATTTAAATTATTTTCTGCTTATTTCAGATCACAACTATATTCATGCTTACTCAAATATAATCACATCTGAATTAAATAAAACCTAAATAGTATTTAGATTTAGAAACAATAACCAATGTTCAATGTAATATTTTGAGTTTTTTACAGACTTATTTCTAATACAAAAAAATCCATGGATTGAATTCATCTTCTTAGGAAATTACAACATCTCCAGATGAAGCAAAAGTATAAACACAACACATCTTTTTCTGTTAGACAAACGGTGACTTTCAAAGAGCACAGTTTAATGTGTACAAAAATAATGTGACGTTCCCCAATTTTTCCCATGAGAAACTGTATTGTAATAAAATTAAACAAGTCATTTAGCTTAAAAACCAAACAACTATTTCAAATACATCAACTGAACATTTTTCTCTCCTAAGATCACATTCTGCAGGAGGTGGTAATGTAGAAAAATCTAAAATCTAAAGATAGTGAAAAATATATCATGGACATGAAAGGAAATTAAAGCAACATGCTTTTTGGAAGATGGTTATTTAACTGCCAAAGGACCAAAATATGCTGCTTCTGGCTCTTGAGCATAATAACTGTATTTCAGTGTTGTCTGTTTTCAGGTGAAACTTCAAGCAAACCACTTTCAGGAGCCTAGTATCTCAGGTAGAAGATATTATGCCTGCAGTAAGTTGTTGCTGGTGGAGAGGTTGACCCAGAGGGAAAGAATGCAAGCAGCTGAGTCACATAGGCATGTAAATTTATGGGCTTCTGCTTCAGGGCTGTTTACAGTGCTGCAGGGTCCAGCTCTGGACCAGGCTGTCACCTAGTGCAACAATGTGGAGGAATGGAGAACTGATAGCATTTGTGACACAGGGTATCATCTCTGGCTGAATAACAGAAAGATGTTCATTTCTGCCAAGTGGAGGCTATTGATAATGATATAAGGTTTTACTTTTGAATAAAAAAAAAATCTTTGTGGAGTTTAGTAACTTTTCTGTTTGTGTTAATACATTGGAAGTATGTTCACTGGTGTCAGTTTCTGAAGGACTTAAAAATATAAAGCCATGAAATGAATGGCAGCTATAGTCTACTCCTTAGAGGAGTACTAGCAAGGTAGTCAGAAGATTGCTATTTCATATCCAACTTCATTGGTGCTCATTTCCCTCCCATTCTTAATGAACTTGAAGACAAAGTGTATTATCATGCTTAAAGCTATGCATTAATGTTTAATACTATAACATCAAATAAATATCTGCATGTCAAATTTAATTCTAAATTTAAAGTTATCTCTGGCCATGCTATGAAAATGAAAGTGAAAATCAGACAATCATGCTGGACTCTTTGTTACCCCAGGGACTATAGCCTGCCAGGCTCCTCTGTCCATGAGATTTTCCAGGCAAGAATACTGGAGTGGGTTGCCAAGAATCCTTTAACATTTATGTAGATTGTGTAAATCATGCACAGCTCACCAAAATATGGTGAGAAGGTGTGTGATTGTACTTTTCATGCATAATATCATTGTCTAAACCTCACCTCCAGTTTACAGCTCCAATCTGTTTATTTAAAAACCATCTGTATTCCAGACAAAAGAAGTGAAGGACAGCAACCACAAGAATAGTAACACAAAATGTGTGCTGTTTAATTTGTCAAATCAATAGGGCCATTTTAGTACTTTTATCCTATACTCTTCAATTGTACAGATTTTGTGACAATATTGATTTCCAGCTAGAGATATAAAATATAAACATTGTTATATTGTTTAAAATTAGCATGACAAAAAGTCAATGGCATTAAAAACATAATTCTGAAGTATACTGAACTATAGGGTTAAATAATAGGCAAGGGAGACAGAAAGACAAAGAAACACAGTTTCATAATTTATAAATATAATACAAATACATAAATGCTATCTTTTCTAATTTGAAGAGCTTTATCAGCCTCAAGCCACTTTAACAAGAAACAGGAAACCACGGGGGGATTACTACTCTGGCCCAATTTAAATGGTGACAGTAGGATGTCAATAATTGTGGAGAGAAATGGTGGTTATTCAGGAAACTGTGCCAAGTGAGGGAAAATTCAAATTTCAAAAGTAGGAACATAACTAACAGATAACAGAAAATTATAAAAAGCCTAGGATTTTCCTCAGGGGAACTGCAAAGCATTGAATGGATGTTATACCAATAGTACTGTGAGATGGTTAAATTTAAACTATCTTCCTATTTTGAAGGAACTGGGATAAAGAGACCAGGGGTTTTATGTAACTTTTTTCAAGGTCACATAGATGAGTCAGTGGGAGAGACAGGTATAACTTCTGAGTGACAGAGACAACAGGAGCTGTAGACTTCCCTCACTCAACACTACAGAAATGCTGAGCTCCTCCAGCATGTGAGTGTGGTGACACCAGCCTCATCATTTCAGAATCTCAGCAAAGGTGCAAGACAGGAAGCTTTACCTCCCCTGGTTGTTTCTTCATTTAAAATAATAATAATAATAATAATATTGATTAGATTATGGGATGAATATAACAAGAGAAGTTGGCCACAGAGTTTTCATATCTGTTCAAAAAAATTATTAGGTGCTAAAACAAGGAAGGTTAATGCTGATCAAGAATCTAGATTGTCCACATACTCCATCCACCCATCACTGATGAAATCCGCAGGAGACTCTTCTCAAAATTCTAAAATAAGTTAATCGGGAGTTAGCTCCTAAGATATCACTACCACATTAAACCTTCTTAAAAGATTATGCCTGACTCATATACTGCTTTGATTATTCATTCATGTGGAATTTAAGACTACAAATCACATTTGTTACATTTTAGAAAATTCCCTTTGCATACTTTCAGTTATATCAAAACTAAATAAATCATCTTTAGCCAAAAATACTTTTTAATCTTCAAGTTCCTCTGGGATGCTGTATGTTTCTATTCTTCCCAGACTTCACTGAATTAAAATGAGTCTTTTAAGTTGAGTACAGAAAAATGTTTAGAAGTAATATTGATGTTAAGAAATAGGTCAGCAAAATAATGATTTTAGTTTAAAAAACTTACAGTTTTTTAATGCATACACCTTCCAATTTATTTAAAAAAAAAACTGGTAGTCCACATAATTGGTTATTCAAAAAATGAGTAATATTATGCTAAACCTAGATTGCAGTTTTGCCTTAGCTGCAGGAGACATAATGAATGAGACATATTACAGCAATATGCACAAAATGTGAAACCCACAATTTAAAAGTTTGTTGTTTTCTATGTCTGTATAGTCCTTTTATTTTTCAGAAATGTTGTATGCAGTGCTTTGAGGATTAATAAATAGCTGCTTGAGATACAATATCAGTTGCTTCAAGCAACATGTGATTTAAGGTAAATTGTGAAGACAAATATGACAGTAGCAAATGCTAACATTTTAGTTATTAAATAGATGACTAAATTGGAATATAAAGTTAGACAGCTTAACATACAAGTGAACAGAGGTTAATATCAAAATTCACATGTAATCAGAGCCCTTACCCTAAGTATCCTCATCCTTACTCAGGAATCCCATGCAGCACCTATACTTTTTGAGGATCTGATGCAATGGTGTGCCAGAGCCAGCTCATAGCTGATTGTTATATATTATGGATTTTGCAAGCCATCATTACCATGAAATCAGCTATGATGTGAGAATCCATACCATGGAAATTGGCCAATGGTATAAATCATCCCTCTCTCCAGCTCCTTAACGAAGGCAATACTGCAATTATCTAGAAAAATCTGTGCAGAATGCTACAAGAGCAAAAAGTAATAACTAAATCCCAGCTCCAGCGCTTAACATATTTATTTATTTGAAGGAAATGGATTGGAGAAATGAAGCTTAAAAACTGAAACAAGAAAGAGTCAAAGCTATTTTTGACAGTTAAAACTTTAAAGTTTTGGAGAGTGAAAGTGCCATTATCAGAAATACAGAATCAAGGGAGGGCATTCATCTGGAAAGTTTGGCTGGGGCATACATGAGTTGTTCACTTAAGGATGAAACTCAGTGAATGATCAAGGCAGCTAAACATGAGAGTTTATTAAATCACCCATGATCACATCTTTGTCTATGACAATAACACACAAAATTGCCTGAGCATTCAAATCAGCTGGGGAACCTAAGATAATACTGGTATCTGTGTACTACCCCCAGTGATTGTGGCATAATTGGGCTGGAATGTGGTCTGAGCTCTAGAATATTTTAAATATATCAAGTAATGCTAATGTGAAAGCAAGTTTTGGAAACACTGGTCTGTGATTTAAACAATTTGAAACCTTTAAATGCTTAAATTCTTGAAACACAGAGAAATAAGAGATATCACAAGGTTTATGGCTTTGCAGGTCAGTCCCTCCAAGTGTGCTAGTTACTACCATTACTCAGAACTTAGGGAGAAAAGATTTCTATTTTCTACTGCCGAAGAGCAGTTCAGGAAAATGAATCTAGTGGATATCTGCTACCACCAAATTTTAACAATCGGTAGTCAGGCAATTGTGGGAAAAAATGTTAATTATTTTTTATTTTAACTGAGATGTGATGTCACCAGATGCACAAGAAATTCAAAATAAAATTCCTTATAAATGGCATGATGCATGTCTGGGTCACCAAATATAATACTATATATATTTATAA
Organism: Redunca redunca; assembly: GCA_006410935.1. Classification (NCBI taxonomy): domain Eukaryota; kingdom Metazoa; phylum Chordata; class Mammalia; order Artiodactyla; family Bovidae; genus Redunca; species Redunca redunca. Next base: position 360,011 of record SJYQ01003667.1, on the reverse strand, counting down.
TTGGGCTTCCCCAGTAGCTCAGTGGGAGAGAATCTGTCTGCCAACAAGGGAGGACACAAGAGACAAGAGTTTGATCCCTGGGTCAGGAAGATCCCCTGGAGCAGGGGCATGACAACCCACTCCAGTATTCTTGCTGGGGAAATCTCATGGACAGAGGAGCTGGAAGGGGTTATTGTCCAGGTGGTCACAAAAGACTCAGAGATGACTTAGCGACTAAACAACAACAGTAGCAACATGTTTGAATTTGGATTAGAAGAACTAGCCTTTCCTACGTGATACTTGGCAAGGAGAACTACCTCTTTAGGCCTGAAAGTGAAGTGAAAGTGAACGTTGCTCAGTCAAGTCAGACTCTTTGGGACCCCAGGGAATATACAGTCCATGAAATTCTCCAGGCCAGAATACTGGAGTGGGTAGCCTTTCCCTTCTCCAGGGGATCTTCCCAACCCAGAGATCGAACCCAGGTTTCCCGCATTGCAGGCCGATTCTTTACCATCTGAGTCACAAGGGAAGCCTTTTATAGAGAATTCTTTAAGATTATGAACTTGATTCTACCCTTTGAATTCAAGAGAGTGCAAGAATGCTTTTTCTCAGGTTTCAAAGGCTATCCCTTCTTTTTCTGAATGGCAGGTAGTATTTCAGACTGTTTAACAAAACATATTATATAAAATTTGAGGGATGTCTGTTTTACCCTAACTGTATTTTGCAACATGCAGGTTTGTGGTGTACCAAACAATAAACAGGGGGGAGGGACAGACAAAAGGCAGAAAGGTCAACCAGGAATTTTCAGAATTTAGTGGGAATTTAAGACACAGTTTGTGATTCAGAAGATTTGAGCTTGGGATTCTACATTTTCACCAAGTTTCCAAGGGAAGCTGATGTTTTCAGTGTATTTATTCCTGCACTTTACTTTGAATAGCAAGGTGATTAAAAGCCAGAATACAATTTGCTGGATCCCTTGAATTCACTCTCTTTACATCCTAACAGTGTTTATAAGATATTGTGCTCAGATGTAGAAATATCATATACAAAACAGGAAAGATTTTTTTCCTCCCACACCAAAATCATCATAAGTCCCTCAAAGGTGCAATTAGTCATTGTTAGCAAAGAACATTTGATCCGGTATTTGCTTAAACTAGCAGTGAATTTACATATGACTGTAATTATTTATTCATACATAAGTACATCTGGGAGAGAAAAAAGGTAAAGCAATCCATCAGCATTAAGAATTTAAATTTAACTGACGCCAGAATTAGAGAGCATATCCATTTTACACGATATACAACAAAATGATCGATGGCATTCTTTCTGCTCAAATATTTATTTTGTAAAATAAGAAACCAAAATATTGGAATGCCCTCACTTTATTAGTATTGACACAGACCAGTAAGCAGATTCAAGTGTTTAAGCCAGGAAGGACCCCAGTATATAATGCAAATCATCCCATTAAGACAAGTACAGTCACTGACTTATGAAGCAAAGCAAATGATTTAAAAAAAAAAAATCTGTTCCTGCGCAACTTCAAAGTGCGATCAATGGTATTCACCTTCCTCTCTCAGTGTAACTGGAATGTCTATCAAAACCAGAAAATGGAAGGCTTCAGAAACATTATGTAGCTAAAAAAGGAGACTATTTTACCCATTAGTAATAAATGTACCTGCTGAGCAGAACACAGTTATACCTGAAAAGGTTCCACAATTTTCTTTGCTTGGCTCTTCCTGCTATGAGGGAACCAGTGTGCTAAAGAGCATTTTGTAAAAGCAAAAGAGTTTATATAATTGACTTTACTGGAATTAGAAGACAGAATACAGTGTGCTCAACCTGAAGCCGCCTGACTCTATGATGAAGGAAAATTGCACAATTTAATAGCCAGATATAGGGACTGTGCAGTAATAGAAGTAATCAAAGGCTTCGCCATCCTTAAAGGAACAAATCCATTACTTTTCTGTTTACTCGGGAAGGGGGACAGCAAGTGGACTATTTGCAGGAAAGTGCCTAGGCACAGCTTCTGAAGTTGGGCGGCACTCTCAGAAAAGGGAGGATTTAGGAAGGGACAAGTGTAAGTATCCTAATGTTGCTATGTGTTCTGGAAATTTGATTCTTGTGTCCAAAAATTCTAACTTCTATTTCATGTGAAATAGGATATATCTAATTAATTGAAGTTAATTTTTAATCTGCTAGTACTTGGCTACACCAATCTTCACCTTCTTTACGGATACCATCTTATTCTATTTAACACATATTTTCCGTATAAAGGCAACAACTAAGCCATATTTAGGGTGAAAGCATATTAGCCTTTCTTGAACATCTGGTGTAAAGTGAAGTTTCAGCAGTAGCAATTTATACATCTGCACCAACTTGGGGGAAATGTGACTTGAGTGATTTAATAGCAAGAAGGAGAACTGATTTGCACTGCAGCATCAACAAAACAAGAGCCTGTGAAAATCAAAAGTATCAAGATCCTAACCTTGGATGAACTTAATACAATCTTGATGTTACCAGAATTGAAATAATGGAAAACATTCTATAGTAGACTATAATATATTTGAGCAAATTTAGGAATTTGAATATAGAAAAGTGGATGACCATATAATGCACTAGAAATTGTTTAAATCTTGTCACAACATGAATCTAACAGTATTATAATGATTCAGAATAAGTAGCTGATCTTTGGATTACAACTAAATTGCAGTTAAACATACATAAAATTAATTTTAGTAAAATTTAAGTATATGTGACAGCTCAATTAATATGATTTATATACTTCAAAATAATTATACTATTAAGGTAGGCAGTACACTGTCTAGATTTATTCACATCAGAAAGCTTTCTCATGCTTTGTTACCTTAAACTAACCACAGCATCTTAGAAGAATGAACACTGAGCTCGGCTCTTTGATAAACTCTAATATTCAAAATGCTGTTTACTCTCATTGTGCCTTACTTTGCTCATTTGTGAAATTATTATTAAAGATAAACAATTGTTTAAAGCAAGAGAGTTCCAGAAAAACATCTATTTCTGCTTTATTCACTATGCCAAAGACTTTGACTGTGTGGACCACAACAAACTCTGGAAAATTCTTAAAGAGATGGGAACACTGGACCACCTGACCTGCTTCTTGAGAAACCTGTATACAGGTGAGGAAGCAACAGTTAGAACTGGACATGAAACAGCAGACTGGTTCCAAATAGGAAAAGGAGTACATCAAGGCTGTATATTGTCACCCTGCTTATGTAACTTACATGCAGAGTACATCATGAGAAATGCTGGGCTGGAGGAAGTACAAACTGGAATCAAGATTGCTGGGAGAAATACCATAACCTCAGATATGCAGATGACACCACCCTTATGGCAGAAAGTGAAGAAGAACTAAAGAGCCTCTTGATGAAAGTGAAAGAAGAGAGTGAAAAAGTTGGCTTAAAGCTCAATGTTCAGAAAACTAAGATCATAGAATCCAGTTCCATCACTTCATGGCAAATAGATGGGGAAAAAGTGGAAACAGTGCTGACTTTATTTTTCTGGGCTCCAAAATCACTGCAGATCATGACTGCAACCATGAAATTAGAAGACTCTTGATCCTTGGAAGAAAAGTTATGACCAATCTAGAAAGCATATTAAAAGGCAGAGACATTACATTGCCAACAAAAGTCTGCCTAGTCAAAGCTATGGTTTTTGCCATAATTATGTATGGATGTGAGAGTTGGACTATAAAGAAAGCTGAGGGCTGAAGAATTGATGCTTTTCAACTGTGGTGTTGGAGAAGACTCTTGAGAGTCCCTTGGACTGCAAGGAGATCAAACCAGTCCATCCTAAAGGAGATCAGTCCTGAATATTCATTGGAAGGACTGATGCTGAAGGTGAAGCTCCAATGCTTTGAGCTGATGCAAAGAACTGACTCATTGGAAAGGACCCTGATCCTGGGTAAGATTGAAGGCAGGAGGAGAAGGGAACAACAGAGGATAAGATGGTTGAATGGCATCGCCAACTCAATGGACATGAGTTTGAGTAAACTCCAGGAGTTGGCAATGAACAGAGAGGCCTGGCATGCTGCAGTCCATGGGGTGGTAAAGAGTCAGACATGACTAAGTGACTGAACTGAACTGAACTGAAATAATCCCACAGAAATTATATACCCATGTTTATTTTACTAAAACAGATGTACAGACTTTAAGTAAAACCTCCTCTATATAAGCCAATGAAATATTTTATTAAATGTATTAATGAGATAAATTCAATAACTACTCATCTAAGCTAAGGGAAAAATTACTATTAGAATTTTATGCAGAGTCCTTGAAATTTGCTAAGTAAGAAAAGCTTGCCTTCACAAAATATTAATGTTCTCAATATGTTCTTCACAAAGCACCAACTTCACCAAGAGAAATAAAGCATGATAAAAAATATAGAATCTAGACTCTGAAATAACTTTTTTCAAATATCAACAAATACTTTTTTTCTCACAGAAATGCAACTATATCTCTTGACACAATTTTTAATTCCATTCAATTCAATAAAATTCATTTTTCTCCATTTACCTTCTTCCTCCTCTCCATTCCCTCCTCCACCATAGAGGAGAGAAAAAAAAAAAGTATTCATATTAGAAATGTTTATCTACATTATTTTTTCTAAATCAAAAATTCCATTGCTAAATTCTTATACCCTTCCCATTTTCTACTTCCCCATGTCACCAAACATTCTGCTGCTTTTGCATGAATCCTTTATCTTGGTTTATGATATCAGCATTCCCTCAAGCCAGTAAATAAGGAGATACTCTTTCAAGTCTTCTGTTCCCTTAAACATTTGTTGTATCCCCCTTTCCTATAGAGTCTCAGACTGCCTAAGGATTTCATAGAACTTACCTGCATTTTCTATTTCCATTGTTTTGGTTGAGGACTCCATCCTAAAATGGGCAATGTAGCATCTAAAGATCCCACTTCCAGAGAGTGAGTTTATTCTACATTTTACTTCAAGGGTAATCTTTCTAAAAAGATGTCTGATCATCATTACTTGTCCTTTAATTGCTTCTTATTAAGTGAAAACTTGGTTTTCAAACTTCCATGTTCGAAGAGACAATGATTTAATAGATCTGGGGTGATAGGAAAATGTGTTTCCATAGTTATCAGGGAATCCTAACACAGGTTTTTGGGAAACACACTCTAGAAAAACTTGTTTAGACTTAGAGGTAAACAAATGGATAATATTTAATTGAAATTATTCATAGTTTTGTTTAACTTTGAATGTCCTTGAGATGGCTTGAGAGCACCAATTTCTTGAGAGCACCAATTTCCACAAAAGATCTCTCTTACTCATTCAGCTTGTTACTGACTTTCTCGATTTGCAGAGGGGCTGATGGTAAAAATATTTAATGGGAGATGCTACTTAACATGGAAGAATCCCTAATCCAATGAAGAAGTGGACTTCTTTTCTTTTAATGTAAGATGTGATGTTCTAAGGAAGCACTAAGAAACTAATTATGAACACGAGATATGAGAAATCTTCACAAAGGAGAGAATGTTTAAGCTCTTTTTCTTTTCTATATTTACAAACATTTTAATATGTACACATGGTAAAATCAATTCAAACAACATGAAAAAACTAATTTAACAGAATGGAAAGGGAATGTCTAGTGAGCATTACCAGGGTTCCAGTACAAAGACAACCACTATTCTTGGTTTCTTGTAGCAATCCCTCCATGCATAGTAAATTCTCCAAGTCTATTAACTAGGAATTGTGTAACTTCTCCTCCCTTCTCACAATTCCAATAATTCCTTCCAATCATCCTTAGTTGGTTTTTTTCACACATAATCTCCAAACTGCTAGCAAATTCTTGATTTTAAAAATCATTTGAGAATTAGTCTACTTCTCAGTATATCTATTGGCACCACTCTAGTCCAAGCTATCTTCATCCCAGGCACTTATCTAATGACCTTGCCTAAGGTGCATAGTCATTTCTCTGACTCAGTTATGAATCTCTTAGCACTGAAAATTTTTATTAACCACTCTAATTTATCTTCCCTTACACATCGTGACAATACTTACCCTGCTTGTTGTACTGTGATAATGGTAGTACTATCTATTAAATGTCTCTCAAATGCAAGGCAATAGCCTAATTTATTCATGGATAAAGTATGAATGATAAAATTACTCTTTGCTCAAAGGCGGTGTAAACTAAAATTTGTCTTGTGTTAACAATTAGGCTACACACATTGTTTCCATATTTAAAGTATTTTACATTGGTAATGAGTTGAATAAAGCTGTGAATATACTCCTTCTACATGGAAATTTTCTAAGCACTCCTTTATGTATTTTCTAGAGAGGCTTAGATATCTGATATTACAAGCATGCCCATACACATCTAATCATTCTGCACCCAAGGAGACAAAGTTAAGGAGTAAGATTGGACAAAAATATATGCAAGAGCATTATTCTGAAAACATAATATTCAACAGGGGTGCTTTCTAAAGAATTCATCTATGCATGGGTGTGTGTGTGTGTAGGAGGTAGGGGTGGTTTATAGGGCCTAAAAAATGAGTTGAGTCAAAAATATCCCTATTGCCAAGACATTTATGTCTTTCTCATATTGCAGAAAACTCAGCCTCTGTGCATCAGTGCTGAATCAAATGTTGGGGACAGTTTGGGGTGAAGTAGAGGTAGAGAAAGGAATGGCTGACCCACTCCAGTATTCTAGCCTGGAGAATTCCATGGACAGAGGAGATTGGTGGGCTACCGTCCACAGGGTCACAAACAGTTGGACAAGACTGAGATAGGGGACTGGAATGCAAAAGTAGGAAGTCAAGAAACACCTGGAGTAACATGCAAAGTTGGCCTTGGAATGTGGAATGAAGCAGGGCAAAGACTAATAGAGTTTTGCCAAGAAAATGCACTGGTCATAGCAAACACCCTCTTCCAACAACACAAGAGAAGACTCTACACATGGACATCACCAGATGGTCAACACCGAAATCAAATTGATTATATTCTTTGCAGCCAAAGATGGAGAAGCTCTATACAGTCAACAAAAACAAGACCAGGAGCTGACTGTGGCTCAGATCATGAACTCCTTATTGCCAAATTCAGACTTAAATTGAAGAAAGTAGGGAAAACCGCTAGACCATTCAGGTATGACCTATATCAAATCCCTTATGATTATACAGTGGAAGTGAGAAATAGATTTAAGGGCCTAGATCTGATAGATAGAGTGCCTGATGAACTACGGAATGAGGTTCGTGACATTGTACAGAGACAAGGATCAAGACCATCCCCATGGAAAAGAAATGCAAAAAAGCAAAATGGCTGTCTGGGGAGGCCTCACAAATAGCTGTGAAAAGAAGAGAGGAGAAAAGCAAAGGAGAAAAGGAAAGATATAAGCATCTGAATGCAGAGTTCCAAAGAATGGCAAGAAGAGATAAGAAAGCCTTCTTCAGCGATCAACGCAAAGAGATAGAGGACAAGAACAGAATGGGAAAGACTAGAGATCTCTTCAAGAAAATTAGAGATACCAAGGGAACATTTCATGCAAAGATGGGCTCGATAAAGGACAGAAATGGTATGGACCTAACAGAAGCAGAAGATATTAAGAAGAGGTGGCAAGAATACACAGAAGAACTGTACAAAAAAGATCTTCATGACCCAGATAATCATGATGATGTGATCACTAATCTAGAGCCAGACATCTTGGAAAGTGAAGTCAAGTGGGCCTTAGAAAGCATCACTACGAACAAAGCTAGTGGAGGTGATGGAATTCCAGTTGAGCTATTTCAAATCCTGAAAGATGATGCTGTGAAAGTGCTGCACTCAATATGCCAGCAAATTTGGAAAACTCAGCAGTGGCCACAGGACTGGAAAAGGTCAGTTTTCATTCCAATCCCAAAGAAAGGCAATGCCAAAGAATGCTCAAACTACCGCACAATTGCACTCATCTCACATGCTAGTAAAGTAATGCTCAAAATTCTCCAAGCCAGGCTTCAGCAATATGTGAACCGTGAACTCCCTGATGTTCAAACTGGTCTTAGAAAAGTCAGGGGAACCAGAGATCAAATTGCCAACATCCATTGCATCATGGAAAAAGCAAGAGAGTTCCAGAAAAACATCTATTTCTGCTATATTGACTATGCCAAAGCCTTTGACTGTGTGGATCACAAGAAACTGTGGAAGATTCTGAGAGAGATGGGAATACCAGACCACCTGAGCTGCCTCTTGAGAAATCTGTATGCAGGTCAGCAAGCAACAGTTAGAACTGGACATGGAAAAACAGACTGGTTCCAAATAGGAAAAGGAGTACGTCAAGGCTGTATACTGTCACCCTGCTTATTTAACTTACATGCAGAGTACATCATGAGAAATGCTGGACTGGAAGAAATACAAGCTGGAATCAAGATTGCCAGGAGAAATATCAATAACCTCAGATATGCAGATGACACCACCCTTATGGCAGAAAGTGAAGAAAGTGAAAGAGGAGAGTGAAAAAGTTGGCTTAAAGTTCAACATTCAGAAAACGAAGATCATGGCATCTGGTCCCATCACTTCATGGGAAATAGATGGGGAAACAGTAGAAACAGTGTCGGGCTTTATTTTTTGGGCTCCAAAATCACTGCAGATGGTGACTGCAGCCATGAAATTAAAAGATGCTTACTCCTTGGAAGAAAAGTTATGACCAACCTAGATAGCATATTCAAAAGCAGAGACATTACTTTGCCGACTAAGGTCCATCTAGTCAAGGCTATGGTTTTTCCAGTGGTCATGTATGGATGTGAGAGTTGGACTGTGAAGAAGGCTTAGTGCTGAAGAATTGATGCTTTTGAACTGTCATGTTGGAGAAGACTCTTGAGAGTTCCTTGGACTGCAAGGAGATGCAACCAGTCCATTCTGAAGGAGGTCAGCCCTGGGATTTCTTTGGAAGGAATGATACTAAAGCTGAAACTCCATTACTTTGGCCACCTCATGCGAAGGGTTGACTCATTGGAAAGACTTTGATGCTGGGAGGGATTGGGGGCAGGAGGAGAAGGGGACGACAGAGGATGAGATGGCTGGATGGCATCACTGACTCTATGGATGTGAATCCGAGTGAACTCCTGGAGTTGGTGATGGACAGGGAGGCCTGGCGTGCTGCAATTCATAGGGTCACAAAGAGTCGGATAGAATTGAGCAACTGAAATGAACTGAGCATCTAACAATTTCACTTTCACTTTCACTTTCAGAGATGGCACAGTGGTAAAGAACTGGCCTACCAATGCAGGAGACACAAAAGACTTGGATTTGATCCTTGATAGGGAAGATCCCCTGGAGAAGAAAATGGAAATCCACTCTATTTTTCTTGCCTGGAAAATTCCATGGACAGGGAAGCCTAGTTGACTACAGATGAAGTTGCAAAGAGTCAGACATAGTTGAGGGACTGAGCGCACACACACATACAGAAAAGAATAGCTTTATTGCTTTATCAGTCAAAGGGAAATACAGTAAGCTCATACCCCTCAAAACTGTCTCCACATGGAGTATTTGGTGAGTTTTATAGCAATGGTTCAAGATTTGGGTTGCTGTTAAGAATTAGAGTGTGTGCAGGCCCTGTACTTCTTTAATCTGGTCTCAGGTGATATGATGAGTTTCTGGGATTCCTTTAATCTGGCATCGGGTGGTCTTCTTGGAGAGCTTCACAGGTTCCTTTAATTTACAATGAAGAATGCTAACATCCTCCATTTGTTAGGGGTTTTAGTTCTATAAACTTCCCCTGGTGGTTCAGACAGTAAAGAATCTGCCTGCAGTGGGTGGAGGGGGGCTGGGGGAGACCTGGGCTTAATCCCTGGGTTGGGAAGATCCCCTGGAATGAAAGCAAAAGCATTAGTCACTCAGTGGTGTCCAGTTCTTTGAGACCCCCATGAACTGTAGCCCATCAGGCTCCTCTGTCCATGGAAGTCTCCAGGCAAGAATACTAGAGTAGGTAACCATATCCTCCTCCATGGGATCTTCCTGACCCAGGAATTGAACCGGGTCTCCTGTATTACAGGCAGACTCTACTGACTGAGCCACCAGAGAAGAGGATCCCTGGGTTGAGAATATCCCGTTGAGTAGAAAATGGCAACCCACTCCAGTATGCTCGCCTGGAGAATTCCATGGACAGAGGAGCCTGGCTGGTTACAGTCCAAGGGGTCACAAAGAGTCAGACTGACTAACACTTTCACTTTCACTTAGTTCTACAAAGAGCTCAAAGATAGTGTGGGGCAGGGCGCTGCCATGAGGCTGCACTGTTGTTTCTTGGCTGCTTCTCCTTTGTCTCTGCAACCACTCGCCTCCCTGATTAGCAACTGTTCTAATCTGCCCTTTGTGACTCAGGGAAATTTACGGAGGCTGGAGTCTGTTCCCTACAAACAAGAAATGTGGGACAGAAAGTCTTCTGTGGCCAGGAGCCCCACAAGGTCCTGTCCAGTTTTACTTATGCCCCTTATCATTTTGAGACTGCATTATATCCATTTTTAAAAATACAGCTTTAATTTCTTTTCGTATTGCTTCAAAAGTGCTTATATTTTTTTTTAATTTGACATGAAGTTACAGTTGACAGTTTAATTTGTTTTAATGAGGATAGTAACATACTTATTTGTACAAAAAGAAATATTTGCTATGACAAAACCATATTATTAATATGTTGTTTTAGCAGATATCTTCTTCAATATACAGGGTATATTAATATTAAATTGCAAGATTTATTTTAAAAAAAGAAGACAAAATTAAGCAAAAAAAGAAAGAAAGGAGGGAGGAAAGAAGGGAATAAGAAAGAACTACTTCAATTGTAATCAAAGACTTAAATTGGATCCCTTTTTTTTCTCAAAGCTATCCATGACCAACTTGAGACTGATATAATTCCTTCTATGTCACTGAGCATTTTTATTATATTTTACTTCTAAAATTATCGACTCTTTTTAGATGTGGTGATGGTTTGAACTCATGGAAGATGCAGTAGCTCAGGTGGGCCCTTGTTTGTACATGGAGGCTTGCATTATTATTTTCTGCAACCCTTTCATTCCATTAAGGTTTCCTTCGCTACTCACTTTCTCTCTCTCTCTCTTGCTCTTTAGCTTTATCCCCTCTCTCCTTTATCCTTCTGTCATGAACATTTGCTTCCCTGTTGGCTTAGTGGTAAAGAATCTGCCTGCAGTGCAGGAGACCCAGGTTCGATACCTGGGTTGGGAAGATCCCCTGGAAAAGGACATGGCAACCTACTCCAGTATTCTTGCCTGGAGAATCCTATGGACAGAGGAGCATGGTGGGCTACAGTCCATAGGGTCGCAGAGAGTCAGACACAACTGAGATATTAACACATTCATGAACATTTTGTCTGCTATATCTGACCCTGACAAAGAGAGCCAAGTATTTCCTGGATGGAACACTTGAATCATCCTTCAAAGCTAGTGGCAGAGGGCTGATACTATTCCCTAAGTACGCTGTCTGCCTTTTTTCTAGACTTGGTCCACTTTCTGAAATGGTCTCATGTGAGTTCCTGAAATCCAATAGCTCTACTTTTCCTTTCCTTTCCTTTCTAGTTTTTTGTTTGTTTGTTTGTTTGTTTCATAGGAATGTTTCTATTCTCTATAAGTGATTAACAAGTACTGATTAATGTCACTTCTATATTAGTATAATTCCTTTCTCAATTAAATGAATATGGCAGATCCTCCTTTGCTAGTTTGAATTGTGACATCTGTATGTATATATACATATAAATGAGAAAGAGAAAATAACAAGGAAATCAAATATGAAAAGATATGGTATGACTTAAGGCACTTTTATACTTAGAATTCTATATATCCTTCTGTTGAATTTTAGTCCATGTGCATATCCAACACATGGCCTGCCATATTTATCCTATGCCTACTCCTTAAAATATAGTCACTTACGTAAGATGTATTAACTCAATTCCCTAAGTACATTACCACTAGGCAGTAAAACGCTCTGGAAATCTGAAAGTGTTAATGCATCTTTGAAAAGTGCAATATTCCTAAAGAGTATTTGGTGACTTACAAGAATCTGGGTCATTTTAACTGTGAAAAAAAAACACCTCACCTAAGCAGGGCCTCACTCTCAATAGCATACACAAACACATTTCTGTGTTTTAGATGAAGTACAACATACTAAAAATGTGAAATATTATAAATATCTAGAGGAGTTGCCATGGAAGGAATGCATATGATTTTGTTACAGATATGAGCTTTTGAAATCAAAAAGACTTTTGGAAGCTTATGAATGGGAGTTAATATTACATGTAGACACATGGCTGGATTCAAATCCTACCAGTTCTACTCCTTTTACAACCTGGACAAGAATTTCATCTGAGTAAATTTTCACAGCTATAAAATGGAAACTTAGTATTTGACCCTTAGGTGATTTAGAAGAATTTTTTTTAAATAAATGCATTTGAAGTACATAAAGTACAGTGGATAATAAATAGTAAGTATTCAACAAAATCCTTTATTAATGTCATACAAGTGTTAATATCTGGTATGAAGAAATTATACCTGAATACCTGGGAGAAATGATTCCTTATCTTGTAAACCAGACCACCAAAGAAACCTCGCCTAGAGCTTAAAAATATTGCTACATGCACCTAAAATCAATCTATGTTTTCCACTTCACATTTTTAGCTTTAGTTTTAAAAGGGAGGAGGGAGGGAGGTTCAGGATGGGGAACACGTGTATACCTGTGGCGGATATATGTTGATGTATGGCAAAACCAATACAATATTGTAAAGTAATTAACCTCCATTAAAATAAATAAATTTATATTTTTTTTTAAAAAAAGGACTGATCTGTTTGTACATGCCTTTTTTCAGGGAGGCAGGAGGCAGTGAGAAAAGGTGATTGTTAAATCGTTACCTTGACAACAAAGGGAACCAATTGAGAAATAAGCAAAAAGACATTCTTAGCACTTACTCAGCTCCTACAAGCTAAAAACAGTCAATTCCATTTAATTAATCTTATAGAGTGCTGTTAAAATATATATTATATTACTGCCTCTGAAATTTACTAAAGGAATCTGCAAAAATAAAATCTGGCTATGATTTTAATTCAATCATAATGGATCCCAGTTTGATCAAATTGTAGATGTGTGTCTTCAATATTATTGAAACATTGATGTATTTTTAACATTTTAATAGACAATAATAAAATGTCATATTCTATTTGCCAGACATTATGTTAAGCAGTTTAGTTATGATGAACACATTTAATATTCATAATAACTCTATGAAGAAGATCTCATTATTATCCTCTTTCACAGGTGACAAAGCCTAGGCAACAGAGGTTAAGTAGCTTGCCCAAATTTACAAAGCAACTAAGTGATAGAGTTGGAATTTGAACACTAGTATCTAACCCCAGAGTTTATCTTTATAATCACCTTAGTATTACCAGAGGAATATGTAAAATAACAGAAGGGAATATATGCTCAGTCAAAATGTGGGTTATTTTATGGTTTCCCAAAATTACATTTCTTCGTATAACATGTTTACTTATTTAAAATAAAATTATAGACCATCTTTGCTGAAAGAAAAATGAATCTATACTGTAACAATTGTTTTCTGTTAATTTTCCTACATTTCCAAGTTACTGACCATGGACATCCCTGGGCAAGTCTCAATACTGAAAATAATTCTTGAACTCTCATTTTCAATTTTTTTTTCTGTTTAAAGAACCATCTAATGGAGTTTTATGGTTTAATCATCTCAGTCTTATGTTACACTCCTCTCAAACTCAGAAAGTATCCAGTGAGAGGAAAGATACTGAAAATCAAGCATTTTTGTCTGAAAATCAAGCATTTTTGTATTACATATTAAAAAAAAATTATCCTAAAAATTGATAATTCAATTAAATACTGAATCATTTCTTAAAGTATTAAAAAATCAATGCATTATTATGTATTATTGCTTTTGAAACTTTATGATTTCTAGTCACATTTATTCCAATGAATAATAATATGTGATCAGAAACTTATAAATTATTTTGGCTTATTGTATACATTTTTGGCTGTTTGTTTATTTGCGATAGGCACCTGAGGCACTTCCAACTGACAATTGCAGTTGCATATATAATGTAAGATATTAAACCAGGACAATTTACTCAGACTTCCTTTGGACTTTACAGAGATGCTAAACCTTATAGAAGTTATACATTTTATGATTATTATCTACATGGCAATTTTCAAAGGTAATGTTGGTGGAGATTTTAATAAAAGAGCAAATGCATAGCAAAAATTTAAAAACTTTAACAGGCCATGGAAACTGAAATATTATTTGCCAATCTTACTTTCAAGGTAATCTTATGGCTCAGACAGTAAAGCATCTGCCTACAGTGTGGGAGACTGGGTTCAATCCCTGGGTTAGGAAGATCTCCTGGAGAAGGAAATGGCAACATAGTCCAGTATTTTTGCCTGAAAAATCCCATGGATGGAGGAGCCTAGTAGGCTACAGTCCATGGGGTTGCAGAGTCGGACACTACTGAGTGACTTCACTTCACTTCAGTCTTACTCTTAATAATCTATTTAATATAAATATGAATGATAAATTAATAATGATACCACTACACTATATGTTCTTTTAAAATTTCTATTGGCATATATAGAGACATAGTCCATTTAGTAATATGTCAGATTTATTACAGTGAATGCATATGGAAACTAAATTTGTATATCTCTGTTAAAATTCTATCAATACTCCTGAATAATATATTTATTAGAATTCGTGTTACAAGGTAACTAGTAATTTACCACATACAGTGTGATAAATGACAAAAGATGAGCCCTTTAAAATCATTCTGTATGTCATTAGCAATACACTTCACATTCTTACCTATACTAAATATCTTAAACCACTTAACAGAATTCTAAAGAGATCCCTAGCTTGAGTTATTAATATCTTTATTTAAATGCAGATCTTAACTTTTCCTTGGGGACTAGTAAAGCTTCTTCTATAATGCTGCAAAGAGAAAAGCAAATTTTCATCCACATAATATCCACAGAAGAAACATATCTGGCTTTTTATCTCCTATGAATATGTAGATATATATGTGTTTGTATAAGTTTGTCATTAAGAAATATTTCTATTCATAGCTGTCCTAATAAAAGATAACACATACTTAATTCTTTAGTCTCAATATGCACGTAGCAGTCAAAACTTTTAATATACAACAAAAACTTCAAAGATCAAACTAAAATTACCATTTAATTAGCTTTAATATCAACATTTAAGGAAACTGAATGTGACAACAAATGTACTCATTATATCAGTATAAACTTAGGCTTAAATAGCCAACAGGATATTTTTATGATCATTACCAAAATTAATCAATCCTGGAGTTTACATCCATTTCCCATTTTGTCTTATCTGCATGGGCAAATCACAGTATGAATCTGAAAACACAATTCCACAGAACACAGAACATAAAGACAGTTTTCAATGAATAAGATGGCTCTTATTTCTAAGTTTATACAGATACTACTTCGAAGAAATTATTTCAATGGATAAAATGAGTAAACCACAGAAAGACTGAGAGTCACTTCTACTATCTAATGTACTAATGTGAAACTGTACACAGTAGACCAAGTGCTGTAATTAATAGTATAAATTATATTAACTAAGCACCCAATAAATATTTGCTGAATTGACATTTTAAAATATGTATGAAGTTAACCATTTGGTTAAATGGAGTTCTTCTACTCAACAGAAGAAAATACTAAGTAAACTAACAAAAAATCATAAAGATTTGGTATAAAATATACCCAAATACAAACATAGTAATAATGAGTATTGAGTAAGATTAACACATATAACATAAACTTACTGTATAATATGCAGAAATTTTATTCTAATAACTAGAGCTAAAAGGTAAATCAGATTGATATTTTTTTTTGGCTCTTATCACTGTGTACCACTCAATCAACATGTGCTTCTTACCTAGGAATGGTTACAACCAATCTTCTATTTTTTAATTTAAATTAAAAAGAGTTCAAATTCAAGAATTCATAATATTTTGTCCCTATATTTTTATTCTTATTATCACTGGATTCTGAAGCAGAGCAGAATTTACCTAAAGTTAACTTGAATGAGTTTCATTATCATCCTCCCAAAATAATCAATACTGTGTTTACATCCATAATGTTTTCCTATGGGTAAAAGTCATCTTGGGACACTATGTCACAACAGTTATGTAAAAAATATAACCAGTCCAATTAGGTGATGTGTGAAGACTTCCAGACTGGTGCAAGAGATTAATTCTATAAAGAAAAAGGACTCCTGAATGTAATGGGATGCTTTTTTAATTATACAAGAGTTATATGCATAAAGCATACAGAAAAGAATTTGTTGGTGCTTGTGGAGACTATCTAGATACTAGATTAGCAAATATCTGCCAGTTTTGCTGTAAGAGACCATATGTATCGAGCACACTTGTTGGCACATGGGAAATGCACAAAATATGTTAATCACCTTCTTACCCTCCTGCTGTCACTGACTTGAAATTAGCTTTGCAGAAAATATGCTACTTTGAAAAGGTTTTTATTATGACATTTTACTACATACTATTCAATTCATAAACAATGACTTTTAAAACATCTATATTCTCACATATAAGGTGCCTAGATTGATTTACTCTGAGACCAAAAGTTTGGAACTATTTTTGCAGCTTTTCTTCCTGAATTGATATGTTTCTTTTTCAGTCACCTTCCTACCCCTCCCTTTTTCTATATTTTCTCATCTTTATTCTTCCTATGTCCACACAAAGTAGATGAAAGAAAATACAATAAACACATAATCTGATATGAGTTTCACTAATAATGTATCCTCAAAATGGCCTCCTGTCAGGAGAGGATACTACTCAGATGACCAGTGAAGTCCTACAGCTGTATGCTCAAAGAGGTAGCTTTAAAATTTACTCCATCACTATTTATTCCAAACATTTGCTCAATGTGAACATTACTACAGAGCATTAGCACCAGATAGCTCCCCACGTCACCTCCAAGTCTCTTCCCTAACTGAGCCCCTGTTTTCTGACACTTCCCTTGTCCTTTTATCTTTTAGTGTTCTTTGAGTTAACTTTGAGTATTTTACCCTTTTTAGTTTAATGTTGACTTATTCTTTTAGCATTCAGCCCTCTTCACTGTAGTTCTGGTTTACTGAGAACTGCATCCTCTTTCTTTCTTTAAACAACTTCCTAAGGCATTTTCCTAAAACAGCTGCCTGAGAATCTTACCCTGACCTCAGTTATAACATTCATGTACCTTTATAAAGTAAAAATCTGGTTAATTACTTGTTATCCTGATGTAGCTTGGGTGTTTTGTGTTTGTCTATTCTACAGCCATGAAATTAAAGGACATTTATTCCTTGGAAGGAATGTTATGACCAACCTAGATAGCATATTCAAAAGCAGAGACATTACTTTGCCAACAAAGGTCCGTCTAGTCAAGTCTATGGTTTTCCCAGTGGTCATGTAAGGATGTGAGAGTTGGACTGTAAAGAAAGCTGAGCACCGAAGAATTGATGTTTTTGAACTGTGGTGTTGGAGAAGACTCTTGAGAGTCCCTTGGACTGCAAGGAGATCCAACCAGTCCATTCTAAAGGAGATCAGTCCTATGTGTTCTTTGGAAGGATTGATGCTAAAGTTGAAACTCCAATACTTTGGTCACCTCATGTGAAGCGTTGACTCATTGGAAAAGACTCTGATGCTGGGAGGGATTGGGGGCAGGAGGAGAAGGGGACAACAGAGGGTGAGATGGCTGGATGGCATCACCGACTCGATGGACATGAGGTTGGGTGAACTCCAGGAGCTGGTGTTGGACAGGGAGACCTGGCGTGCTATAATTCATGGGGTCACAAAGAGTCAGACATGACTGAGTGACTGAACTTAACTAAATTAAATTCTCAGAATATTATCACCTATAACCTGAAAGCCCCTTCCAACAGGGGACACATACAGACTGAAAGTGAAGGGCTGGAAAAAGATATTCCACGCAAATAGAGACCAAAAGAAAGCAGGAGTAGCAATACTCATATCTGATAAAATATACTTTAAAACAAAGGCTGTGAAAAGAGACAAAGAAGGACACTACATAATGATCAAAGGATCAATCCAAGAAGAAGATATAACAATTATAAATATATATGCACCCAACATAGGAGCACCACAATATGTAAGACAAATGCTAACAAGTATGAAAGGGGAAATTAACAATAACACAATAATAGTGGGAGACTTTAATACCACACTCACAGCTATGGATAGATCAACTAAACATAAAATTAACAAGGAAACACAAACTTTAAATGATACAATAGACCAGTTAGATCTAATTGATATCTATAGGACATTTCACCCCAAAACAATGAATTTCACCTTTTTCTCAAGTGCTCACGAAAACTTCTCCAGGATAGATCACATCCTGGGCCATAAATCTAGCCTTGGTAAATTCAAAAAAATTGAAATCATTCCAAGCATCTTTTCTGACCACAATGCAGTAAGATTAGATCTCAATTACAGGAGAAAAACTATTAAAAATGGCAGCATATGAGGTTGAACAACACACTGATGAATAACCAACAATTCACAGAAGAAATCAAAAAAGAAATAAAAATATGCATAGAAATAAATGAAATGAAAACACAACAACCCCAAACCTGTGGGACACTTTAAAAGCAGTGCTAAGGGGAAGGTTCATAGCAATACAGGCATACCTCAAGAAAGAAGAAAAAAGCCAAATAAATAACCCAACTCTACACCTAAATCAACTAGAAAAGGAAGAAATAAAGAACCCGAGAGTTAGTAGAAGGGAAGAAATCTTAAAAATTAGAGCAGAGATAAATGCAAAAGAAACAAAAGAGACCATAGCAAAAAGCAACGAAGCCAAAAGCTGGTTCTTTGAGAGAATAAATAAAATTGACAAACCATTAGCCAGACTCATCAAGAAACAAAGGGAGAAAATCAAATCAATACAATTAGAAATGAAAATGGAAAGATCACAACAAACAACACAGAAATACAAAGGCTCATAAGAGACTACTATCAGCAATTATATGCTAATAAAATGGACAACGTGGAAGAAATGGACAAATTCTTAGAAAAGTACAACTTTCTAAAACTGAACCAGGAAGAAATTGAAAATTGTAACAGACCCATCACAAGCACAGAAATTGAAATTGTAGTCAGAAATCTTCCCGCAAACAAAAGCCCAGGTCCAGTTGGCTTCACAGCTGAATTCTACCAAAAATTTAGAGAAGAGCTAACACCTACCCTACTCAAACTCTTCCAGAAAATTGCAGAGGAAGGTAAACTTCCAAACTCATTCTATGAGGCCACCATCACCCTAATACCAAAACCTGACAAAGATACCAGAAAAAAAGAAAACTACAGGCCAATATCACTTATGAACATAGCTGCAAAAATCCTTAACAAAATTCTAGCAATCAGAATCCAACAACACATTAAAAAGATCATACACCATGACCAAGTGGGCTTTATCCCAGGATGCAAGGATTCTTCAATATCTGCAAGTCAAACAATGTAATACACCACATTAACAAATTGAAAAATAAAAGCCATATGATTATCTCAATAGATGCAGAGAAGGCCTTTGACAAAATTCAACATCCATTTATGATAAAAACTCTCCAGAAAGCAGGAATAGAAGGAACATACCTCAACATAATAAAAGCTATATATGACAAACCCACAGCAAACATTATCCTCAATGGTGAAAAATTGAAAGCATTTCCCCTAAAGTCAGGAACA
>SJYQ01003667.1:295525-339588 GCA_006410935.1 Redunca redunca | reverse complement strand
TATATATATATATATAACATTAATTGTAATAATAAGGATAATAATAGTATTAATCTGAGTATATAAAACACATTATAGTACCTGGCATAGAGATTTTCTATAAATGTTTAAGTGAAGTGAAAGTGAAAGTTGCTCAGTCATGTTCAACTTTTGGTGACCCCATGGACTGTAGAGTCCATGGAATTCTCCAGACCAGAATACTGGAGTAGGTGGCTTTTCCCTTCTCCAGGGGATCTTCCCAACCTGGGGATCGAACCCAGGTCTCCCACATTGCAGGCGGATTCTTTACCAGCTGAGCCACAAGGGAAGCCCATAAATATTTAGTTATTATTATTGATATAAATCCTATGCAAACCATACTTGTATCGACATTCCATCAGACAAGTATATACATATATGTATATAAGTGTCTGGCTTCCCAGGTGGCACAGTGATAAATAATCCATGTGCCAATGCAGAAGACACAGGAGACATGGGTTCAATCCTTGGTAGGGAAGATGCCCTTGAGGAGGAAATGGCAACCCATTCCAGTATTCTTGCCTGGAAAAACCCATGGACAGAGGAGTCTGGCAGGCTACAGTACATTGGGTTGCAAAGAGTCAGATATGACTGAGCGCACACACATGTTAGCATCAGGAAAAAATAAACTAAAAAAGAAAAAAAAAAAGAATCATACTCTACTCTCTTAAACTGCAAAAAATTGGGTCATTTTATGTAAACTCATAATTCTCTATAGCATGGCCCTGCATGACCATGAAACTACAAAAGGGATTATTATGAGAAATATATATATATTGTCATTTAAAACATCTGTTTTGTTAAATCAGCTCAAACAGCACAGCACAATGTTAAATTATTCAAAGTTAATTGTACATCTAATTACAAATGCTCTGTTTCTGAAAAAGTAATTCACAATCATTATCTATCTCCTCCTACCCAATCTCTTAAATTAACCAAAATCTAAAATCTCTACTTTGTTAAGTCATTTGAAAGTTATTCACAGCAAAAGTCACTAATAAAGACACTTAGGAAATATTGAAAAAAGAAAAAAAAAACACAAAACATTCAAAGAAACACAAACACACACAATAATGCAAGATAACAAATACAAAGTTTATAAATAAATAAACCCAATGTGTAAACCAAAATTAAAACTCTATTGATGTAAACCTTTCATCTACTTGCAGAGAGTAAGGGAAAATTATTAGTTTGGAATGTCCTCAGCTGCAAGCAACAGTGACAACAGCTCAAACTGAGGCCTAAGCAGTGAAAACATTAATATCCCACAGAACAAAATGACTGGTGATAGGCAGACAAATGATGGAGCTGTGACTCAAAAATATCTCTGAACTTCTCTAGTGGTTCAGTGGTTAAGACTCTGCATTTCTAGCACAGCTGGCATGGGTTCAGTCCCTGGTTGAGTAAAATCCTGAATGCCAAACAGACCAAAAAAAAAAAAAAAAGGCTTCAAAGGCTAGTAGTTTTCTACTTTTTCTCTGTCATCTTTTGCAGTTGGTCTTTTGACTTAATGTTTGTCATTTTGATCTCCCAATATGGCTACTCCAACTACAGGAATAACATCTGAAAGCTGGTCCAGGAATAACATCTGACAGCAGTCTCAGCCACTGCTATCCATTGTATGCTTTAGAGAGACAGCCCCAGTAATCTTCCCTTCACTTCTTACTGATAAGAACTGGGTCATTCTACCACCTCTAGTACAGGAAGGCTGAGAAATTAAGTACTTTACAAAATGAAATCAAAATCATGATAAGTTTATATGACTCACAATTTATCACATGATTTGGGGCATATTGCTATTCCAAATAGAATCATGTCCTGAAAGGAAGGAAGGGATGAATATTGGTTGGGCAACTCCAAAGATCTCCAACACTAGTTATTTTAACAAAAGTGATAGCAGCATTACCATGGCAAGATTTACTTTCCCCTTATTTTTCTTCAACTTTTGATCTCTCTAAGTATTAGATTAATTCTGAGAACTCTCTAACTCTCCTGGACAAAACTTATTCTTGGTTATGAGGGAGTCAATCTAATTACCCAATGTACATCACTGAGGTAAATAACATAAAATAATTTTGAAACATCTTTTCATGAAGTTAACAGAATGAATGGTTCTATGATCATTGTAAATGAGAGAAAGACTCTCTCACTTTCCCTGCTCATTGGTACCTCTTTCCTCCTACATAAATGAAGCCCTGCCATGTTTGACTCTGGAGTTCTTGGATGCTTAGAGAGTTGTTTCTATAAAGAAGAATGTCTCTTTCAATTCTGGTTTCCTCAGTGTGTAAAAAAATAAAAATAAAATAAAAAAGAAGAATGTCAACCTGATGATTGGTGATAGAGAAATTGTTCTTTATGGATTCATGTTATGAGTCTACAATAGAATTGGAAACTGTTAATTCATCTGAAATGGACAGAAGAGATGTGCAACTATAACTGAATATTTCCTTTCAAATATTTTTGAATATTTGCTAGAGGTTGTTATGAGCCTCTCTGATTAGAGGACTTGCTCAAAATCACTCTGCATTATCTCTTTCTTACTTAATTATACTATTGTCTTATAGGAAAAAAATATTCCATGAAAATCACATATGGACAGACAAGGAGATAGTATCTTTATTTAAAGGGACACTGAGACAGGCCAGAGTCAAATATAGTATTATCATAAATTTGTTGATATAGCAATCTCCTGAAATAAGCATGAAGGAAATTCCTCTTACATCACCAACAACATGGGAAAAATATGATCATCAGCCCAGATGTATATGGAGGCATACACACAAAAGCAAGGAAAATCTCATCTTAAAAAAATTAAATTAAATAATTGAACTATATTTTATTTATTGTTTCCTTTGTTGTGCAAAGACTTTTAGATTAATGAGGTCCCATATTTTTGTTAGTTTATTTTATTATTATTACTTTTTTATTTTAAAAGGTGAATCAGTAAAGATCTTCTGTGATTTATGTCAAGGAGGGCTATGCCTATGTTTTCCTGTAAGAGCTTTATAGTGTCCTGTCATACATTTAGATCTTTAATTCATTCTGAGGTGTGTGTGTGTGTGTGTGTGTGTGTGTGTGTGTGTATGCTATAAGAGAGTATTCTAATTTCATTCTTTTACATGTAGCTGTCCAGTTTTCCCAGCACCATTTATTGAAGAGACTGTCTTTTCTCCATTGTATATTCATGCCTCATTTGCCATAGATTAGGTGACTATTGTTTCATGGGTTTATCTTTAGACTTTCTGTTCTCTTCCATTGGTCTATATTTCTGTTTTGGTGCTAGTGCATACTGTTTTGATGATTGCAGCTTTGTAGTACAGTCTGAAGTCAGAGGGACTGATTACTCCAGCTCTGTTTTGCTTTAAGATTGCTTTAGTTATTTGTGGCCCATACATTCATGTTTCAATACAAATATAAACCAAACAAAAATACAACTCTCAGAATGAGAGAAAATATTTCCCAACAAAACAACTGATAAGGAATTAATCTTCAAAATATACAAACATCTCATGCAGCTCAATATTAAAAAAAAAATACAATCAAAAGTGGACAGAAGATCTAAATAGACATTTCTCCAAACAAGAAATACATATGGCTAAAAAAGCACATGAAAAAATGTTTAACATCACTAATTATTAGAGAAATGCAAATCAAAACCACAACAAGGTGTCATTTCACAGTAGTCAGAATGGCCATCATTAAAAAAATTTATAAACAATAAATGCTAAAGACAGTATGCAGAAAAGGGATCCTCTTTCATTGTTGGTAGGAGTATGAATTGGTACAGCCACTATGCAGAACAGTATGGAGGGCCTTTAAAAAACTAAAATAGTGCTATTAAATGATCAAGCAATGCCACTCTTGGACATATACCTCAAGTAAAACATAATTCAAAATATACATGCACCCTAATGTTCTTTGCAACACTATTTAAAATAAAAAGGACATGGAAGTAACCTAAATGCCCAACAACACAGGAATCAATGAAGAATATGTGGTACATATAAAAGTAGAATATTACTCAGCCATATAAAAGAATGAGATAATGCCATTTGCAGCATCTATGGGCCTAAAAACTGAAATACTGAGTGAAGTAAGTCAGACAGTGAAAACCAAATATTGTTTGATATCACTCATATGTGGCATCTAAATAAAGTGTACAAGTGAACTTATCTGAAAAACAGAAATACAGTTACAAATATAGAAAACAAATTTTTGGTTACCAGGAAGTAGGGACAAGAGGAATAATTTTGGAAGATTGGGATAGATTGACATAGAGACACTACTATATATATAAAATAGATAACTAACAAGGACCTGCTATATAGCACAAATTACTCAATACTCTGTAATGATCTACCTTGGGAAACAATCAGAGAAGAGATTTGTGGACACAGTGGGCAAGTGGGATGAATTGAGAGTCAGTTCAGTCACTCAGTCATGTCAGACCCTTTGTGACTCCATGGATTACAACACACCAGGCTTCCCTGTCCTTCACCAGCTCCCAGAGCTTGCTCAAACTCAAGTTCATCACTCAGTGATGCTATTCAACCATCTCATCCTCTGTCACCTCCTTCTCCTGCCTTCAATCTTTCCCAGCATCAGGATCTTTTCCAGTGAGTCAGTTCTTTGCATCAGGTGGCCAAAGTACTGAAGCTTCAGCTTCAGCATCAGTCCTTCCAATGAATATTCAGGACCGATTTCCTCTAGGATGGACTGGTTTGATCTTGCAGTCCAAGGGACTCTCAAGAATTTCCCCCAACACCACAGTTCAAAAGCACGATTTTTCCTGTGCTCAGCTTTCTTTGTACAGTCCAACTCTCACACCAATTCATGACCCATACATATAAAAAAATCATAGCTTTGACTACACAGACCTTTGTGGGTAAAATAATGTCTCTGCTTTTTAATATGCTGTCTCGGTTGGTCATAGTTTTTCTTCCAAGGAGCAAGTGTGTTTTAATTTCATGGCTGCAGTCATCATCTGCAGTGATTTTGGAGCCCAAGAAAATAGTCTCTCACTCTTTCCATTGTTTCCCCATCGATTTGCCATGAAGTGAATTGAGAGAGTAGCAATGAGACTTATAAATTACCACATGTACAATCAGATAGATAGTGGAAATTTTACTGTATGACACAGGAAACTCAAATCTGGTGCTCTCTGATAACTTAGATGGTTGGGATGGTGTGGGAAGTGAGAGAGAGGTTCAAGAGGGAGGGGACATACATATACCTATTACTAATTCATGTTAATATATGGCAGACACCAACACAATATTGTAAAGCAATTATTCTCCAGTTAAATTTTTTTAATAAAAATAAAAATGAGTGAATACATGTATCCACTCTTTTTATAATAACTAATTCACCTTGCTGTACACACGAAACTAACATAACATTGTAAATCAACTATACTCCATTGAAACTTTTAAAAATAACAACAAATAAAATGAATTAGAGTGTGATCCAGATATCCCATGTTAGGGCACAGATCTGAAGGTAATTCCAAACTGCCCCAAAGAAGAGCAATTCCAAAGAATGTTCAAACTACTACACAATTGGGCTCATTTCACATGCTAACAAGGCAATGCTCAAGATCCTTCAAGCTAGGCTTCAACACTACATTCAGAAAAGACAGGAACAGAAGATCAAATTGCCAACATCCATTGGATAATAGAAACAGCAAGGGAATTGCATAAAGACATCCACTTCTGCTTCATTGGCTATGCAAAATCCTTTGACAAAGTAGATCACAAAAAGCTGGAAAATTCTGAAAGAGATAGGAATACTAGACCACTTTACCTGCCTCTTGAGAAACCTATATGCATGTCAATAATCAATACTTAGGACCACACATGGGACAACGGACTGGTTCCAAATTGGGAAAGGAGTATGTTACGGCTGTATATTGTCACCCTGACTATTTAATTTACATGCAGAGTACATCATGTGAAATGCCAGGCTGGATGAATCACAAGTTGGATTCAAGATTGCCTGGAGAAATATCAGTAACCTTAGATAAGCAGGTGACACCACTCTAATGACAGAATACGAAGAGGAATAAAGAGCCTCTTGATGAAGGCGAAAGAGGAGAATGAAAAGCTGGCTTAAATAAAGCTCAGCATTCAAAAAACTAAGATCATTGCATCCAGCCCCATAACTTCATGGCAAATAGACAGAAATAAAATGGAAACAGTGACAGGCTATTTTCTTGGGCTCCAAAATCACTGCAGACGGTGACTGCAGCCTTGAAATTAAAAGACTCTTGCTCTTTGTAAGAAAAGCAATGACAAACCTAGACAGCATGTTAAAAAGCAGAGACACCACTTTGCTGACAAAAGTCCTTATAGTCAAAGCTATGATTTTTCCAGTAGTCATGTATGGATGTGAAAGTTGGACCATAAAGAAAGCTGAGCATTGAACAACTGATTCTTTCAAATTGTGGTGCTTTCAGATTGAACATCAAGGAGATCAAGCCAGTTAATCCCAAAAGAAATCAACCCTGATGTTGAAGATGAAGTTCCAATACTTTGGCCACCTGATACAAATAGCTGACTCATTAGAAAAGACCCTGTTGCTGGGAAAGATTGAAGGCAGAAGGGGAAGGGTATGACAAGGGATGAGATGGTTGAATGGCATCATCAACTCAATGACTGTGAATTTGAGCAAACTCTGGGAGATAGTGAGGGACAGGAAAACCTGGCATGCTGCAGTCCATAGAGTCACAAGGAGTTGGGCCTGACTGAGTGACTGAACAACAAAAGTATCATCACTATCTCGAGGAGATATATGTACCTTCATGTTTATTGCCATGCTATTCACAACAGTCAAGACATGGAAACAATCTAGTGTCTACTAATAGATGAATGTATAAAGAAAATATGATATGTGATATTTAAATTGAAATATTAGTCATGCATTTGAAAAAAGAGAATTCTTCCATTTATGTCAATATATATAAAGCTTAAGGGCATTATAGAGAAGAAAGTAAGTTAGAGAGAGAAAGACAAATGATGCACGATCTAGCTTATATGTGGAATATAAAAATGTTGAACTCATAAAGCAGAATGCACAATAGTGGTTGTCAGGGACTGGGTGGAAGAATGAGGAACTGTGAGTCAAAGGGTACAGAATTTCAGCAATAAGATGGAGAAGTTTTAAGGGTCTAATGTACAGCATGGTGACTACAGTTAATACTAGTTGGTAAACTGAAAAGTTGCTAAGAGAGTAGACTACGATTTTATTTTCAACACCAAAAAGTAACCTTATTGTGGTAATTATTTCACAATATATATGTATATCAAATCACCATCCTGTGCACTATGAACTTAATACCATATGTTGATTATATCTCAAAAATGATGGAAAAAAATTCTTATTCTAGAAAGTAACTTTGGTATCTACATTTCTAATAAGAAATGGCTAAGCAGTGTGCTCTTCTGACTATCTGCTTCATAATTTACTCTAAATTAAAGGAAGAAGAGTAAATACTAGAAGGCTATATTGCTGGGCAGTCCTCATGGCTACACATTTAATTTATATTTATTTTGTGATTAAATTATTATTTCTTAGTTTTCTTGTCAATAATATTGAGAAACTCCCATGTAGACAGTTATATGGAATAGTTATTCAATGCAGGAACATTTATGACTTTACAAACATGTGTGCACAATGATAGCACCATCTTCACACTGAGGAAAGAGTGTTGTGTGAACTGAGATGTGGCTTTGGATTCAGACTCTGCCCATGGGAATATTACTTATCTCTTCTGGGACTTTGTTCCCTTGTTTGTAAAACAAGGATAATTCTGTGAAGATTTCATTCACTTGTAAAAATCAAGTAGAATAAAACATGTACTAGTGTTTTGCAAGTGGAGACCAGTTCTAAAAATATTTGTTATGTATTGGATAAAGGATGTATTGGTATACACATGTACACTTTAAAGTTCTGTTCTTGTATTAAAAATAAACCGTACCTGCAATATGGGTTATTTATGTGTTCACAAAATCAATTTTAAAACACTGATGTCTGTCACTTTTTATCCCATTCTGCAAGAAAGTGACATAGAAAGGTGGATGATAAATTCTAAGGTGTTCAGCCCTGACAGTTAAATAGTAGTCTTGAAAACTGAAGTGCAGCCTGGGGAAAATTTAAAGCTACTTTTTGTTTTCTGTTCCTTTAAAAAATTAAAAAGTTATACCATAGAAATATATCTAAAGTTGATGGAATAATCTCATCAAACTTAATTATCTGCATAACTGCTTCATGTGTTAGTCATTCTAATATTTATTTTTAAAGAAATCAGTTTTTCTTGATGTTTTTAATTTTTCTCATGCAATAATGACTTTTTGGTGTTAAGAAGCATTAAATTTCCAAAATACAGTGCTCAATGTTTAAAGTAAATTAATAAATTTCTTCATTTAGCAAACATTTCCTGTATATCTACCATGTATGTATATCAGCCAATGAGATTTGAATTCAGATTTAGCAACATTATATAAGTCTAGCTCCAGGTACCCAGGAGTCCATGTATTCCAGGGACATATAGGGATCAAAGCAATGTATGCATGTACATGTATATGTGATATATATGGATATGAATGTGTGTGTGTGTGTCTCAATCTTAACCTGATAGCCTGGCTAGAGGTTGTTGTTTTTGTTGTTTTAGTTTCCAAGTCATGTCTGACTCTTTGTGAACCATGGACCATAGTCTGCCAGACTACTCTGTTCATGAGGGTTCCCAGGCAAGAATACTAGAATGGGCTGCCACTTCCTTCTCCAAGGGATCTTCCCAACTCAGGGACTGAACCTATATCTCCTGAATTGCAGGTAGATTCTTTAATGCTGAGCCACAAGGGAAGCCCCTGGCTAGAAGTCAACCTCAGTCAAAACCAGTTTGCACTGGTAACATGTGTGTGGCCACACAAACTTATAATGAACCAGTGGATTGTGAGCTAGTAGTCCAATTTCAGGAGTGATCTAGGAAACATATATGCCATTATCTGTATTTCATTGAAAAACTTATGTGGAACCATTAATAGTGTGAACAAAAATATACATTTTTCATAAGAATAGTGGATTTAACAATTAATTAAATTTAACTTTTCTGTTACATCTTTTTAAGGGGGAATTAAAGTACATTCAGTTCAGTTCAGTTCAGTTGCTCAGTCGTGTCCAACTCTTTGCAACCCCATGAATCACAGCACGCTTAAATACACATGTACAAAAATCCAAAAAATAAATATATGTGTGTATATATATATATATATATATATGTACAAAAAAGATCTTCACAGTCCAGGTAATCACAATGGTGTGATCACTCACCTAGAGCCAGACATCCTGGAATGTGAAGTCAAGTGGGCCTTAGGAAGCATCCCTATGAACAAAGCTAGTGGAGGTGATGGAATTCCACTTGAGCTATTTCAAATCCTGAGAGATGATGCTATGAAAGTGCTACACTTTCATGGAATAGTTATTTTGCTAGTTATGTTGCAGGCAGCAATATGCCAGTAAATTTGGAAAACTCTGCAGTGGCCACAGAACTGGAAAAGGTCAGTTTTCATTCCAATTCCAAAGAAAGGTAATGCCAAAGAATGCTCAAGCTACCACACAATTGCACTCCTCTCACACGCTAGTAAAGTAATACTTAAAATTCTCCAAGCCAAGCTTTAGCAATACATGAACCATGAATTTCCAGATGTTCAAGCTGGTTTTAGAAGAGGCAAAGGAACGAGAGATCAAATTGCCAACATCTGCTGGATCATCAAAAAAGCAAGAGAGTTCCAGAAAAACATCTATTTCTGCTTTATTGACTATGCCAAAGCCTTTGACTGTGTGGATCACAATAAACTGTGGAAAATTCTGAAAGAGATGGGAATACCAGACCACCTGACCTGCCTCTTGAGAAACTTATATGCAGGTCAAGAAGCAACAGTTATAACTGGACACAGAAAAACAGACTGGTTCCAAATAGGCAAAGGAGTACATCAAGGCTGTATATTGTCACCCTGCTTATTTAACTTATATGCAGAGTACATCATGAGAAATGCTGGGCTGGATGAGGCATAAGCTGGAATCAAGATTGCCGGGAGAAATATCAATAACCTCAGATATGCAGATAACACCACCCATAGGGCATAAAGTTAAGAAGAACTAAAGAGCCTCTTGATGAAAGTGAAAGAGGAGAGTGAAAAGTTGGCTTAAAGCTCAACATTCGGAAAACTAAGATCATGGCATCTGGTCCCATTACATCATGGCAAATAAATGGGGAAGTGGAAACAGTGGCTGACTTTATATTCCTGCGCTCCAAAATCTGCATATAGTGATTGAAGCCATGAAATTAAAAGACACTTACTCCTTGGAAGGAAAGCTATGATCAGCCTAGATAGTATATTCAAAAGCAGAGACATTACTTTGTCAACAAAGGTCAGTCTAGTCAAGGCTATGGTTTTTCCAGTAGTCATGTAAGGATGTGAGAATTGGACTCTGAAGAAAGCTGAGCGTGGAAGAATTGATTCTTTTGAACTGTGGTGTTGGAGAAGACTCTTGAGAGTCCCTTGGACTGAAAGGAGATCCAACCAGTCCATCCTAAAGGAGATCAGTCCTGGGTATTCATTGGAAGGACTGATGCTGCATCTGAAACTCCAATACTTTGATCACCTGATGCAAAGAGCTGACTCATTGGAAAAGATCCTGATGCTGGGAAAGATTGAAGGCGGGAGGAGAAGGGGATGACAGAGGATGAGATGGTTGGATGGCATCACCAACTCAATGGACATGGGTTTGGGTGAACTCCGGGATTTGGTGATGGACAGGGAGGCCTGGCGTGCTGCAGTTCATGGTTTCACAAAGAGTCAGACACCACTGAGCACCTGAACTGTACTGAATCTATTTTAATGAAAATAAAATCCCTATATAGCATTAGATAAAAATGTATTTCTTTAAATTAAACACAAAATAAAAAATAAAAGCAGGTTTATTAATGTATTAATTAGCTCCAACAGGTAAGTATAGAAAAATATAAATTATATAAGATTAAAATATGTTTGTATACAATATGCACACAAATACAGTTGCATTTAATTGCATTGTAAATTCTTTTGATGGTTATTTCTTCATGGTTTTAAAATTTTAAAAAGTTGCTAAGTTTTTAACCTACACAATCATCACATAGGTAGATATTTTTGTAAGTAAATTTAAATGGTCTTTATTTTTTGCTCTTCTGAAATAATTGTGGCATGAAAGAAAGAATGTCAAGTTGCTCATTCATGTCCAACTCTTTGTGACCCCATGGACTGTAGTCTACCAGGTTCCTCCATCTATGGGATTTTACAGGCAAGAATACTGGAGTGGGTTGCCATTTCTTTCTCCAGGAGATCTTCCTCACCCAGGGATTGAAGCTGGGTCTCCCACATTGTAGGCAGACGCTTTTACCGTCTGAGCCACCAGGGAAGTCACGTAATTGTGGCATAATTAACAGTTAATACTATACATTAATACATTACACTACTGTGTGACTTCATTGAAAAGCTATTTTAATGTGTCTGCTCCTTAAATGGCTCCAAATGACTGAGGGCTTCGCCCTTTGGAGTAAGAAGAACTTACTCCAAAATTCTCTCAGCGTATATATATTTTTTATTTGCAATTATATATGCACTGTATATATATCCATTTATTCCACTGCCAATCCCTTGGGGAAATTCCATTTTTGTATGCCCTGGGCTTAGTGTAATTTATTTTACTGAACACACATGTAAAGACAAAATTAGTGAGAATCCTCATCAAATACACACCTACATTCTTAACCGCTTGAAGTAACCAGTTTCTGTGATGATTAGAACACAAAGAGCTATAGTATTAAATTCAGTTTTTATTATCCTCAAACAGGAAATTTATTTCATTTAAAAATCTCTCAGCAACTGAGTAAGCCAGCAATTCCCTGAATCTTGTCTAAACACAAAAACTCGAGCTCTGAGTGGAAATGTTTTTGAATTTTGTATCCTTTTTCCTGATTTCTTAACAACATTATGTTGAATATAATGGTTAAACAAAGGTCATCATTAGGAATCGAACCTGTTCTTTGCTGAAAGAAGCAAAACCTATAAGACCTCATGAGTTTTTCATTGTTTTGACTTTTTTACCAGAAATCCTGAGTAGTGCTTTTAAACTTAAGTGACTCTTTCTCTGCAAATGTGCTGGGTCCTGCAATACCCGCCATGCTGGCACCTTTATTTGGAGCTGCTCTAAGAAAATTCCATGGACGGAGGAGCCTTGCAGGCTACAGCCCATGGGGTCGCAAAGAGTCGGACAGGAGCGACTTCACTTTCACTCTTACTCAGGCTATTTGCCTGCAGCTAAGCTTTTCTGTCTCTAATTTGTTTCTTAATCATCTGTGGATTTTAAAATCAGGTAACTAAGCTAGCAAGAATATTAGAGCATCTTTGTGGGTGTAGTTCATGACATTTAATACAGGCTTTATTTTTTGTTGTTTGTTGTTAATGTTGTTTGAATTGGTTTTGCTTATTTATTTATTTTTTAAAAATATATAATACACTTATGTCTGTGATTTTTGTTTTTGTCTTTTGGGAGACTTTTTGTCAGCCTGTGATGTTAAACTGGTTTTAATGCATGAGGTGGTGGCCCAAAGGTTTTCCCTGGTAGCTCAGCTGGTGAAGAATCCACCTCAAATGCAGAAGACCCTGTTCCATTCCTAGGTTGGGAAGATCTGCTGGAGAAGCAATAGGCTACCAACTCGTGTATTCTTGGACTTCCCTGGTGGCTCAGCTGGGAAAGGAGACCTGGACCAGACTCATGGGTTGGGAAGATCCCTTGAAGAATGGAACTTCTACCCACTCCAGTTTTCTGGCCTGGAGAATTCCAAGGACTGTATATTCCACGTGGTTACAAAGTCAGACACTACTGAGCAACTTTCACTTTCACCCCAAAAGTGTTTTAAACAAGAGTGTTTTCAACTGTGAAAATCTATAATTGTGACAAAGAAGGAGAAATGTGACTCCACACTGGATCTATTCCTTTAGCTCTAACCATTGGGCTCTGTGGCCTGTGCTTAGTCCTGCTGGCCCTGTACCTTTGTGATAGAATGTTGCCTAGAGCCTAAAATATAGATGATAACCCATTCTCAAGACCCTGACCTTTAAATACATAACACTTTTCCATTCACACAGAGATACAAAGTTACAGAATAGAAAATAACAGTTGTCTTGTTGGAAATTTATAGGAACATTGTGACCAGACCTACCTAGATAGCTGCAAAAACAAAGAATTCCTACACCAAGAAATTTGCAACAACCAGCCTCATCGCCTCCTCTTTTAGTGTAAAAAAGGCCTGAATTCTAACTCAGGTAAGATAATTCTTTGGAACACTAGTCCACCATCTTCTCAATCTTCTATCTTTCTTAATAAAGTTGCTATTCCTTGCCCCAACAACTCACCTCTTTATTTATTGGTCTATTATGCAGGAATCAGTAAGCTTAGACTTTGTAACATAACTTGATTAACTACTTCTTAATAAGTATATCAAAGTACATACAATTCAGAAAAAAAAAAAAAATCCTGAGACAAAGAACTCTGTGCAAATCCAGAGCATCTAGCATTCCAACACCTGATCCAAATAATCTTATCTCCCATAGATAGAAGTTTAATAAGTATAAAGTTTATTTCTTTGGTCAGAACTTTCCATGGCTTTTCTCTGCCCAGCATGCCTCTCCTGCTTCAGGCTATCCTGCAGAGAATCACAGCTTGTTTGAAAGTGAGCCTCTTTTTTTTTTTACAAAAAAGCTAATTAAGCCCTCAAGTTTATAGAAATGAGATGTTCTCTCACTTTGAGATATTA
Source organism: Redunca redunca (assembly GCA_006410935.1). NCBI lineage: Eukaryota > Metazoa > Chordata > Mammalia > Artiodactyla > Bovidae > Redunca > Redunca redunca. The sequence goes on along the minus strand of SJYQ01003667.1, from coordinate 325,715 downwards.
GTTTTACAAACTTCTCAGCTTCTCCTCTGTATCTATTTTAAACTGAAGCTAAACCTAAGAATTTTCATTGCTGCTGCTACTGCTAAGTCACTTCAGTATCCGACTTTGCGCGACCCTATAGACGGCAGCCCACGAGGTTCCCCTGTCTCTTGGGATTCTCCAGGCAAGAACACGAGTGGGTTACCATTTCCATTACCCCTAACAAAATAAACACTTCCTTTGCCTTTTCATTGCTTTGTTTCTAAATGCAAAGTTGGACAGAACCCACCTATATGGATTATGTAATTAATTTATAGCTCTTCTTTTAAGACGGTTAAGGATCATTTGACTAAAATGAAATTGAAAAATTTAATGAGAAACTGGCTTATATTGAAATTCTCAGGTACATTTTTTCTACCTAGGAGTAAATAAGTTTTGGCTAAAGAAAAGAGGTGTGTGTGTGTGTGAGGCCCCAAATATTTAGTGAATTAGCAAGAAACTATTATGATTATGGAGAAAGTACAAACACTTTTTCATCTAGTACCAATCAATGTCTCCCAAATGTGCTATATAGTGAATTAAGTGACATATTGGTTTCTAAGTTCAGTGCTTGGAAGGCTGATTATTTCTTCTTTACTTGATAATCTTTCAATAAAGTAAGATACCAAAAGGAATCTGCTTTCTTCATAAAAAACTGATGTTGTTTTGAATTATTCAGTTTAACACATAGATATTTGAAGGCTTAACTCATATTAATATATAGCATCATAGAAATAAAATTACTTCTGTCATAATATCATTTTCTCAGTTAATTTTGCCATATGTCTATTTGCTTTATGTTGGCATTTTCACATAGGAAAAAACACATAAGAAAAAATATGGTATTTTTTTGACAACTGTTGATTGCTTACCAGCATCCATTCTCCTCCCTTTCCTACACACACATGTTATAGTCAATGACTTCCCTCTGGAGCTCATGTGCTTTTACTGAGCTGACTTTACATCACTGGAGTATGTACTGGTAGGTTCCATTCCATATTTTATAAACTTTCTGTCAAAGTGGTTGATGCAGATACCCCAGACTTAAGTCACATAGGCATGGCATTCTCCGAGTCACAAGTCTGTTTCTCAGATAGGTACATATGACCTGAATTGTACCAATGAAATGAGGAATATACATTTCAGAGCTTCTGAGCAAGTATCTCCCATTCTTAAGAAATTATCTTGGTGAGAGGTATAGCAGAGGAGAAATTCTCTGTCTTCTCTATTGTGGCATCACATAAAATAATTTCATATTATTTATTAGTAGCTTCCTTGATATACAGCTATTTGCTTTCATGATAATACTTCCTGATGAAACAGTAAATTCCTTGAGTCTAGTGGCTTTGTCTTATGCATTCACATATTTCTCTACCATCAAATTTTCTTCAATCAATAAAAAGAACATATTAAGCTTCCTGAAGGTAGGGAGGTAGCTTGTAGGCCACTCTATCCTTGTATTAATTAAATGTTCAACATATAATTGATCAGAGGTAGGTGGAATGAATGAATGATGAATAGATGGGTGGATGCTTTGCAAATAGCATTAGAGGAAAACACGATGCTGGGTTAGTGACACTGCAAGCTGTCAGAAAAGACAGATGGCTTTGCTGGCCATGCTATAAATAACCACCAGGTGCCACTCAGAGCCAGTAGAAGCCTCATCGTGCATGACAGTCATTGATCTGCTGCACAGAAAAGAAACAAGCTTTCCTGACACCACTTGAGGAGAAAAGGTGATGTTTCACATTTAAGATTTGAATAATAAGGTCATGATCAAATTAAATAAATTTCCCTTGCCAATACATGAAATATATACACATTAATACAACAAATTAGAGACATTATTGGAAAGAAAAGGTGACTAGGCTGGAGCTAAATCCTGGAACTCAGCCCTATTGGATGTTTTGTTAATGAAGTGGCAATCCTGTCTCATTAAAAACATCCTAAGAATGAGTTCTCACTACACATGAGATGAAATTAAACTGCAATCTAGACTAGAATAGTACAGAATAAATAGATAAAATAATAGCCATATTTCCTAAGTGATTATAAACTTATGAAAACATATTCTAGAGGTAAGCAAAATATTCAGAGGAAAATCACATATAAGAATTCTTACATTTACATCTTTTTTACAGATGTAGTAAATCTCATATTTGGTATTTGGAGGAAAAGTTCAATTATACTCTATATTAGTCATGCAAATGTATTCCTGGGTCTGAGTACTACCTAGCAAGTCTTCGTTTATAAGACAAAGCAATAGACACACCCCAACGTAAATTTTCAAAGCTGCTGCAGATTGTTCTTTGTTTGATTTCTAACAGTCCAATCTTCTGTTATGATAACTGTTGTGTTAGTAAATTTAGCATATATCTATACATTATTTGACATGTTTGAGCAAACAACAATAATTCAAATAGTTTCATTTTTAAACAAGCAAAATCATTGACATATTTCATACACCTTTAGGAACTGATTAGCATAGAAGACATTTTAATCCTTAAGCGTGAATGATCAAAAAATGTAGCTTAATTCCAGATTTCTCAAATGCAAATAGCCTGGCACATAAGTATTTGCAGTTACCCAAGAACTGCCATAGCTGTTCCTGCTATAATTTTCCTGCCATAAGGAAAATGCCATAACATATATTTAAAACATTGGTGTATCCTAAAAACTATGCACTCACTAATTCAACAGAATTTTAATAATTTCTTACTTTGTACTAGCCACTGATGTAGGCAGTATGATATATTGGAAGATTTATATAAACAGCTCACTTTGTCATTACACTTGCTTTTCAAGTATATTCAGTTATAGACCACATGATCAAGCTTATAATTATTAATGATAATTGCAATGGTATAATGTTTTAATAGCATTTTTCAATATAACAGTAATGATTACATGTTGTGTCAGGAATAGATAACAAAAGCTGTGATGACTGTGATCACACTGAATTTCATTTTAAGACCCATGAGTCAAAAATAATTGAATGCTAATTTATCAATAAGGAAAGAAATTGTGACAAATAAAAGGAAATGGAATGTACACATTCTGTCCATGAGAAAGCAGACATGTGGAACATCACTAGAAAATGAGTCTGGGCGGCTAAAGAACAAGGTCAACAGAGCTACTTATGCAGTGAATTTTCCACTCAGAGACTTGCTGGCTTTCAGGACAGCAGACCTTCAGAAAACAGAAAGCTCTCAGCTTTCAGGGCATAAAATTGTACTGATAATAATTGTCAAGATACTGAGACAATCCATCACAGCATGAAATGTTAGGAATAGATGATGGTGACATGAACAACAATCCACCAAGCCTGACCAACAATGAAATGCAAATCTAGTGGAGGTAGCTTTGGATTTTGAAAATAAGCCATTAAATGATCAAAATAGCCATCTTGAATTTGCCATGAATTTGAGGAGATAAATAAATCCTGACTGTATATAACATTTACTTAAGTAGATTAAATATGTGTGTGTGCCCTATCCTCTGTCTCTTCTGTTTATAGACCTCTATTCCCGTCTTTTTTTCTGCCAAAAATTGGACAAGAAAATAACTCTGGGTAGCAGGCTTGAAGGTATATGTATATTCCAGCAATCCCACTGCTTGGCATACACACCGAGGAAACCAGAATAGAAAGAGACACATGTACCCCAATGTTCATCGCAGCACTGTTTATAATAGCCAGAACATGGAAACAACCTAGATGTCCATCAGCAGATGAATGGATAAGAAAGCTGTGGTACATATACACAATGGAGTATTACTCAGCCATTAAAAAAAATACATTTGAATCAGTTCTAAGGAGATGGATGGAACTGGAGCCAATTATACAGAGTGAAGTAAGCCAGAAAGAAAAACACCAATACAGTATACTAACGCATATATATGGAATTTAGAAAGATGGGGATGATGACCCTGTATGCGAGACAACAAAAGAGACTCAGATCTATAGAGTGAACTGTTGGACTCTGGGGGAGAGAGGGAGGGAGAGGGTGGGATGAGAAGGGAGAATGGCATTGAAACATGTATACTATCAAGCAAGAAACGAATCGCCAGTTGATGTCAGATGCAGAATGCAGGATGCTTGGGACTGGTGCAAGGAGAGGACCCAGAGGGATGGCATGGGGTGGGAGGTGGGAGGGGATTCATGTTTGGGAACGCTTGTACACTCGTGGTGAATTCATGTCAATGTGTGGCAAAACCAATACAGTAATGTAAAGTAAACTAAAGTTAAAATAAAAATTTTAAAAATTAAAAAAAAAATAAATAAAATTTATATAAAATGAAATAAAATCACAGAATCATATGCAGATGGATTGACTTGGTTTCTTCAATATATTCCTTACATGAAAAAGAAAATTAAATGGCTGACTGTGATTGCTTTAGAGTTAAGGAGACTTATTATACCTAACAACCAAAGATGATGTCTGAATTTTGCTTAGTGTTTGGTTAGAAAAATACAACTCTACAAATATTCTTCTTCACAGCTGTACACATTTTAATATAAATGATAGAAAAGAAATTACAGTAAATTTTGTTAGGTATGATAATGTCACTGGGTTACATAAGTTATATTCACATTTGTAAATATGTACATTGAAGTATGCAAGATGAAATGACTGTTATGTTTTAAAGTTCTTCAGTGAAAGAAAACAAGGAAGGAATTAAGAAAGAGAGGAAGGGAAGAAGGAAAAATATGATGATTTCAAGTTTTTGTAACTGTTTAACATAGTATCTATGTAAATGGAGGTTTGCTTTACAATTTTTCTCTATGCTTGTAGCTGAATTTTTTCATAATTAAAGAGATAAGAAAAGAAAACTTGGGCAAAGTTCTAAAGATTCTTGTATTTTCTGTTAGGATCAGATTTCTAACTTGTGTTTGGGACCAGAACTTGTATTTCAAAAACACGTCAGGTACTTTTAATGCAGGTGGTCGGCAGACGATACTCTGAAAAACAATAAAGAGGATTAGATATGCTCTCTGGAATAAGTCATGTGAGAGAAAGTGTTAGAAGCTGCTGAATACTTTCAGCTATTCTATTCAAAGGCGCCCTCTCTTGGCCACCTGGGAATTATGCATTTTGCCTGTTAATCAGGAAACCCCTTTCATTCAATTAATACTTGCTGAGAAAAATTCTGGGTCCATCGGTACTCAGTCTAAAACTTTCCTTCTTGAAACTGAACATTATGAAAATCTAGAGCTGTTTGAGCACTAACTAGAGACTACAATGATGACCTTCTTCCCCTCCTCATTTGGCTGCATTTCCACCTCTCAGTGGGGTTTTCTGGTGGCTCAGACAGTAAAGAATCTGTCTGCCAATGCAGGAGACCCAGATTTGATCTCTGGGTCAGTGAGATCCCCTCGAGGAGGAAATGGCAATCCACTCCAGTATTCTTGCCTGGAAGATCCATGGATAGAGGAACCTGGAGGGTTAGAGTCCATGGGGTTGCAAAAAGTCAGACATGACTGAACAACTAACGCACATCACCTCTCAATCTCAAACTGTGTATGCCACTCAAGGTTCCGCCCTTGATCTCTGCAGAATCCACTGGCACTAATTTTTGCTAGTAATTAAGAGCACGGCTTTGCAATCAGACTGCGGAGATTCAAATCCTGATTCTGCTATTAATTGTTACTGAGTGTTGTTGGTAAATCACTCAGTTTCTCTGTGACTCAGTTTCCATGTCTGTAAAATAGAAGTAATAATGATGCCTACCCACACTGCCATACTGAGAGGATTATACAGTTTATATGCTTAGAGTGCTTAAGACTGTGCCTGACCCAGGGTAATAAAGTATTGACATTTATTCTTATCAATCCTTTTGGTATTAACTCTTGAGTATTGACTATATATCTGCAATGCTGTCTTCATTCACCCGCTTGCCTTCAAGAAATGCTAATCTGGCTGGTCCGTATTCAAAAGAGTGTACTTCTGCTACTCAAAATAGATGACATTTTTGGAAAAAATAACATTTGTCCACTCAACTTAGTGAAACTGCTAATTCTTTTAACCCATTATTAATCCCTGTCTGCTATATTCAAGCTATCTGCATGTATTCTAAACTATTTATACTAACTTTTAAAAAATCTTCTATTCCCCAAATCCTTGAGTACATTTTAATCTAGAAAATAACTGTTCTAGCATTCCATTCTACCATTCTTTAAATGATTTTTGCACTGGTATATTCATTTCCCCCCTTTCATGGGTGACAGTAAGTCCCCAGTACAATCTATGACTTCAAATGTGACACATAATAGCCCTCTCAGGGCTATGAATTTATACATATTCACCCAACCAATATTCATTTAACCAACTTGTATGAGTGTAGAATGAATAAATATTCTCTATGTCAGTTGTTTATTGTAAACATCTGTCTTGAAATGGCCTGCAGGTTTATACATGTTGGTAATTTGCAAACAACATGGAACATAATGTCAATATTCCTCAGTGAGGTAAGATCACAAACTTGTACCAACAATTAGCTACTTGGCTACTTGTTCCTTATTTAATAGTGAACGTGACCTCATGTCACTATCAATTAAGTTCTTAATCGTGCAGTGTTAAGACCAAATGTAAACCAAAAAAAAAAAACAAAAAACTTTTTTTAAAAATTAAAATCCTAAGGCAGTGTGAGATTACTTTTCTATGGTACTCATAAAGCTTTCACATCCATTGCATTATGGGCTGTGATTAGTTGTCTGCCTTTACAAGGCCCTATATTTCAGATATTTTCTTTGATTTTCCCATTGCTGACACGTGAAAACCACAAGTGAGCCTTTTTCCCAACACTTATGTTTGCAATGGACTTTTAAGTTTATGCTTACTTTCCATATATGTATATATTATAAACACATCAAGAAATGAGTCATATTCATGACCTTTCTATATTTAATGTTATACTTTGCTTTACATTGTGCTGAACCTTACTTACTATGCTTAGTTTGATATAATTATAGTTGAATTCCTCATTTGCCCAAAAGTCATGTAAATCTGAATTTATACTCTGGAGTTAGAAATCTCCCCTTTCCTTTTTTTTTTTTTAGCACTCATTTTATAACTGAGGATGTTAGAGATCATGTTTCAAATGCTAATACTAAAAGCTAGACATTTAAGACCAAGAAAAGTTGAGGCATTTTTAGCATTATTAGTTGATAGTAATGAGAGTTTGATCCCTGGGTCTGGAGGATCCCCTGGAGAAGGAAATGCTAACCCACTCCAGTATTCTTACCTGGGAAATCTCATGGACAAAAGAGCCTAACAGGCTATAATCCATGGGGTCGCAAAGAGTCAGACATGACTGACTAACACACACAGTGGTAGTAAGATGAATTTGATAATTCAGGTTCTCAGACTTGAACACAGGTGTTCCTTAACAGCACCAACTTGCTCCCCAATAGCTAAGGAACTTTTCAGAGTGAAGAAAAACTGCTTTAGGTACTCTTACTGTTTGGACACTTTGGTCTCCCTAAATTCAGCCTAGTATTCCCAGGTTAATGTCCTTCTTCTCAAGTTGAAAAAATATAGGCAAGAAAGATTGGTTGGGGTAACTCTTTACATTTACTACTAACCTACTCATTTCAACACTATCCCTGTGGTCTGAAAAGACACAACTTTTTGGAACTTGTTCCATCTATATAATATTACAATATCATATCTCATTTCCAAATCCTACATATATTCAAATTTTCAAGTAGAACATGCTATAGTTTAGACAAGGAAATAGCTCCATGATATTAAATAGATGTACTAACAAAAGTCCCTAGAAATATAAAACAAACAAAAAAAGAATAAAATGTAATGTTGATACATTATCCCATACAATGTGTGAATAGATAGGAGCTAAAAGAACAGAGAAAGTAGTTGCCCTCTTGCTTTTTGATAAATTAGTTCTTATAGCTGAACCTTGAGTTTGTCTCTTAAGTTGGTTGGCAGCTACACCAAAAACTGTTTCCATCAATAAAATATAAATACAAGACCTGAGCAATTTTTGGATTTAAACATCTAGGATGTCATTCTTAAAGGTCACATGGCAATAGTTCACTTAAAGAACAACAAATAGAATGAATGCTAAAGGAACATTTCACTTTAGCATTGTTATTTACTTATATTCTGATGGATATGTCAGACCCTAAAAGCAAACTGTGGGTGAGAAAGTCAAAATAAAAGCTTATAGATTTGGGAACTTAAAAAATCTTCATATGTGTTTCATCCTAGTATTATATTTAAAGCATAACACTATTAATACTATAAGTTCAAATGAAAAGAAAGATAAATTTTAGTGGTAAAAAGCTAAAGTAATGTTTATATGATTCATTTATTCTTTCCTTCATACTAGATGTTTTTTTGTTTTTTTTTTAATTCAAAAATGCCCACACATGAAAAAAATCAATTTATATGGTGGATATACTTGAATAATGATGACAGATCATCAATTCATTTCATTTCAATTGCTCAGTACATCTGACTCTTTGTGACCCCATGGACTGCAACATGCCAGGCTTCCCTGTCCATCATCAACTTAGCTTGCTCAAACTCATTTCCATTGAGTTGATGATACCATCCAAGCATCTCATCCTCTGTCGTCCCCTTCTCCTCCTGCCTGCAATCTTTCCCAGTATCAGGGCCTTTTCCATTGAGTCAGTTCTTCGCATCAGGTGGCCAAAGTACTGGAGTTTCAGCTTCAGCATCAATCCTTCCAATGAATATTCAGGACTAATTTCCTTTAGGATTTACTGGTTGGATCTCTTTGTAGTCCAAGGGACTCTCAAGAGTTTTCTCCAACACCACTGTTTTCTAAAAGCATCAATTCTTTGGCGCTCAGCTTTCTTTATAGTCCAACTCTCACATCCATACATGACTACTGGAAAACCATAGCTTTGACAAGACTGACCTTTGTCAACAAAGTAATGTCTCTGCTTTTTAATATCTATCTAGGTTGGTCATAGTTTTTCTTCCAAGGAGCAAGCATATTTTAATTTCATGACTGCAGTCACCATCTGCAGTGATTTTGGAGCCCAAGAAAATAAAGTTCTACACTGTTTTCATTGTTTCCCCTTCTATTTGCCATGAAGTGGTGGGACTGGATGCTGTTATCTTAGTTTTCTTTTTTAAAATATAAATTTATTTATTTTAATTGGAGGTAAATTACTTTACAATATCGGTTTTGCCGTACATCAACATGTATTCACCACAGGTATACACGTGTTTCCCATCCTGAACCCCCCTCCCACCTCCCTCCCCATACCATCCCCATGGGTCGTCTCAGTGCACCAGCCCCAAGCATCCTGTATCATGCATTGAACCTGGACTGGCGACTCGTTTCTTATATGATATTATACATGTTTCAATGCCATTCTCCCAAATCATCCCAGCCTTTCCCTTTCCTACAGAGTCCAAAAGACTGTTCTATACATCTGTGTCTCTTTTGCTGTCTCACATACAGGGTTATTGTTACCATCTTTCTAAATTCCATATATATGCATTAGTATACTGTATTGGTGTTTTTCTTTCTGGCTTACTTCACTCTATATAATAGGTTCCAGTTTCATCCACCTCATTATAACTGATTCAAATGTATTCTTTTTAATGGCTGAGTAATACTCCATTAGTTTTCTGAATGTTGAGTTTTAAGCCAGCTTTTTCATTCTCCTCTTTCACTTTCATCAAGAGGCTCTTTAGTTCCTCTTCACTTTCTGCCATACATGCGGTTCACCTGAATATCTGAGGTTATTGATATTTCTTCTGGCAATCTTGATTTCAGCTTATGCTTCATCCAGCCTGGCATTTTGCATTATGTACTCTGCATATAAGTTAAATAAGCAGGGTGACAATATACAGCCTTGACATACTCCTTTTCCTATTTGAAACCAGTCTGTTTTTCCATGTCCAGTTCTAACTGTTGCTTCTTGACCTGCATACAGATTCCTCAGGAGGCAGGTCAGTATTCCCATCTGGTATTGCCCTGGTAATAAATACCTTGTCTGGTATTCCCATCTCTTCAAGAATTTTTCATAGTTTGTTGTGATCTACAAAGTCAAAGGCTTTGGTGTACTTAATAAAACAAGTGTTTTTATGAAACTCTCTTGCTTTTTTGATGATCCAATGGATTTTGGCAATCTGATCTCTAGTTCCTCTGCCTTTTCTAAATCCAGCTTAAATATCTGGAATTTTGTGGTTCACATACGGTTGAAGCCTGGCTTGTCGAATTTTAAGCATTACTTTGCTAGCATGTAAGATGAGTGCAATTACGTGTTAGTTTGAACATTCTGTGGCATTGCCTTTCTTTGCGATTGGAATGAAAACTGACCTTTTCCAGTCCTGTGGCTTTTATAATACACATTATTTTTTTTTTGAAAATATGTCCAAAATAGTATCATAGGATGTAAAGAGCACTGTTATTCCAATTAAATACCTCTGAGATCTGAACATCTTTGTGCTTCAGCAGGTTGTGAGGGAGGTGGTATCAATGGTGGCATTTATTAAATCTTGAAGAGTCCAGCTCAAACCAAGGAACCCATGGGTGTGGGTGGTGAGTCAGAGCACTTATCAGTCATTGAAACATACAGAGTGCAACAGCACGGATAGAAGTGTTTTAAATATGTGACTATCATTGTGACACATAAAAGGCAGTCATCTTATAAAATAATAAAAATTATTAAATGCATGACAAAAAATAGTGACTGCATTGCTACAATAATTGTTATTTTGCCTTGTAATTTTTGTGAATGCCTCAGAGATTTCCTTTTCTTTAATGTATAAGACAAAAATTCATAAAAAGGTAAGTTTTTAATGAGATAATGGACATAAAACATTGAACAGGGTAATTGATTATTAGGAAGAGACAAACAATTGCTGATTACTGTTATTTTTCTTGGTGCTATCCAAAATATGAGATGTCAAATTATTTACATTATGAAAATTACATCTTTTATCATTTTTTATCACTTATCATTTTCCAAAAAACTTGTTAATTCACTTAAAAGAAGGACCATATTATATTCTTGTGTTAGGTTCCCAATGTTTCTTACTTTTGTTTTCTATTATAAATGAGATACACTCTTTGTATGACAGGACGATTTCTTCCTTTTACCTGACTTTCCACGTAGCATTTTTATTTGGTTGTGACGACAATAACCAAAAATGTCCTTGACAAAACTGATAACTGAAACACAAGAAATCACATTTCAAGGACTTTATTAGGTTTAATTAATCTTCTAATAGCTGAATTACTTGGTTTAATGCAAAATATAAGAAATCTCTTGTACACTGTTGGTTAAAGGTAAATTGATACAGTTACTATGAAAAAAATTATGACTATTCCCTTGAAAATTAAAAGCAGAATTAACATAGTAGTCAGAATCTCACTCCAAATTTTATAACTGAAAGAAATGAAATCACTATACCAAAAAGATATCTACACCTTTGTGTTCATTGCATCTATGCAGCATTATTTACAATAGCCAGGATGACATGGAAACAACCTAGGTGTCTATTGATGGATGGATGGTACAGAAAGCTTGGTCTTATACTCCCATATTATATATATATAATATATTTATATACACATTATGTAAGGCTTCCATGATGTTCGGTGGTAAAGAATTCACCCGCCAATGCAGGAGATGCAGAAGACATGAGTTTAATCCCTGGGTCAGGAAGATCCCCTAGAGGAGGAAATGGAAATTTGCTTCAATATTCTTGCCTGGAAATTTTCTTGGACAGAGGAGCCTAGTGGGTTACAATCCATGGGGTTGCAAAGAGTTGTATGTGACTGAGCACACACACATATTATATATATATGAATATTATTCAGTCATAAAGAAGAAGGAAATCTTTCCATTTGTGACAACATGGATAAACCTTGAGGGCATTAGGCTAAGTGAAATAAGTCACAGGATGACAAATAGTATATAATCTTACTTATATGTGGAATCTGAAAAAAACAGACTCACAAAAACAGAACTGATTGGTGAGTTTCAGGGGTGGGCCTGGGGTGGAAGAAATGGATTAAGGAAATTAAAGGGTACAAACTTCCCGTTAGAGGATGAATAAATTCTGCAGATATAATGTATAGCATGCTGATTATAGTAAACAATGTATGCGTGTGTGCGAAGTCACTTCAGCTGTGTCCAACTCTTTGTGACCCCATGGGCTGTAGCCTGCCAGGCTCCTCTATCCATGGAATTCTCCAGGCAAGAATACTGGAGTGAGTTGCTATGCCCTCCTCTAAGGGATCTTCCAGACACAGGGATCAAACTTGAGTCTCTTATGTCCCCTGCTTTGACAAGCAGGTTCTTTACCACTGAGCCACCTGGGAAGCCCACAGTAAATGCTGTGCTGCATATATGAAAATTGCTGAGAATAGATTTTAAAAGCTCTCACCAAAAATTTTGTGACTTAGGTCAACTGGTAAATGTGCTAACTAGCTTTATTGTGATGCAATATATGCACATGCAAAATCACTACATTGTATACCTTAAACTTATAAAATGTTATGTCAATTATATTTCAAGAAAAAAGAAATCTCAACAGGAGGGTCAAACTTGAGAACTGCTAAAAATAAAATATCTTTCAATCTAAAATTAAAAATGCATGTTCTTAAAGAGTATTCTGTGCTAGGAGATTTGAAATTAATACTTTTGTTACTTGTCAAGTTTGTGCTTAGCTTTCCTATGAGAGCAACATAGCCTCCTTGACTGGGAAACTCAAGAACTTCAGTGTTTTACATACCATTCGACTTCACTTTCACTTTTTACTTTCATGCATTGGAGCAGGAAATGGCAACTCACTCTAGTATTCTTGCCTGGAGACTTCCAGTGACAGAGGAGTCTGGTGGGCTGCCATCTATGGGGTCGCACAGAGTCGGACACAACTGAAGCGACTTAGCAGCAGCAGCTCCATCAAAGATAAAATAGTCTTAGAAAAAAGTATTCCATCATATGGTGAATAATCATTAAACATTTTGCTGACTCTAAAATGTCAACTCCATTCTCTTGTGCCATAAAGAATTTCATTAAACAGCATAGAGGGAAAGAACACAGTGATTTTAAGAAATTTTCCTCTCCATTCATTATGAGCTTTATTATTTCTCTCCCACCCCATTTTCTCCCAGCAACTATGAATGATCTCTTACTTATCCAAAAGCTTCTATTGAAATTGCAGGTTTATACATTTAGGCAAAATTTACCTAGATTGAAAAAGTTACTTTCTCAATAACAAAAATTGTCATCCCAGTGAGTTCTACAGTTCAAATATACAAGCATGTTAACAAAAGAAATGAAGATCCCAAGAAATATTCATCATTATAATAACATGAGTAAATATTCATAGTATAGTATACTGTACTATAATATATTTACTATAACAATGAGTAAATATTCATAGTATAGTAATGATGAGTAAATATTCATCATTTTATGTATCCTAAAGAAACAAAAATTAATTCAAAAACTCTTCACTCCACATTCCAATAACACATTCACTTTTGAGGACCTCCTAAAGAGGCCTGTGCATTAAGTTTTATGTGAAGGATAAAATAGAGCCTAAGTGACTTTTTAAAACTGACAAAAAGCTGTGTCATCTCACAGAAAAGAGTGCAGAGGTACAAAAGCATTTATTAAATCTAAGAACTTCACAGTGATGTCTGGTCTGTGTTGTTTGTTAGGCACCCAGAAGTGATATAAAGGCTTAATTAATATATAGGTGAGAGACAGTAGCTTTTTGTAAATTTGTCTAAGGCAAGCTTTGATAGCCTATATCTGTTTCATCAGTACCCCAGCTACTGTTCTCATATGGCTATTGAGCACAGCAAATATGCTTAGGGACTAAATTTAACTAACGAAAATTTAAATTTAAAAACTGATGTATTTTTCTATTAAAGAGAATATTGTTTTAATAAAATTTCAGTTCATGTTAATTGTCACATTATATAAGATAGTACGTTAGTATGTGCATACTTTTTACCTTTTTTTAAACATAGTTATTAGAAAATTCGGAATTTCTTATTTGACTCATACACCTATCCTACTGGACAGGGCTGTTTCATCAGTAGACTATTTATAAAAAGTCTGGCCTATCTTTTATGATCAATTTTTTAAATTTTATTTTGCTAGATTTAAAAAACACGTGTTTTATTCTTTTTATAAAAAAGGAAACTGTACAAAAACACTTTAAAAATAATGATATCTTAAGGTTAGCAATTTTATTTGCTGAAACTTTTGAACAATTTACCCTATGTATCATAGAACAATTGTAAAGAATATGGAAGTACATGCTTATGAGGAATGTCAAGATACCTAAATAGGACTTAATGAAGAATAAACAAATTTAATAAAATAAAAGTAAATCCATGAGACAATTTGATGAAATACTGGTAAGGTAAACTACTGTAGAACATCCCTTTAAAAACCAGTCAGTTCCTTCCATAAAAATATTTATTATCTGCAATTTGTAATTGCACTGAATCTCACTGTGGCTCAGATGGTAAAGAATCTGCCTGCAATGAGGGAGACCAGGTTTGATCCCTAGATCAGGAAGATCGCCTGGAGAAGGGAATGGCTACCCACTCCATATCCTTGCCTGGAAAATTCCATGCACAGAGGATACTGGCAGGCTACAGTCCACAGGGTCACAAAGAGTCAGACATGACTGAACAATAAACAGTTATTTAAAATCTTTATAAATCCATGCTTATTATCCAATATCTCATAATTCTTAAGTGATGGAATAACTCATTTGCCAAAAGTTTCCAGAATAAATGATTTAACTTGTGAAGAAGCACAAAGACATTGTTTTCCAAAACAGAGTGTACATACATCAGTGTTTTCAGGGAGAAGGTTAACAATATGTTATTTCCAGAGTCCCCATGGGGACTGTTTGATTTAGTAAGAATCTACATTTTACCAAGCACACAAGATGATTTTTTTTTCATATTAGACCTAAATAATACTTTAGAAATATTATTTTATGAAAATACCAGTATGTTTTTTTCTCTTTTACTGATATAGTCTCCTTTTTTTATTCTTTTAAAGAAAGACTGAAAGGAGATATAGTGACTTCAGTTCAGTTCAGTTCAGTCGCTCAGTCGTGTCCGACTCTTTGCAACCCCGTGAATCGCAGCACGCCAGTCCTCCCTGTCCATCACCAACTCCAGGAGTTCACTCAGACTCGCGTCCATCGAGTCAGTGATGCTATCCAGCCATCTCATCCTCTGTCGTCCCCTTCTTCTCCTGCCCCCAATCCCTCCCAGCATCAGAGTCTTTTCCAATGAGTCAACTCTTCTCATGAGGTGGCCAAAGTACTGGAGTTTCACCTATAGCATCATTCCTTCCAAAGAAATCCCAGGGCTGATCTCCTTCAGAATGGACTGGTTGGGTCTCCTTGCAGTCCAAGGGACTCTCAAGAGTCTTCTCCAATACCACAGTTCAAAAGCATCAATTCTTCAGTGCTCAGCCTTCTTCACAGTCCAACTCTCACATCCATACATGACTACTGGAAAAAACATAGCCTTGACTGGACGGACATTAGTTGGCAAAGTAATGTCTCTGCTTTTCAATATGCTATCTAGGTTGCTCGTAACTTTTCTTCCAAGGAGTAAGCGTCTTTTAATTTCATGGTTGCAATCACCATCTGCAGTGATTCTGGAGCTCAAAAAACAAAGTCTGACACTGTTTCCAGTGTTTCCCCGTCTATTTCCCATGAAGTGATGGGACCAGATGCCATGATCTTTGTTTTCTGAATGTTGAGCTTTAAGCCAGCTTTTTCACTCTCCTCTTTTACTTTCATCAAGAGGCTTTTTAGTTCCTCTTCACTTTCTGCCATAAGGGTGGTGTCATCTGCATATCTGAGGTTATTGATATTTCTCCTGGAAATCTTGATTCCAGCTTGTTAAGGATAATTAGATCCACTAATAATTTCTGGGATATTCTGGTAAAGAAATTTTATTCATTTGAGCTTCATTTTCCTTATCTTTACAAAATAAATAATAATCATATCTATCCCACCTTATTTTAATATCCAAATGATCATAAAGTAAAACCCTCTATAATGTATATTTTCAGTTTTTGCTTTTACATTTTCCTTTACTTCTTTCACTCAGATCACATTTACTGACCACCCTTTATGTGGGAAAAATAGGTAAGAATTTGTTATACGACGAGATTAAAAAACAGTAAAGTCAACAGAAGATGATGGGTGAGAAGTGTTATATCTGAAATTTACAATTCTTACCATTATTCACAAACCCACTAGCAAGAATGATTCCTAACTTCAAATCCAACTCCACTTCAAGCCACTTTCATCTTAGCTTATTATTCCTCAAACTGACCTTGTCTCTGCTCCTCAAATACCGTTTCTTTCCTGCCTTTGCTAGATGAGCCACAGTATTATATTTACTGAATCATTTGGCCCTTCAGGTTGCAGATAAATACCACTTTTTTTGTTAACACCTTGGCTAATCCTTCTTTTTAAAATAGTCTGTTGGACCCACTTCTATCTCATGACTAGGGTCATATCCTTCAAAGTATTTTTATCTATCTGTTCAATACTTTGGCCACCTGATGCGAAGAGCTGCCTCATTTGAAAAGACCCTGATGATGGGAAAGATTGAGGGCAGGAGCAGAAGGGGATGACAAAGGATGAGATGGTTGGATGGCATCACTGACTCAATGAACATGTGTTTGTGTAGACTCCAGCATTTGGTGATGGACAGGGAGGTCTGGTGTGCTGCGGTTCATGGGGTCGCAAAGAGTCGGACACGACAGAGTGACTGAACTGAACTGAACTGATCTGTCTATTATTTACATAAGCTTAAATCCCCCCGTGGTCCTGTGCCCATACCTCTCTTTAATTTCTCCCTTCAAAGTTCAAAATATACGTTTCTATCTCTTGAGTGTAGGCTGACCCTATGAGTGAAGGCACCATATACCACCAAGTTCAGCTTGCTTCCATGGAATGCAGCCCAGTCTAGACCAGTAGCATACTGCTGAGTCAACTGGTAGAATTGTGAAAAAGAATATGGCTAGCCTTTTAAAACCTCTAAGGTTTGTGTGCTTTGTAGATAATTAATTCATATACCTTCAAGAGTTTTGATTTCTCCCAGTATAGAGACTATCAATACTGGTTATCCCTGTGTCCCCAGAGCCAAGGGCTATTTAACATAATGGGTGTTCAATGCATACAAGTGGAAAGGGGTGAATAGATAAAAAGAATGGACTGACAAACTTATTAGGAAAGGTAACAGGGACACTTTACAAGGATCTGAGGCTAGGTAAGTAATGCTTATGAGGTGAAACACTCTGTGAGCAAATGTCTGTTCCCATGATTATCTGCCCTCAAATAGTCGTAACAAATCACTCCCTTTCAATGGCTGCTAATTCATCAGGATCAATTCAAATGTCTTAGCAGAGCAATCATGATTTTCCAAAAATTAATGCTTATACTCTGTTATAGGATTATCTTCAGAAATTTCATCACTCTGTGTCCTCAGTTCTTTCCACATCAGCTTATGTACCATCTCCAGACTCACTGTGAGCTTTGAGATTTGATCAGTTCAGTTTAGTCTCTCAGTTGTATCTGACTCTTTGCAACCCCATGGACCACAACACGCCAGGCTTTCCTGTCCATCACCAACTCCCAGAGCTTGAGTCGGTGTTCATTGAGTCGGTGATGCCATCCAAACATCTCATCCTCTGTTGTCCTCTTCTCTTTGTGCCTTCAATGTTTCCCAGCATTAGGGTCTTTTCCAATGAGTCAGTTCACATTAGGTGGCCAAAGTATTGGAGCTTCAGCTTTCAGTATCAGTCCTTCCAATGAATATTCAGGACTGATTTCCTTTAGGATTGACTGGTTGGATCTCCTTGCAGTTCAAGGGACCTTCAAGAGTCTTCTCCAACACCACTGTTTTTTTAAAAGCATCAATTCTTCGGCACTCAGCTTTCTTTATGGTCCAACTCTCACATCCACACATGACTACTGGAAAACCATAGCTTTGAGCAGACCGACATTTGTCAGCAAAGTAATGTCTCTGCTTTTTAACATACTTTCTAGGTTGGTCATAGTTTTTCTTCCAAGGAGCAATCACCTTTTAATTTCATGACTGCAGTCACCATCTGCAGTGATTTTAGAGCCCAAGAAAAGTCTGTCACAGTTTCCATTGTTTCCCCATCTATTTGCCATGAAGTGATGGCACAGGATACCATGATCTTAGTTTTTTGAATGTTGAGTTTCAAGCCAGCTTTTTGACTCTCCGCTTTCACTTTCAAGAGGCTCTTTATTTCCTCTTCACTTTCTGCCTTAAGGGTGGTGTCATCTGAATATCTGAGGTTATGGATATTTCTCCCAGCAATCTTGATTCCAGCTTGTGCTTCATCTAGCCCGGCATTATCTATTATGCATAAAAGTTAAATAAGCAAGGTGACAGTATACAGCCTTGATGTACCCCTTTCTAAATTTGGAAGCAGTCTGTTGTTTCATGTCCAGTTCTAACTGTTGCGTCTTGACCTGCATACAGATTTCTCAGGAGGCAGGTAAGGTGGTCTGGTATTCCCATCTCTCTAAAAATTTTCCACAGTTTGTCATGATCCACACAGTCAAAAGCTTTGGCATAGTCAGTAAAGCTAAGTAGATGTTTTTTATGGAACTCTCTTGCTTTTTTCTATGATCCAAAGAGATCAATGAGATTGAGATTTGATGCACCTTCCTTAATGCTTTTATTCTCTAGAGGGTCCTTGCTATCTTTCTCAGCCTGGGTTAGCTCTACTCAGTATTCAAAACCTATTTCTATTTTCATCTCTGATGAGATGTGTTTACTAAAGCAGGAGAGTAATCTATACCCTCATTTAGTTCTTGCACATATGTAGAGTACATCTCCTAACCACGATCTTATAGTAAATCTTTGATACTTCTTACATTTGTCTTTTGAGATTATGTATTTTTTGAGGGCAGACATCATACCTCATTGGCTTCCCTTTCCTTAGTAGATAGACATTCACTATAACCAGTTGTTAAGAGAATAAGTAATGTCTAGAAGTATTTGATGAGGGAGACAGATCCAGTATTCATATTGTCTTTTGTGAGACTGTATGTAAATTTACATGTGTTTTGTTTATAGATAGAGTTAAACTACCCCACAAAACAAGAAGCCTGGAAAATTTCTCTGAATCTATTTCCTTGACTTAAAATTTAAAAAGCTGTAAACTCCTGCTATTTCTCATTCTTTCTTCCCACCATGGAAGATGCGCATAATAACTGTCTATTTCCAGGTTCCCTGCAAGCAGAAAAAACATGTCAGAAATAAGAAAATGCTCATGGATCATAATAAGAAAGAAGATCAATTTATAAACATCATTGCTAGAAAAAATCAGGCTGTTATAGTCATTATTCTTTAACTCAGTAACTAAAGACACTGAGTGGGTTGGAGTCCATTCTGTGGTTACTGAGCAGGTTATAGGCCTCAGTTCTAATGGACAGAGACCATGTTTGTTTTAAGTACTGTTTATGGCGCCACACAAAAAGAAAGCTTAATAAATGCTTAATGATGATAAGATACCATCTATTGTAGTTGCTGTTGTTTGAATTTAAAATAAAAGTGCAAATTAGTTTCAGAAGGTAACTTTAAAAAGTGTTCCATAAAACTACCTTTGTTTTTGTAAATAATGGCCAAAGGAAGAAAAACTTTTTCACTATCTTTAAATATCTATGCCATAATTTAAAACACCAGATTAAATGCATGGAAAATTCTTTGTTGTGTACAAAAACATGGAAGGCTTTAACAAATGATGGACAAGTTCTCATTCTTAGGCATTGCTTATAGCTAGAGACTTGCATATTTTTATTGTTATGATAGTATTGATTGTTAAGTCAACATAAAGCTATCACAAGGGATTGCAAATTTCTATACCAATACTCTATTCTGTAACATTAAAATGTCATTACTGAATCACCAACTTTTTCCACTGCTGTAATATTATTCTCTGTTGATTGCCTGCCTGAGTTGAAATTTGAAACTGTCACCCTCAGACTTGCAAAAGTGATTCAATTTCACTTATAAGGAAAGTGAAATTAAATATTCATTCATGGGCTGCATTTCAAGTTCAAACTGTCTGAAGCTCCTTAAGGCAAAATGTATTTAAGTTGAAATACATTTTTTTTCCTTCATTTTTATGCAGCAAAAATTCAGAATGGGTATCATGGGTAGACAAATTGCAAAATAATAATTTATTTTGAATTTTACAAGGGGGAGGGCTGGGCTTGCCTTCTTTTTTCTGCAACCCCTCTACTGTTTCTGGCTTACCCCATTTATCTCCTTTGTCAAAAAACCTGTATGTATGTGTTGGTGGGTGTTGTTTATTGTTCGATTTTTTTTATGTCATGTTCTAGCATTAATCAAGTTGTAAAGCATCTAAAAATTCAATGAAAGCAAGCTGCGTCTGTCTATGTCTGTCATGGAGACAAAGGATTATCCAGAGGTAAGTATGCAGACTACATGGGCTCAAACCTGGTTCTCCTTTGTGTTAGATAGGTGGCTTTCTTTAAGCTTCCTAAAGTCTATGCCTTGGTTTGTCTGTAAGGTTACTGTAAAGGTCAAATAAATTATTTGATATAAAGCATTTGAAATAGTGCTGGGTCACAGTACCTTCTAAATAAATGTCACTCTAAATGAGCACTATCTCTTATCTGGATGCTTTAATAATAGTAATTTGCATTTTAAAAATACTTGATATTTTAGTTATTTTAGGAACCCCTCATACATTGCTTGATTTCATTATCAGAACAAACACGTAATATAGCCACAAACAGTAAAAACAGCACATGAAATTGTGGTAAATGTCAAACACCAGCTATTCCACATTCAATCTGCCTCTGTCTTGTGCACCTTTCTATATCACGGAAGCTGAAAAGGTAAAGCTCGACTTTCCAGATGCCTTTGCCACATGGCCTGAGTTAAATTTAGGTTTTCACCAATCAGATGAATTTTGTTACATTTGCATTCAGAACCAAGTTAAGCAAAGGACAGGCAAGGTGCCATGAAGAAATTTTGCGGGTGTGGATTCTATCAACACATCTCTCTGTTAGAAACTCAGTGACTCAGTAGTTCTTTACAAAGGCAGCAGGAGTTTTCCCCATCAATTAAAGAAAAGGCAAAGGACTCTGCAGGTGGGGACCATTATTGGAAGCTGAATGTAGAGCCTGTCCCTCCAGTTCATTAACTGAATGTTTAATGTACCTTCCTGTTTAAATAAGTTAAAGGAGTTTTGTTTGCAGATGAACCTTAACTTGTTCAGCATTGGAGGACTTGGGTGGAATTCTTCTCTCTACTTCTTACTGAATGGGTGAATGACAAAGATGATTTTTACTGTAATTTAGTCATCTATAAAATAGGGTCAAAAATACCTAACTTGAATTGGAAGATTAAGGCTAGATGTATGAAATATCTAGTAAAAGATAAAAAGCAGAAGGCCATGTTTAGGGGAAGAAACGGGTTCAGTTTGTTAACTGGCTGATATAAGTTCTCAAGGCTATTTTGTGGTAGATTTGGGATTAGAATCCCTATCTTTAGAAACCTTGTTAAGTGATTTTTCCAGTACACCATTCTGCTTTTCCCAAAAGGAGTAAATATTGCACCAGCTACTCTCTGTTTCCTGGAGAAGGCAATGGTGCCCCACTCCAGTACTCTTTCCTGGAAAATCCTACGGACAAAGGAGCCTGGTAGGCTGCAGTCCATGGAGTTGCTAGGAGTTGGACACAACTGAGCAACTTCACTTTCACTTTTCACTTTCATTCATTGGAGAAAGAAATGGCAACCCACTCCAGTATTCTTGCCTGGAGAATCTCAGAGATGGGGGAGCCTGGTGGGCTGCCGTCTATGGGGTCGCACAGAGTCGAACACGACTGAAGCGACTTAGCAGCAGTATTCTGTTTCCAGGAAGGAACATGACGTTTGATGAGATGGTTTGCCTTTTACAATACATGAAACATCTACAAGACTATGAGTTTTCACAGAAAAATGACAAATTTCTATCTATGACCTTGTAACCCTGACCTGATATAGATAGGTTAATGTCTGGTGTATTTGTTCTACCACAAGTTATGGACACAGAGCTGTGGCTTCAACTCTGCTTAAGTGTTAGAATCATCTGGAAAGATTTCAAAGATTATTAAAGGCCAAACTCCACCCAGCCCAAGTGAATAAGAATTTCTAGAGAGTTACCTTGGTGGCTTATTTTTCAAAGTTCTTCCAGTAATTTAAAAGGGTCATGAACCTTTGGTGCAGACTGAGAATCTATTATCGTCTGAGGTATATCTAGAGGTAGCTTCTTTGCTCTTCTTTTGGAAATCTGAGGCTATTATTCTCATAAAGAAAACTTTTAAATCGTGGAACAATAAAGGACCTTTAGATAAAACCAGATCTTACCTCTCATTTTTTCCTAAAAACTGTTTATCTAACCAAACCATTTATCTAACACCATCCTGGTCCCTTAGAGTACAAATACACTACTCTGTCCATCTCTGTGGGGTGTGGTTGCCACCATGTTCTGTCCTAAATAATGACTCAAAAGCATGTTTGCCTTCTCTCTATACCATATATCTTTCTCTAACAAAGCAGTTGATTGCAAAGTGTGCTAGTCAGATGACTTCGAGTTCTTAACTTTTGTGTTGCTCACAGATAATCAAGTTTTGAGAGAGTGGACATGTATTTTGAAATACAAATGTCAAATAAGCACAAATTACATCAAGAATTTGCAGTCAGTTAATCAACATTTAACAAGCACTGTGACCTTCATTAGGCAGGAAATCTTTGCACCCAGTAATATTCACAAAAAGCCCACCTTAAACACCATTATTCAGTATCATTCATCATGTTAGGCTAGTGGGTTATCATTTTATTCATTCTAACTTACATAGTATGATAACCATGACAAACCAGTCTAGTTTTTGAAAATATGTTTATGCTTGCAATGAAGAAATGGAAGCTACATTTTTTGAGAAACTTTTGGAAAGGCAATACAGACAACTCCTATTTAGAGTCAGGTGGACCTTGGTTCGAATCCCAACCCCTTTATTAATCTCATAAATTCTTCTCTCATAGGGAAATTATAAAATTGAGAAAGACTTCTCAGGAGACTGTGAGGTTTAAATAAGATAACGAACATAATGGGTTTGAATTCTGCTTTGTACATTAAAAAATACCTACAAATGTACCTGTTGAAAAATATTGTTATATACTATTAGGTGTAAAATAATAGAGGTATGTTATAGCAAACAAAAAGAAACTAGAGAGTCTCAAAATGTTTTATCTATCTATATATACATTTGTGTGCATGCTCAGTTGTATCTGACTCTTTGCAACCCTGCAGATAGTAGCCTTCCAGGCTCCTCTGTCCATGAGATGCTCCAGGATAGACTACTGGAATGGGTTGCCAGTTCCTCCTTCAGGGGATCTTCCTAACCCAGGGTTTGAACCTGTGTCTCCTATGTCTCCTGCACTGGTAGGCAAGTTCTTTACGCTGAGCCACTTGGGAGTCTATATGTATATATATATGCGTGTGCTCATTCGCTTCAGTTGTGTCCAATTCTTTGTAACCCTATGGACTGTAGCCATTCAGGCTCCTCAATCCATGGGATTCTCCAGGGAAGAGTACTGGAGTGGGTGGCCAGATCCTGCAGGGGATCTTCCTTCCTGATCCAGGATCAAACCCAGGTTATATACACACACACACACACACACACACACACACACACACACACACACACTGTAACTGATCTCCAAGTTCTCCTTGGCTTGACTAAATTTTAAGCAGGTTTCTTCCTGACTCTGGGCCTCTGAACTCCCTCTTAGAGTATTTACTTTAGAAAACTTGAAATTATATTTTTTTTTCTTTGATTCTGTGAAATGCTTCCCAGGCTCTTGCCAATTTTACAGCCTAGTATGTGTATTTCTCAAGGACCTGACAATCATCTCTTTGACATGTAA
The DNA here is from genome assembly GCA_006410935.1 of Redunca redunca. Taxonomy (NCBI): domain Eukaryota; kingdom Metazoa; phylum Chordata; class Mammalia; order Artiodactyla; family Bovidae; genus Redunca; species Redunca redunca. Next base: position 301,712 of record SJYQ01003667.1, on the reverse strand, counting down.
ACACTGAAAAAGCTATCACCTTGTGGCAAATAACAAATTTAGATGACTTAATCTAAGAAAAAAAAAAAGTTGTAAACTCAGGAATAGCTAAATGAACTTGCAGTATCCCATTGATCAACCTCTCCTTACAGTCTTGCAGTACTTTTCCATTAGGTCATCTCAGTAGTTAAAAATTGCCTCCTGAGAAATCTGTATGCAGGTCAAGAAGCAACTGAACATGGAATATGGAATTGAACGTGGAACAACAGACTGGTTCCAAATAGGGAAAGGAGTACGTCAAGGCTGTATATTGTTACCCTGCTTATTTAACTTATATGCAGAGTACATCATGAGAAACACTGGACTGGATGAAGTGCAAGCTAGAATCAAGATTGCCAGAAGAAATATCAATAACCTCAGATACACGGATGACACCACACTTATGGCAGAAAGCAAAGAACTAAAGAGCTTCTGGATGAAAGTAAAAGAGAAAAGTGAAAAACTTGGGTTAAAACTCAACATTCAGAAAACTAACATCATGGCATCTGGTCCCATCACTTCATGGCAAATAAATGGGGAAACAATGGAAACAGTGACAGACTTTATTTGTGGGGGCTCCAAAATCACTGCAGATGGTGACTGCAGCCATGAAATTAAAGATGCTTGCTCTTTGGAAGAAAAGTTATGACAACCTAGACAGTATATTAAAAAGCAGAGACATTACTTTGCCAACAAAGGTCCGTCTAGTCAAAGCTATGGTTTTTCTCATAGTCATGTTATGGATGTTAGAGTTAGCCTATAAAGAAAGCTGAGTGCAAAAGAATTGATGCTTTTGAACTGTGGTGTTAGAGAAGACTCTTGAGAGTCCCTTGGACAGCAAGGAGATCAAATCAGTCCACATAAAGGAAATCAGTCCTGAATATTCACTGGAAGGACTGATGCTGAAGCTGAAACTCCAATACTTTGGCCACTGATGAGAACTGTCTTATTTGAAAAGACCCTGATGCTGAGAATTATTGCAGGTGGGAGGAGCAGGGGATGACAGAGGATGAGATGGTTGGATAGCATTCCGACTCAATGAACATGAGTTTCAGTAAGCTCTGGGAGTTTGTGATGAACAGGGAAGCCTGGCATGCTGCAGTCCATGGTGCTGCAAAGAGTCGGACACAACTGAGAGACTGAACTGAATGGAACTGAACCTTCCATTTTCATGGTTCATTCTTTCTCCTCTGTTGTAATAATCTTGAATAAAGTCTTCTAAGCTTGTTAATTTTGGCCAGTGCAACTTTTGCTTTGACAATTCACAGAACCAAGTGATATCATCCTTGAATTTACATTTTACATAAAGATTTGGAAAGAGATATGCAACTTGACGGAACACTTAAAACATTTTTCTGTGAAAATGAACATGGATATATTATGGGCCAGAATTCAACTTTGACAGGTACTTATAAGGTAAAGAAATTTCAAATGCTTTTCCACATAAAGATTGATAAATTTGTTCTGAACTTGCAAGACTCACATGATTTCTGATGTTTGTTCTTTACACCTTGAGCAAATTCCAAGAAAAATTTGAAAAGCTCTGTCTTAAGGTATCCATCAAGTTTACAAGTGGTCAAGCCAGGACCCAACAGCTATGCTGAATTATAAGTTATTGACATACATCATTATTTATATATCTCCAATAAAAATATTTTTGTTTAGTCAAACTGTTGAGTGTTTTGCATTTTAATATGTCTCATTTTTTTAATNNNCTTCTCAGGGATTTAATAATTGTTGTTTTCATTTTCTATTTCTAAAGCAGCCAAGTCTTGAAGTGTGTATTTTGATTGGAAAAACATATTTTTAACATCTTTACATTATCTACTTATAGAGTACATGTTTGAATTTTTAAGAGTTTATTAATAAAATGCTTGCAAAAATAAACCTTTTAGATGATCCCTAAAATTTCTCATTGAAGTATATTAATTTTTGTTAGCTATAAAAAACTAGGCAAAATTTGAAAACCAAAAATTGTGTTGTGGTGATGCTTCCCTTGCTCATGAAATAAAACCACTCTATATAACTTGCAGGATAAATGGTGTCAATGAGGCCTGAAATTGTGATGAGCTTTGAACATTCCAGTGCTCCTCAGAATTAATATCCTGAAAGATTCAGATGTTAAATTTGTAGCATTAAAATTCCTGAAGTATTTATGAAACACACAATTACCACGAATTTGAGAATTTCTTTGAATAAATATGAAAATGTTTACATTAATTTTGCGTTGCCCTTGTTTTTCATTGTATATATAAATAGAGTAGGGCATCTTGTTTAACTTCCTAAATCTGTATAAACTTGTATTGGAATTTTTGTTCCTCCATTTATTAGCTGCATGACCTGGGGCATTGTATTTAAACTCCTTTAGTAGTAATTGCCTCAACTCTAAAATGCAGACAAGATTGTATACACCTCATTGAATAAATTACATGAGATAATTAATGCAAAGCCCTTGAACAATGCCTTCCATTTCTAAGTGCTCAGAAAACAGTGGTGGTGGTGGTTAAGATTGATGAAGGCATTATAACTGATAAGCCTTTATTTAATATAACTGTTTTGCCTATGTTTAATATTAAATTTACTCCATTAGGTGGGCTTCCCTTGTAGTACAGTCGGTAAAGAATCTGCCTGCAGTGCAAGAGACCTGGGTTCTATCCCTGGGTTGGGAAGATCCCCTGGAGAAGGAAATGGAAATCCACTCCAGTATCATTGCCTGGATAGTCTCATGGACAGAGGAGCCTGGTGAGCTGCAGTCCATGGGGTCGCAAAGAGTCGGGCACGACGGGGCGACTAACACTTACTTACTCCATTATAAAAAAAATAAAAAATACAGACAGGTCTACCATGAAGCTAATGAATTTTAACTTTCAGGGATTCTCACTTTTACAGTTCTCTTCCTAATTAATACTTACTTCCTTAAGTAATGTCTATAGTCTACATTCATATTCTCTTTTCAAAGAGGGTCTCACAATTTTTGTAATATTTAGGCCTGGATTCATGCCTGCCTACTTTTCTAATGAATTTTTAGAGAAATATTAAAAATTAACTTATTCAACAAAAATGTATATATGGATATGTTAAGAATCATATAAATACAGTAGGGATGCTTAATAGAAAATAGCTATCAATTTTTAATAAATGGATTGTATCAGTTTTAAAGACTTGTTCTTTATAAAATACATATCACTTTTAAACTACTTTTTTTAAAGCTCCCTTTTACTGGTGAATGGGAATGAACAAAACATTAGAAAAGAATAGGCTCTGAAAGTAAACAGAAATGATTTCAAAGGAAAGGATGAAGATGTTCCATATTCTCTGTAGTCCTGGCTGGAATTCCATAACATCCACAGGTACTATGTACCAAAGCTTGTCTTTGTCCCTGTCTCTTTATAAGCTTGCCCATATTATTTTGAGAAGTTTTAAAGAGAGTACACACAGAGAAGAAAATAAACTTCAGATTAAAAAAAAATAAGAAAAATATTGTTTCATAAAGATATTGTTTAATTGGTGAGAAATTCTCTAAAATTTAAGCTGTACATCTTTCAACTCCAGCAAAAAAACATATTCCTTTATACACTATAAAAACAGGCAAATCTATTTTCTATTCACCTATAAAACAACAGATGTTCTCTGTGTCATCTAGATTGTATATGTCAGAGTGAATAACATGTTCCTATTCTTGCATTTTTCCATTATTTTCAGCAACAGCAAGTGAAAATTTTTATAAATCCTCTGCCATAGTTCATGTATCTTCTTTAAAAAGGCAAATCTATTTTTTAAAGCCTCATGTTTTATCATGCCTAAGCTATTTGTATCCTTTCCTTTACATTTCTTTCAAACCACCTGTCCCTAAATATTACACCTTTTACATAATTTCTTCTATCAGCTGGCAAAGTTCCTCTGCCCTTGCTCTCCACTAAAGACAAAAGAAGAGGAAAACTACAGGCCCATCAATCAAAAACAACACAGTCAGCACGTAGTCCAATAATGAAAACCATGATTTCATAAATCATCTTCCACAGGTTGGGGTCATCTTTAAAGAAAAAAATCTTATCAGGTGAAGCTGAATATTCTCATGGTCTTTCATTCTTCAGTCTTATTTAATGAAAATAATAGAATGGCTGACAGAATACAAATGTGTAACCTTTTTTAACTTAAAAAAGAAATGCCCAACTATGCCCTTGAAATAAGCTGAAATCAAGGTCTTTTCCCCTCAGAATGTTCAGCCATTCTTCTCTTTAACAGTTTGGTAATGAATTAACTTTATTAGTTTTTTTTTTTCTTACTCTCTTTTCAGATACCTGTGTTTAATTCAATCAAGTGGAGATTAAATTTAAGAACTCTGTTTCAGAAAGCTATTTCCTGGCAGTGACTAGCACTAACTGTAAAAAGAAAGTTGACATGGCATTTTTGTTTTAACTGAATCAACAACTCTTGTGTAAATTCCATGCTGAGACCCAGAGCCCCCATCCACATATTAGGATATAAAATAAGCAGCTTGTAATCACTAGGTGGATTCATTTTGCACAGAGATTAATCTCTTTAAAAATATAGACTATATTTGCAATCCTGGTTAAATAGGTTTGAGTCAAAGAAAGTTTGATTGGGCATACACAGTATCATATACTTAATCAAAGTTTTCAAATTGATTTTTCTAAGACATCGCTGCTTGGCATATGCCAAGTCTTTGATATGATTCAATAAAATCTATTTTTTTTGGATTTGAATTAGCTATATTTACTGGGACATTCACCTTGTTCAAAGACCTAGACCTGGTTTGAATAATATAAAATTCACTTAGTAGTGGAATAGAGACATGATGCGGGGGCATGCCCTCATATGTAGACAGAGAATAGTAGTGTGTCTAAAGAACAAATCGTTTGAGTTTAAAAATTAATGAATGGGAAAATGAAGTAGATACAAAAAGAAGAGAGACATGTAAAATGCCTTGCTGAGTGTAGGTAGGAGATGCCTCAGGCAATCCTGTACATTAGCATTTTTTGAAGTATATTAAATAGAATTCAGAAATCCAAAGCAGAAAAAAATTATCCTTCAGGAGTGGTTTTGTGGCTGATGTGAGAAAACCAGCTGATTTCACAAGCTTCCATTGTCTTATTTAGTAAACATTCTGGAAATATCTATTCAAAGAGGCTACTAGTTACAGGCATTTTGAATTCTTACCAATTTTCTGCCTGCTACATAATGTGAAAGCAATGAATGGCTACACTGCATCGTTCACACTTTCAACTATATGTGATTATCTGGTCCACTGGGCTACTGTAGTGTATTTCTGAAATGAATAGCAGATAAACCCGTAATAGTCCATTTCATACAGAGACATTTGTCTCGGTTTAAATTAAGGGCCTAACTATCTACTTATTTACATTCTGGTTTATAAGTACAGAATCATCATAAAAGCAATATTAGCTCCCTGATTATATCTGGAATTCTGGAAGTGCTGTGCAACAGCTATCAATCTCATTCCTAGTGGTTTAGTATCCCCACTGTAAAATGAATAACACAGTTACTGAATAAAGCACAGAAGATTCAGGAAGGATTTGTGGGAAATTTTCCTCAAGATACTGCATTATGTTGTTTTATACAAATAATGTATTTGTGTGTACCAAGGTACACACAGTATTTGAATAAGAAATCAAAATATGATTGATGTTTGAACAAAATTGACTTATTATTATTTAACCAANCACAAATTTATCATGAATGCAAATTCATTGCCAAATCTTTAATTCTTAATAAAACAAATTGAGATTTTTTTCTGTAATGATTTTCAAATTTATAAACAATAAAAATTTATTTAAGAATACCAATCAGTAAAAGAAATGACCTTCTGTGTTTATAGGAATTAGTTCATATAAATCAACCTTGTAGAATATGCCTTATTGTCATTGACAGCCTTAAAATTTGTTACACTTTTTCTGCATCGTTTGTCAGTGTGTGTGTGTGTGTGTATTCATACAAGAGGATACTACTACATTTCCAAGTTTGCAATGGAACATTTTCTTTCTATATCCACAGGCTGTGGCCTTATTGAAAATAAAATATTTTTTTGTAGAATTTCCTCTGAACATCTTTTGAAATATTTAACTTTTGAAAAAAAAATATTGACTCATATAACATTATTTTCTTGTTAACCTTCATCAATGTTAAA
>SJYQ01003667.1:273097-289144 GCA_006410935.1 Redunca redunca | reverse complement strand
ATTTATGTTAATCTGTTTACCACCTAGGGTTGAGAAGACAGTCATCTCAGAGCAGATATTTGCTTTGTGAGAAAACAGCTGAATGTTGTAAGTTGTACACATTTACAGAGAATATGAATTTATGCAAGTTTGGGGGAAGAGCAACAAAATTTGTGACTTGCCATACTCTAAAATCCTTGGTCTGCATTGATGTTGGTGTGAGGGTGCAGGAATTCAGGGGGAAATGAATAATTTTTTAAGGAATTTAAATACTTCTAGGATAGGAGGGACCAAAATCCTAACTGATGATTGAAGCCAGGGCAAATTGCTTTATTAGAACACAGTAGTTCCAATAGAGGCCCATGGGCATACGGGCAACAAGAGCTCTGGAGTAAACTACTATAAATAAGGCAAAACTTGTCTGGTGACCCAGATCTTACATGAAGTTTTCTCAGGGTTCATAGGGAATGGCCTATTTCTATGTGTAGTTTGTATTCGAGGTTAGAAAATTCTGAGAATTCAGCTGCTTAGGTTTAGTATTTGCATTCTGGCAAAACTGACTTTGCACATGAGCTCTGTTTAGTTCAGTTCAGTTCAGTCACTCAGTCATGTCTGAGTCTTTGTGACCCCAAGGAGTGCAACAGGCTGGGCTTCCCTGTTCATCACCAACTCCTAGAGCTTGCTCAAACTCACATTCATTGAGTTGGTGATGCCATCCAACCATCTCATCCTCTGTTATCCCCTTCTCTTCCTGCTTTCTACCTTTCCCAGCGTGAGGGTCTTTTCAAATGAGTCAGTTCTTTGCATCAGGTGACCAAAGTATAGGAGTTTCAGCTTCAGTATCAGTCCTTCAAAAGAATATTCAGGACTGATTTCCTTTAGTATTAACTGGTTTAATCTCCTTGCATTCTAAGGGACTCTCAAGAGTCTTCTACACCACAGTTCAAAAGCATCAATTCTTCGGAGCTCAGCTTTATTTATTCATTTAATTTTTATTTTAACTTTAGTTTACTTTACAATACTGTATTGCTTTTGCCAAACATTGACATGAATTCACCACGAGTATACATGCGTTCCCAAACATGAATCCCCTCCCACCTCCCACCCCATAACATCTCTCTGGGTCCTCCCCATGCACCAGCCCCAAGCATCCTGCATCCTGCATCGGAGATAGACTGGCGATTCGTTTCTTACATGATAGTATACATGTTTCAATGCCATTCTCCCATCTCATCCCACCCTCTCCCTCTCCCCCAGAGTCCAAAAGTTCACTCTATAGATCTGAGTCTCTTTTGTTGTCTCAAATACAGGGTCATCATCACCATCTTTCTAAATTCCATATATATGCGTTAGTATACTGTATTGGTGTTTTTCTTTCTGGCTTACTTCACTCTGTCCCACTCTCACATCCATACATGACTACTGGAAAAACCATAGTTTTGACTAGATGGACCTTTGTCAGCAAAGTAATGTCTTTACTTTTTAATATGTTCTCTAGGCTGGTCACTGCTATTCTTCCAAGGAGCAAGAATCTTTTAATTTAATGGCTGCAGTCATCATCTGCAGTGATTTTGGAACCCAAGAAAATAAAATCTGTTTCCATTGTTTCCCCATCTGTTTGCCAAGAAGTAATGGGACTGGATGCCATAATCTTGGCTTTCTGAATGTTGAGTATTAAGCCAGCTTTTTCACTCTCTTCTTTCACTTTCATCAAGAGGCTCTTTGGTTCTTTGCTTTCTGCCATAAGGGTGGTGTCACTTTGTGAGCTCCATGAAGGTTGGATTATTTTTGTTATCAGGACTTTGGTATCCTATTATGAAAAATTATGGTAACAACAGTGCATTCCTCTTGGGTTCTGTAAGGATGAAACAACTTAATATATGTAAATCCCTAAAAACCTCAGGTATCTTGCAAGTTCTAAATGAGAAATTGCTTATTATTATAGCCAATCAGTATGTTTGGCCATATTAAACAAGATGGATTTGCCATTAATTGAGGGTTTGTACATAACTGGCCATTGAAAAATGGGCTAAAGTTTTGTGGTGACAAAATCAACCATCAACAGAAAAGGAGACAGAAGCTCATTTTTTATAATAGCAGGCTTGTTTCTAGTTAACAGTAGGTCCATAAGTAAACCACTTAGAGTTTCTGAGCCTTAATTTCCATATCTGAAAAATTTAAAAAAAATGAGCTAGTCTAGAGAATCCCTCAGGTCCCTTGGCCCTAAGATTTTATTAGTTTTTCAATCCTCCTAATGTGTGAGTATCATATCTCGAGTCCTTTGCTAGGCATTATAAGAGGAACTGAAAAAACATGAGCCAGCTCCCTTCCCTAAAGAGGTTGTGATCCTGATATGTCTAAAGAGCCTTTTAATCCACATTTGCACTACACAATAACCTCAATTATATGAGCTTTGTTAAGTATTTTCCTGATTTTGCAGACCAAAGCAGCTTTCAGCCATCAGAAAATGCTGTGCAAAGCCAGGATGGCTAGCATTTACAGATTCTGAGCTTCTCTTTTTGAGTGATCAGTGGCAGTCCTATTAAAATAGAATCTACACTTTCACATTTTACTGACAAGGGATTACACTAAATAAAACGTTTTTGATTGACATATATTTCCTATTACTCAGATTGTCCTTTGATGCCAAACCAACAATCCAAATAGGTTCATGACAAAAAAGTGAGGAGGTCTAGTACTCTCCTGACTATTAAGAATGATGAGAAGTACTGTGCCTCCCTCTAGCCTTCCTGATGTCCTTTCTTTATCCTCACACCATTATTTATTTTTAGCAAATTTTCCTCTGACTTCTTAAACTGATAACTACGATGTAAGAAACTATCAGTCATAATGGACTTCTCTGAATTTGTATTAAACATATATATATAATGATTTTTTCTCTTTTCCAATTTTATATAGAATTTATTATTGACCTGAAATTCCTTAGTTCTTTTTTCCTGTTAATAGAAGAAATCAGTAACATGAACCAAATGTATTTAATTTTTTTCATATAACTATGTGGAAGGTGACACCAGATCGGAAATTGACAGGTATTGTGTACTGATACATTTTTCCCTGCAATAGTCCCACAAACTACCTTGCAGGTCCAAAGCCACATAAAAACCTGCCACACAAAATAGTCTCCTGGTACCAGCCAAGCTTATTTTTAAGGCTCATTGTCTTTAGAATTGATCTATCAGATATCTGGTTCTTTAGCTTATCTTTTCTAAAGGCAGAATCCTCAAACCCTGCACATTTGCAAGATGTATTCTTAACACTGGACTTTTAAAGACTAATAAAATCCACAATAGAAGGCTATGAACCATAAATGGGGTATTTTCTTCAGGATAATTGAACCATATGTAGTCTTATTCTTAGATATGCCATATCTTAATCCATACCCAGTTTTAAAAAGGCCTGTTTCCATGACATCAGGAACACCTTGTTGTTCAGGATAGAGGAGAATGAAATGCTGCATGATTAATGACACTATCTAAATACTGGCACAAGCTGGCGAGCTCTTGCAAAGGAGGCGTGTCTGACTGCATTCTGCCCAACACAACGATTCATTAAGCAATATTTTCCCCATTAATGTTTAGTACTAAATACTGAATGAAAGACTAAATATCATACAAAAAAACAAATTGAAAACAGCACAGTAGGGTTTAGGTGAAGTAGCCAACAGCCTCCCCTTCATTTGGAAGACAGCTTGCATACCTATTTCAGAGATTAATGAGCAATCAGTTCTAAATTAAGCCAAGACCAGCATTTAAAGCTTTTTTCCCCTCTGTTGAAAGCACGGCTATGAGTTACACTAACTGAGATAAAATACAGTATTAGCCTTTCCATGTGTTGTGAAATGTGGTTAGAAACATGAAAGATTGTTTCTGAAACATTTCCTTCACAGTTTTTCATCATTTATTTTCCTACACAATTTGAAAGGAAATGGGCCATGATGAGGTCAGTAGTTTCTGCCACATGATGTAGAATCTTGCTCTCTGTCAGTCACTCAAAAAACAGTCACCTCTTTGAAGATGGAATAATAAAACTGCTTTTATGAACATCACAGATCCTATCATAGGTGGCTAACACAGAATTTCAATTCTATACAACTGTCAAAGGAAACTACCTTTCACTAGGAGCACTGATTTTTGTGAGAGAAAATACTGTAGAGCCTGCTACATTGCTATGTGTTATGGTGAGACATTTGCAAATATTGAGAGACATGGTTTACCCACGATGGCTGAATCCTTAAAATACAAAACTAGTCCGAAGGTTTACTGGTGGGGCTTGATTTCAAAAAGCCCAATATAGGAAACAATTCATAAATTTATCATTTAGAGATTATTAATCCAGATCTCTAATCTTAGGACATCTATGGAAGAACTTTCATAATTGCATGTGCATACATATTATTAGTACATCAATTTTATTTCTGTGTGAACATATATTTTTTTGAGATGAATTCTATGATTTAGCATTAGATACTAAATGAGAAATTGGATATCAAACTTTTAAGAATTAGTACATAAGGTGGTATTTCTATACTTTGGCTATACATCAAAAATTACCTACGGAAGTTTCAGTTCAGTTCAGTCGCTCAGTTGTGTCCAATTCTTTGCGACCCCATGAATCGCAGCACCCCAGGCCTCCCTGTCCATCACCATCTCCTGGAGTGCACTCAGACTCACATCCATCGAGTTGGTGATGCCATCCAACCATCTCATCCTCTGTCGTCCCCTTCTCCTCTTGCTCCCAATCCCAATATCAGAGTCTTTTCCAATGAGTCAGCTTTTCGAAGAGGTGGCCAAAGTACTGGAGTTTCAGCTTTAGCATCATTCCTTCCAAAGAAATCCCAGGACTGATCTCCTTCAGAATGGACTGGTTGGATCTCCTTGCAGTCCAAGTCAAGAGTCTTCTCCAACACCACAGTTCAAAAGCATCAATTCTCCGGTGCTCAGCCTTCTTCAAAGTCCAACTCTCACATCCATGCATGACCACTGGAAAAACCATAGCCTTGGCTAGATGGACCTTAGTCAGCAATGTAATGTCTCTGCTTTTGAATATACTATCTAGATTGGCCATAAATTTTCTTCCAAGGAGTGTCTTTTAATTTCATGGCTGCAGTCACCATCTGCAGTGATTTTGGAGCCCAAAAAAATAGAGATTACCAATATCAGAAACATGATTAAAATCAATATCAAAGCTAGTTTGAGTCAGAATAGCAAGAGACACCATCAAGGCATGAAAATATTTTAAAAGCCTCAAATCTCCCTCCCATTTTCCTCCCTATCCCACCCCTCTAGGTTGATACAGAGCCTCTGTTTGAGTTTCCTGAGTCATACAGCAAATTCCCATTGGCTATCTATTTTACATATGGAGCTTCAAAAGGGAGGGAATATATGTATACCTATGGTTGATTCATATTGAGGTATGACAAAAAACAGAAAAATTCTGTAAACCAAGATGGTCAACACCAAAATCAGATTGATTATATTCTTTGCAGCCAAAGATGGAGAAGCTCTATACAGTCAGCAAAAACAAGACTGGGAGCTGACTGTGGCTCAGATCATGAGCTCCTTATTGTCAAATTCAGACTGAAATTGAAGAAAGTGGGGAAAAACCACTAGCCCATTTCAGGTATGACCTAAATCAAATCCCTTATGACTATACAGTGGAAGTAAGAAATAGATTTAAGGGACTAGATCTGATAGAGTTCCTGATGAACTACAGATGGAGGTTCACGACATCATACAGGAGACAGGGAGCAAGACCATCCCCAGGAAAAAGAAATGCAAAAAAGTAAAATGGCTGTCTGAGGAGGCCTTACAAATAGCTGTGAAAAACAAAAAAGAGAAGTGAACAGAAAAGGAAAAAGGAAAGATGTACCCATACATTTGAATGCAGAGTTCCAAAGAGTAGTATGGAGAGATAAGAAAGCCTTCCTCAGTGATAAATGCAAAGAAATAGAGGAAAACAATAGAATGGGAAAGACTAGAGATCTCCTCAAGAAAATCAGAGATACCAAGGGAATGTTTCATGCAAAGGTGGGCTCAATAAAGGACAGAAATGGTATGGACCTAACAGAAACAGAAAATATTAGAAGAGGTGGCAAGAATACACAGAAGAACTGTATAAAAAATATCTTCATGACCCAGATAATCACGAAGGTGTGATCACTCATCTAGAGCCAGACATCCTGGAATGTGAAGTCAGGTGGGCTTTAGGAAGCATCACTATGAACAAAGCTAGTGGAGGTGATGGAATTCCAGTTGAACTATTTCAAATCCTAAAAGATGATGCTGTGAAAGTGCTGCACTCAATATGCCAGCAAATTTGGAAAACTCAGAAGTGGCCACAGGACTGGAAAAGGTTAGTTTTCATTCCAATGTCAAAGAAAGGTCATACCAAGAATGCTCAAACTACCGCACAATTGCAGTCATCTTACAAGCTAGTAAAGTAATGCTCAAAATTCTCCAAGCCAGGCTTCAGCAATACGTGAACTGTGAACTTCCAGATGTTCAAGCTGGTTTTAGACAAGGCAGAGGAACCAGAGAGCAAATTGCCAACATCTGCTGGATCATCAAAAATACAAGAGTTCCAGAAAAACATCTATTTCTGCTTGATTGACTGTGCCAAAGCCTTTGACTGTGTGGATCACAATAAACTGTGGAAAATTCTGAAAGAGATGGGTGTACCAGACCACCTGACCTGCCTCTTGAGAAACCTGTATTCAGGTCAGGAAGCAACAGTTAGAACTGGACATGGAACAACAGACTGGTTCCAAATAGGAAAAGGAGTACGTCAAGGCTGTATATTGTCACCTTACTTATTTTACTTCTCTGCAGAGTACATCATGAGAAATGCTGGGCTGGAGGAAGCATTAGCTGGAATCAAGATTGCCAGAAGAAATATCAATAACCTCAGATATGCAGATGATACCGCCCTTATAGCAGAAATTGAAGAAGAACTAAAGAGCCTTTTAATGAGAGTGAAAGAGAAGAATGAAAAAGTTGGTCAAGCTCAACATTCAGAAAACTTAGGTCATGGCACCCGGTCCCTTTACTTCACGGCAAATAGATGGGGAAACAGTGGAAAGAGTGGGTGACTTTATTTTTCTGGGCTCCAAAATCACTGTGGATGCTGATTGCAGCCATGAAATTAAAAGACGCTTACTCCTTGGAAGAAAAGTTATAACCAACCTAGATAGCATATTCAAAAGCAGAGACATTACTTTGCCAACCAAGGTCCGTCAACTTAAGGCTATGGTTTTTCCAGTAGTCATGTATGGATGTGACAATTGGACTATAAAGAAAGGTGAGTGCCAAAGAATTGATGCTTTTGAACTGTGGTGCTGGAGAAAGCTGCAAGGAGACCCAACCAGTCCATCCTAAAGGAGATCAGTGGGTGTTCGTTGGAGGGACTGATGTTGAAGCTGAAACTCCAATACTTTGATCACCTGATGTGGAGAGCTGACTCATTTGAAAAGACCCTGATGCTGGGAAAGATTGAGGGCAGGAAGAAAAGGGGATGACAGAGATTGAATTGGTTGGATGGCATCACTGACACAAAGGACATGGGTTTGACTGGACTCTGGGAGATGGTGAAGGACAGGGAGGCCTGGCATGCTGCAGTTCATGGGGTCTCAAAAGAATCAGACATGACTGAGTGACTGAACTGAAGTGAAGTTAAAAAAATAAATAAATTTTTTAAAAAGCCTCAAACCTTGAGATGACCCAATAACCAGAGTAAGTGGCACAGACTATATATGCTATCAAAACATGTAAAATTGGAGTTTGCAGTAAACTTAAGTGGCCAGAAAAGATCTCTTGGAAGAGGTTTGACTATGACATCAAGTTGAGAATTGACTAGCTTTCAGAATAGAGGATATGAATTAACTAACTTCAAAATTGATTATGAAGGACTTCATAATAATTTAGAAACATAACTATCATGTAACCTAAGTATATCAGTAGAAGGTCAAATTGTAGCCTGCCAAAGATACATTCACATACAAATCCTTGGAAATGTGAATGTGATCTCATGTGGAAAAACGGGTCTTGATAAAAGTAATAAGTTAAGGAAAAAGTCATGATTTTTTGAGTGGGCCCCATATCCAGGGAGAATTGTCTTTAGAAAGGACACACAAAGGAGAGACAAGAAGAAAGAAGAGGAAGAGGCAATGTGACTTATGGAAAGTTAGAGAGGTGCAGACACAACCCAGGAACATGTGACCCAATAGAAACTGGATGATACTTGGAACTGAATCTCCCCTAAGCTCTCTGGATGGAGCACACAGCCCAGCCAACATCCTGATTTTGTACTTCAGGTCTCCAGAAGTAAGAGAGAGATGTTTCTGATCTTTAAGTCACCAAGCTTGTGATAATTTTTATAGTCGCCACAAAGCGTTGTGGATCCCTCCAGGACCCCACCAGGATCAACTGCCCATGGAATTCTCCAGGAAAGAATACTGAAGTGGGTTGCCATTCCCTTCTCCAGGCGATCTTCCTGAACATAGGGATTGAATCTAGGTCTCCTGCATTGCAGGCCGATTCTTTACTATCTGAACCACCATGGAAGTCCGCAGGACACCAGTAAGATAACTTATTCTTATTTAGCTATTAGCAGATAACCTAATAATCACCACAGTTTAATTCATGAGACATTACTTTGCCAACTAAGGTCCGTCTAGTCAAGGCTATGGTTTTTCCTGTGGTCATGTATGGATGTTAGAGTTGGACTGTGAAGAAGGCTGAGCACCGAAGAATTGATGCTTTTGAACTGTGGTGTTGGAGAAGACTCTTGAGAGTCCCTTGGACTGCAAGGAGATCCAACCAATCTATTCTGAAGATCAGTCCTGGGATTTCTTTGGAAGGAATGATGCTAAAGCTGAAACTCCAGTACTTTGGCCACCTCATGCAAAGAGTTGACTCATTGGAAAAGACTCTGATGCTGTGAGGGTGTGGGGGCAGGAGGAGAAGGGGATGTTCGAGGATGACATAGCTGGATAGCATCACAGACTCAATGGACGTGAGTCTGAGTGAACTCCAGGAGATGGTGATGGACAGGGAGGCCTGATGTGCTGCGATTCATGGGATCGCAAAGAATTGGACACGACTGAGCGACTGAACTGAACTGAACTGATTGAAATTACAATCTTGGAAAAAAGTATACTATGTGTCTCTTGTCAGATGTTTCTTCAAAGTGACTTTGGGGCATGGGTGCTTTTAGGTGAAGTCATAGCAATTTTTTAGAGGTGAATCATCAGCATTCTTAAAAGTAAACTCATTTTCTCATTTGTCTTCTCTGTACAATATTCTTTCTGTGAAATGTCCCATCCTTCTTATCCATCTCCACTGCCATCATTGCCATAACTTACATAGCACTTGCTATATGCCAGTATATTATAAAAGAACATCCAATTAATACTCAGAGCAGTCTTATGATATAAGCACTATTATAAGGATGAGGAATGGAAACAGATGAGGAATGGAAACAGAGCTTGAGATTTATCCAGAAATAAAGTAAAGAAAGAGAACTAAGAAGAGAAGAATAAACTGTTAAGTGATGATGTAGTTACAGATAGTGACAATAAATTGTGTTCAAGTAAGATATAACATGTATGTTCAAAGAGCATAGTTCCTTCCCAAACTGAATTCATCTGAACTTAACTTGTGCATAAGAGTAATAAGACATGCACAGTAACTCAGTAGCAAGATGCACATAAAGATTACTCTATATTAGTGTAGTGGAGGTTAGATTCAGGAAAGAGCAAAGTGAGGGGTGATAAGAAATGCAATAAGGATGTTTTCATTTTTATTAGTAGTAGTATTACCATTATCACTTAGAAGATGTTTAGGGATGGTACAGGGAGGGAGGAGGGAAGAGGGTTCAGGATGAGGAACATGTGTATACCTGTGGTGGATTCATGTTGATGTATGGCAAAACCAATACAATATTGTAAAGTAATTCACCTCCAATTACAATAAATAAATTTATATTAAAAAAAGAAGATGTTTCGATCACATAAATGCTTCTCTAGAACCACTCCCAAAGCATAGGTTTTTCTGTTGGCACAGAAGAGAAAACTGTATATATTATAGGAAAAAATTTCCTTACAGTTCTTAGAAATTTCAACTTTTGAAAGATACTCAAATAGAAAATAATTTACCTTATAGAACTGTCAGAAAGTTTTTAATTAAATTATATATGTCAGGTTCAGTTTCTATATCATGAAATCTTCATTGACATGCTGATAATCAAGTTCAGTATAGCCCATTATGAAGTGATGCTAAATACTGATTTATATGCTTGTTCACTCAGGCCTCAGGTGAAGAAACAAGTGAAAGAAAAAAAAATAGTTAGAATGGCTTTAATGGGTTTGTGTTCTTTTGCCAAGATCAGTTTTCAAAATCTTTCATCACAATCTAATTATATGAATTATTCTATTAAAATCAAAATAAGTTGTAAATAATAAAAATATTCTGAAGGTACTTTATTATGTATGAAAAATCTTCCTAGTTTTATAAATATACAAAATGGCTATTAATTTCCTTTGAAATATGAGTTCCATTTGTATCAGGAGCATCAAAAAAATTTTTATTACCATTCCTTTTGTGCCCATCTTTATTCTGCCACTGAAAACTGGCATTTCAGTCCCGTGAATCTTATGTGTCTTGAACATTCATAAATAATTCCAGAAAAAAGTAATTAATATCCTTCAGTTCAAGAATTTATAAAGAGGATACAGGTAAATCTAATATATTTCAGACCTGTTAAGAACTCACTTTCTTTCAACTAAAGGGAATTAATGGTAACATTATCATCTGGACTTACACAACAACCTGGACAAATCTGGAAATGTAGAGCTATTAAAAGGGCAGCGCAAAGGGAGAGGAATAGAAAGGAGAACTTTTGGATGTTAACATTCCTCCAAATGTTAACACAGGCTGTTGAGAAATGCCAAAGGACTAAAATGGTTACATGTGCCTTCTAGCAAAGCAAACACAAGCCAATGCATGGCTTATAATGATATATGTTGGAAAATCAAAGAGTACAGAATATTCATCCTTTAAATAGAGAATATTATTCTTAAACCAAAATGTGTAGCTACCTCCAATATCTTGAAAAAAATTGCCATTTTTGCTCCTGTTTTAAAACAGCTGGCAACTTTTGGAGGACACCTCTATTACATATCTTGAAGTGTGTGTGTGTGTGTGTGTGTGTGTGTATGTGTGTATACCCGCCATGCACACTTGTATGCCTCAGGAGAGAAATCCCACAACTTCACAAGTTAGTGTCACTACTCATTTGTGGTTCTAATTTCAGTTGCATACTCTTTAGAACTGCTCAGCCCTGCTTCTGACTCTCTCATTCCCCTTCTCTACAGAGGCATTTTAAGACTTTCCCACTCTCTTTCACCCATCATCTCCACCAATCCCTCTCCCTCCCTCTACAAAGGTACTGTCGATTCTTGGAGTCAGACATCATTAGCTGGGAATTCCCCTTTACAACCCTCCCTAATTCCTCACTTATCTTTTTCTGCTTTGGTATCTTTATAATTAAGATCAGCCGGTCTCCTGTTACATCCTAGTCTCTCCATGGATTCTGCATTTCCTCTTCTTTCTCTAGAACTAAATACTATCAATTGTATGTTGCATGCATGCTCAGTCTTGTCTGACTCTTTGCGACTCAATGGACTGTAGCCAGCCAGGTTCCTCTGTGCATGAAATTTGCCATGCAAGAATACTGGAGTGGGTTACAATTTCCTTCTCCAAGGTATCTTCCTGACCCAGGTATGGAACCTGACCCTCTATGTCTCCTGAACTGGCAGGTGGATTCTTAACCACTGAGCTACCTGGGAAGCACCAAATGCTATTATGCTATTATGATTCCTTTATTTGCTCTTGAACTTTTCCTTCTTTCTGGCACGCCCCCATCAGCATTTACATAGGTTCAAATTGTTTAAATTGTAAAATGAAGCAAAAAAAAAAAATCCCTTTAGCTTATTTAGTCTTGCTGTTTTAGGCCAAATTTCTTTAAACACGTTTGTCTACATTGAATCTCTGTGACTCTTTACCACCCATTTACATTTCAAGCTGGTGTAATTTGGCCTCTGCCCACAACATACATTCAGCTGCATCTCATACATCTCCATTTGCTTTTCCAAAAGCCCTTCAAAACTGGCATATCCAAAAGGGAGCTTATTCACTTCTCTCTCAAACTCCTCAACTTTCTCCTTGTTACCAAGGCTGAGACCATGCATGACCCACACAATTTAATCCTTAGATGTCACCTCCTAAATAGTGTTTAAATCCTTCCATTTATTTGTATCTTCACTGCACAGCCCTTCCTTTCAAAGCAATTATTTGCACTGTTTAATTATTTGCATTATGTGTCAGTCTGAGTCTCCCAGTAGAAGGGGCTATGACAATATTATTCCTTGTATATTCTTAGGGATGAGCACCAGGCTTAGGCATAATTGGTGCTCAACAAAAATAAATAATAGGTATGAGTGTAAAGCCACCTATCCATTTCTACTAAGAGGGGAAATCTTCCACTAACTGGGGCCTCCTTGTTGCAAGTGCTTTAGAGAAGGAGTAATGCTATTTATTTTAATTATGAACTGAACAAGCACAAAGAAAGAACACCTGAGGTTTAAGTTTCAAATGCTGTGTAAAGTGACTTGATCCTGTGGTGCTAATAAAAGATAGAAATAAAAGTACTGTGCCTTGTACAAATATTTTGATTAACATTTTTCAGAATGAAGATTCCCCAAAAGAGAAGAGTCTGTACAGCTCAAAGTTCAGAAATTTTACTGAGCTAAAATGCCTAAAAATCATGACAGTTTAAAATTCCCTGTATTTTTTAACTTACACAACACTTTAAATCTCTCTGTCTCCATCCCTCCCTGCTCCCATAGGATACAGCTTTACAGTTCCTTCTAGGCCACTGAGGTTTAGTCACTAAGTTGTGTCCCACTCTTGCGACCCCATGGACTGTAGCCTGTCAGGCTCCTCTGTCCATGGGATTCTCTAGGCAAGAATACTGGATGGGGTTGCTATTTCCTTCTCCAGGGATCTTCCCAACCCAGGAATCGAAACTGGGTCTCCTGCATTGGCGGTAGATTCTTTACCAATCAAGTTATAAGAGAAGCCCACTAATATTTGTTAGTCACTAATATTTGTTAAATTGGTATAATTTGTCCTTTTATTTAGCTAGTACCTAGAAAGAGACCAATTCTTACTGCACTTGGAGGGAATATATAAGATGCTTCTGACAACCTGTTTTTACCCTTAATATCTGAAACATAGTAAAGACAAATTTCACCTGAATGGAAGTTCAAAACAGACTTACCACATCCCCAGCAAAAATATCTCAAAGTGCCCTAAATGAGAAATGCTAGTATTACTTTTGTTTTTAACAAAATCTCCACGAACAAGAGAATCTGTATTTTGGATTAATTCTAGATAATAAGCCTACATGATTATCTTTGGTGCAAGCAAAATTACATGCAAGTACTGTGAGCATATCACTGAATTCACACAACAACCAAAGCAGTAGAAAAAGCTATTCCATGCTTGGCTGAGCTAAATATGAGCAGGTAGGGCTTGCAGTGGTGATGGGATTTGAATATGAATGTTCTTGGGATTTCTTATTCCTAACCAGCTTTGTTTTGGGACACTAAAACTATCTACCAGTAATCCTATACAAAAGCTTTTCAGAAAACATTATCAGTCTTACAGGACACTCCTTGGGGAAAATATCTGTTACAGAAAACTTATTTATTTACTTTCATCCATCTCTCCATGTTGTAATCACTCCCAAATTATTGTAAGTAACAGGGTGAAATATAGCTTCTACTTGGTTTTACTCAAGCCATTACACAAAAAAGACAAATTTCAAACCAGGAAATGTTGTCATGCCATTTTTCTTAATTAAAAGTTAAAAAACTCTTTTTGATTCATTGCTTTGTATGTTAGATATAAATCTTCCCTACTACTTTGACCTGTAGATGATTGTTTTATTTTTCTACATTCATCTCTGCCCCTCTTTTAATTTACATAAAAGAGATGATAGTATTCAGTTGCTTATGAGAATGGAGTTTTAAAATTCCAAAGTAGAAAGTTCAGTCTTCTGGACTTTCTATTTCATAGACTTGATAATACCCTTTCTGCTGATGAAGTTCCATATGGTTGAAACTACATAAAGAAAGCTGCTTGGCTTTTTACATTTTTAATAATACTTTGACACAAAGACCCAAAATGAGTAAAGAAGACAGAGAAAAAACAGTATGAAAAATGTATCATATATTAGAGACATATTGAAGACACTAATTATGTATACATTGATCAAGTATACAAAGACACTCCTATGTGTTCCTAAAACAATGCTAAAGGGAATCAAATTACAGTAGCTTCATTGAAGAGTTTAAGACTATATAGTCTTAAAAATAAAAAGGGATAAAGATGTTATTACAGAAAAAAAAACTAAATTATGATACAATAAATAATACAGTACATTGTTAAAGGATGATAATCCAGAAAGAATAGCTTTTCTTTTAATTCCTTTCTGAAATTTCACTATCTCTCAGTTGACTAGAATTAGAAAAATAACAACAGAAATGACAGAGAAAGACAAAGCCTGGTCCTTTTGGAACTGGCTTTATAATTTCTGAAAGATCCACCCCTGCTTTGTTGTCTTGGGCAATGAAAACTCTCAGCAGTTTCCTTCACTGGGGAGTCTTCCATTTCCGACTTAGCATTTTTCCTAGGCCAGACAAGGTCACTCAATTATCCTCTCTTCAGATGCCAGCCCCACAGAAAGAAACTACTCTACTGAGGAAGCCCTAGTGATAGTGCAATTGTCCAACAGAAACAAAAGTACCGGCATCTTGCTAAAATGTGTTTTCCCCAGCAACCGAAGGGTAATTTTCAGCTGTACAGTATCAGCTACTAAACTTACACAATATGTGAGTCAAAGGGAAACAGTTCTTCATTCTAAGTTGTTCATGCCTTTGTATTACTCTGTATAGTACTGTTTATTTAAGTCAGAGTAATCTATCCATAGAAAAAAATTCATTTAGAAAAGTATTGCCTTAGTAAAGCAATTGCTAGCAAAATTCTCCTAAAGGATGGGCAGGAAGAGTATAACAATGATCTTTTTCCATTTAAACAGTGAAACTGTGCTGATTTATAGAGTTTATAGAGCTGGGAAACACTTATTTACAATTAAAAACTTTTTTTTATATATTTGTCCTAACTGGTACATCATCTATTACTCACTGGAATAATCAGAAAGTAGAGTTTTAAAAAATGACCTTCTATTACTCAGTTCATTTTCAAATCAGTGGCAAATTCATCTATAAAACCACTCTTAAACTTGAGTGGCACCCTTCTTACTCTTCTCTAACAGTCTTATGGGAATTGATTGCTTCCACAGTTAAACAGAATATCTCCTTTAATCTCCTCTAACTGCTGTTGACCTATCTCTGCCATCACCTCCCAAGTATGTAATAAATCAAGTGCATTTTACATGAAAAATGCAGTAATTACTCAGTGAATCCAATGCCTAATTGCACTTAGAGGCCTCTGGGAGATAAGGGACAAGTCAGTGTCAGATTTCAAAAGGCAGGAAGGAAGCTGAAGTTAATAACTCTCAAATACCCACAGGTTGAAAAGGACTTGAAATGCCCCATTTCTTCAGACACAAACTGATTCCCCACTTAAGGAAACTGAAAAATTTTAGCTATACACACACTCTTTACACCAACAACAGTACTGAACTGAGAAAATAGAACCTATTGCACTAACGTGAAATATTTGAGGGGAAAAGTAACTCCCTTTAGTACTATTTGTATAATGTTTTTTGAACAATGAAAAGGTTTGTATCTTTTTCTTTATGGTTGCACATTAGTAGAAACATGTTTGTTCAAAAAACTAATAACTACATCTTAACTCCATTGTTAAGATGTAATGAAATTTGATTGTCAAGAGAATCTTGACTAAAATCATATTGGAACTGAACATTATGTAAACTGTTTATTATAAGGAGTCTGCTTTAAAGTAC
>SJYQ01003667.1:238732-255436 GCA_006410935.1 Redunca redunca | reverse complement strand
TTACATAGTCATCATTACAGAGAAAATTTATAATATTTATAATTTTCATATCATTATACATACATAAAAAGTTATATGATCATAAATGTAACCCTTAACTTAGGAGAAAGATAGATAGAGAAATTATAATTTATCAGGACATCTTTATTTTATCATAATGTTTTCTTTCTCTTATTACATTTCTATATACTAAGTAACATAATGATATTCTTGATGAAGAGGATTAAATCATCTTAAATCAACTGCACATTAGAATTTGAGTCATTGGCATATTCTTTAATATCACCAGAAGGTAGAGTAAAATAATTAAGAGTCTGTGTAATTTACCTGGTAACTCAAACATGTCAAATCAGCTCTCTATATATGCAGTCTCTACATCTTCAAACAGTGTATAGAAAATGGTAGAAAAAATTCCAGAAAATTCCAAAAAACAAATTTGAATTTGCTGGGCACCTGCAACTATTTGCATTGTTTTAGTTATCAAAGAGATGATTTAAAGTATAAGGGACAATATGCACAGACTATATACAAACACTACAAGATTTTATATAATGGACTTGAGCATCCATGGATTTTGGAATCAACCTCTCCTAGGGATATTAGGTAGGATGACTGAGATATAATCTGGTCATGTGGTAAAATGTTTCTCAGTTTGACAAATGAGTATTTGTATCCCAAACTCATTGAATGTATTTTAAGATAATTAAAGAAGGAAAAGAAAAAAAATTGAATTAAAGATATTTATAAAATGATACCTCTCAACCATGTTTCCTTCTAATTAACCTGTGAACATAAAATATAAAAATGAAACACAGTGCATGACATCAAGAGCCTTTGTCTCTAAGCAAAAATCATCTAGACCCTAGCTATCCTCTGTGAGGTGTTTGAGGAGTGAGAAAGAAGGGGGCATAACCAACTTGCACTTCCTATCACAGGGGTCTCCAACCTCTGGGATCCATTGCCTGGTGATGTGAGGTAGAGCTGATGTAAGCACAGAATCTCAGCCACCAGCCTACCAGGGAAGTCCCTTAATAGAAACAAAGTGCATAACAAATGTAATGTGCTTGAATAATCCAGAAACAATCACCCCACCCCAGTCTGTGGAAAAATTGTGTTCCACAAAACAGGTCCCTAGTGTCAAAAAGTTTGGGGGTCTGCTCTCCTATCACGCCCTCATCTACAGTCATGTCTTATGGGACCACCACATAACCTGAACATCTCTTACCTTGCCAGAAGTTGGATACATCTAAGTTCAGTATGGGGCTTCACTGATAGCTCAGTTGGTAAAGAATCTGCCTGAAATGTGGGAGACATGGGTTTGATCCCTGGATTGGGATTATCCCCTGCAGAACGGAAAGGCTACCCACTCCAGTATTCTGGCCTGGAGAATTCCATGGACTGTATAGTCCATGGGGTCGTAAAGAATCAGACAGGATTGAGTGACTTTCACTTTCAAGTTCAGTTTAGCAATGCCTGATCCCATCATTCAGACCCAGAATTAGAAATGAATGACTACTGAATAGTTTTCTTCCTATTCAGATACAGCATAAATTTGTGTTATACAGGGTTTTGATGACAGGTTTTAAATAGCAGCAAGCTCCCATGATCACAGGCACAAGGTGTTTCTGCATTACCAGTATTTCCCTGCTACTGCTGCTGCTAAGTCACTTCAGTCATGTCCGACTTTGTGTGACCCCATAGACACCAGCCCACCAGGCTCCCCTGTCCCTGGGATTCTCCAGGCAAGAACACTGGAGTAGGTTGCCATTTCCTTGTCCTAGTTCCTATTAAATTAGATCCAGAATTCTATCATCAGGAAAAAAAAAAAAAACTTAAAAATGAATGATAATCACACTAATAATATTGACTAAGGGAAAGGCCCAGCTCTTACATGAACTTCTAAATTAATCACACACACTCAAACAATTTTAGTAGGGCAGTTTTTTCATAGATCACAGCCTTGTCTTGGTGAAGGGGCTTGTATAACTCACTGAAGCTATGAGCCATGTCATGTAGGGACACCAAAGATGGATGGGTCATAGTGGAGAGTTCTGACAAAACATGGTCCAATGAAGGAGAGAATGGCAAATCACTATTGGGACCCCAATATTTTTGTTGCAAGAACTGCATGAACAATATGAAAAGGCAAAAAGATATGACATGGGAAGATGAACTTTCTAGGTGAGAAGTGGTCCAATATTCTACTGGGAAAAAGAGGAAGGCAATTACTAGTAGTTTCAGAAAGAATGAAGCAACTGGGACAAAGCAAAAATGATGCTCATTTGTGGATATGTCTGGTGGTGAAAGTAGTCTGATGCTGTAAAGAACAATGTTGCATAGCAAGCTGGAATGTTAGGTCCATGATCAAGGCAAATTGGACATGGTCAAGCATGAGATGGCAAGAGTGAACACTGACATCTCAGGATTCAGTGAACTAAAATGGACAAAAATGGGCAAATTTAATTCAGATGACCATTATTTCTACTACCCTGGGCAAGAATCCCTTAGAAGAAATGGAGTATCACTCACATTCAAGAAGAGTCCAAAACACAGGATTTGGGTGCAATCTCAAAAATGACAGAATGATCTCAGTTCTTTTCCAAGGCAAACCGTTCAACAACACTGCAATCCATGTCTATGCCCCAACCAGTTATTCCAAAGAAGCTGAAACTGACCATTCTATGAAAACCTACAAGACCTTCTGGAACTAATACCAAAAAAGATCTCCTTTGCATCACAGAGGATTAAAACACAAAACTAGGAAGTTAAGAGACACCCAGAATAACAGGCAAGATTGGCCATGGAGTACAAAATGAAAGAAGGCAAAGGCTAACAGAGTTTTGCCAAAAGAACACACTATTCAAAGCAAATACCGTTTTCCAACAACCCAAGAAATGACTCTACACATGGACATCACTAAATGATCAATACTGAAATCAGATTAATTTTGTTCTTTGTAGCCAAAATGGTGAAGCTCTATACAGTCAGCAAAAACAAGACAGGAAGCTGACTAGGGCTCAGATCATGAGCACCTTATTGCAAAATTCAGACTTAAATTGAAGAAAGTAGGGAAAACCACTAGACCATTCAGGTGACCTAAATTAAATCCTTTATGATTATCCAGTTGAGATGACTAATAGATTTGCAGGATTAGATCTGATAGAATGACAGACTGAAGAACTATGTTCAGGAGGTAGTGACCAAAACCATCCCCAAGAAAAAGAAATTCAAGAAGGCAAAGTGGTTGTCTGAGGAGGCATACAAAGAGCTGAAGATGGAAGAGAAGAGAAAGGCAAAGGATAAAGGGAACGACATACCCAACTGAATGTAGAGTTCCAAAAAATAGCAAGGAGAGATAAACAAGGCTTCTTAAATGAACAATGCAAAGAAACAGAAGAAAACATCAGAACAGGAATGACTAGAGATTTCTTCAAGAAAACTTGAGATATCAAGGGAACAAAGGAGGGACATGAAAAAGGACAGAAATGTTAAGGACAGAAGCAATTAAGAACAGGTGGTGAGAATACAAAGAAGAATGATACAAAATAGTCTTAATGAACTGGAAAACCATAATAGTGTGGTCACTCACCTAGAAGGGGTACTATAGTATTCACCTAGAAGGGGACATCCTGAAGTGTGAAATAAAATGAGTCTTAGGAAGCATTACTACAAACAAAGCTAGTGGCAGGGACAGAATTCCAGCTGAGTTTTTTAAAATCCTAAAGTATAATGCTGTTAAAGTGTTGCATTCAATATGTCACCAAATTTTGAAAACTCAACCATCTCCACAGGACTGGACATTCCAATCTCAAAGAAGGGCAGTGCCAAAGAATGTTCAAGCTACCATACAACTGAGTTCACTTCACATGCTACCAAGGTTATGCTCAAAATCCTTCAAGCTAGGCTTCAGCAGTACCTGATCTGAGAACTACCAGACATACAATCTGAATTTAGAAAAGGTAGGGGAACCAGAGATTAAATTGCAATCATTGGTTGGAACATGGAGAAACCAAAAGTGTTCCAGAAAAACACATCTACTCTGCTTCATTGACTACACTAAAGTCTTTGATTGTGTGGATCATAAAAAACTGGAAAATACTTAAAGAGATGGGAATACCAGACCACCTTACCTGCCTCCTGAGGACCTCTTTGTGGGTGAAGAAGCAACAGTTAGAATAGGACATGGAACAATGGACTGGTTCAAAATTGGGAAAGGAGTACATCAAGGTTGTATACTGTCACCCTACTTGTTTAATTTCTATGCATAGTACATCATGAGAAATGTCAGATTGGATGAACCACAAGCTGGAATCAAGACTGCTGACAGAAATATTAACAACTTCAGATATGCAGATGATTCCACTTTAATGGCAGAAAGTGAAGAGGAACTAAAGCACCTACTGAGGAGGGTGAAAGAGAGTGAAAACCTGGCTTAACACTCAACATTCAAAAAAAATAATATCATGACATCTGGCCCTATCACTTCATGGCAAATGGATGGGCAGAAAGTGAAAGCAATGGCAGATTATAATTTCTTGGGGTCCCAAATCATTGCAGACAGTGACTACAGCCATAACATTAAAAAATGCTTGTTCCTTGGTAGGAAAGATCTGTCAAACCTAGGCAGTGTATTAAAAAGCAGACAACAAAAGTCCATATAGTCAAAGCTATGATTTTTCCAGTAGTCAAGTACATATGTGAGAACTGGACCATAAAGAAGGCTGAGCACAAGAGAATTGATGCTTTTGAATTGTGGTGCTGGAGAAGACTCTTGAGAGTCCCTTGGACTGCAAGGAGATCCAGCCAGTCCATTCTAAAGGAGATCAGTTCTGAATATTCATTGGAAGGACTGATGCTGAAGCTGAAAACTCCAATACTTTGGTCACCTGATGCAAAGAGCTGACTCATTGAAAAGACCCTGATGCTCAGAGGGATTGGGGGGCAGGAGGAGAAGGGGACAACAGAGGATGAAATGGCTGGATGGCATCACTGACTCGATGGACATGAGTTTGAGTGAACTCCAGGGTTGGTGATGGACAGGGAGGCCTGGCGGGCTGTGATTCATGGGGTTGCAAAGAGTCAGACACGACTGAGTGACTGAACTGAACTGAACTGAACTAATCTATTATTGATAGATGAAGCTTAATTAAATTGACTTTCTAGTGATCATTGTTATTATTTTCCAATGAACCATACAGTAGACTTTCTTATGGGCATAAAGGTGACTGCATCCTTCAATGTTTCAGTGTTTGCAAGAACCATCCCATAGCCCTGGTATATTTGTTTGAAACACAATCATTTTATCTTAATTCTGATAAAAGATAAAGGTGCCTATGCTTTACTTCCCACAGGTGTTATAAAAGGGTAAAAAAGGACTATCATATTGCTATTTAATAATTTGTGAACAGAAATTTTCTTGGAGGTATTGTAATTTTAGAAATCAACTATTTCCCTATCCATATAGTGCAAGATTCTTAAGCATGTAATATAGAATGCACATTTTTAAACTATTCAAAGAGTAAAATGTATATTTAATATACAAAAAATTGTTGAAAATTCTAAAATAAAGCAACTATAAAATAATGACCTTAAAAACTCTATAACTTGTAGGAAGCTTTGTGTTCTGTGTGTAAGTTCCTGTTTTTCTGTTTTAATGTTAAGAACAACTGTATCTTCTTCATTGTGTAATGAGATGTGATATACTAAGTTTAATCATAATGTCTTTTGAAATAGACACTTTGGTTTTGAAATATTGGAGCCCTATAATTTAAAATGTTCTTTTTCATTTTTATTAATGGACAAAATGTGGTCCACTGGAGAAGGGAATGGAAAACCACTTCAGTATTCTTGCCTTGAGAGCCCCGTGAATAATACGAAAAAGCAAAAAGATAGGACACTATAGGATGAACTCCTCAGGTTGGTAGGTGCCCAAAAAGCTACTGGAGATCAATGGAGATATAGCTCCATAAAGAAGGAAGGGATGGAGCCAAAGCAAAAACAACACCCAGTTGTGGATGTGACTGGTGATAGAAGCAAAGTCCAATGCTGTAAAGAACAATACTGCATAGGAGCCTGGAATGTTAGGTCCACGAATCAAGGCAAATTGGAAGTGGCAAACAGGAGATGGCAAGAGTGAACAAAACATTTTAGGAATCAGTGAACTAAAATGGACTGGAATCGGTGAATTTAACTCAGATGACCATTATGCCTACTACTGTGGGCAAGAATCCCTTAAAAGAAATGAAGTAGCCATCATAGTCAACAAAAGAGTCCAAAATGCAGTACATGGATGGACTCTCAAAAATGACAGAAGGATCTCTGTTTATTTCCAAGGCAAACCATTCAA
Organism: Redunca redunca; assembly: GCA_006410935.1. Lineage (NCBI taxonomy): Eukaryota > Metazoa > Chordata > Mammalia > Artiodactyla > Bovidae > Redunca > Redunca redunca. The sequence continues at coordinate 249,090 of SJYQ01003667.1, read as the reverse complement.
TATCACGGTAATCCAAATCTATGCCCCGACCAGTAATGCTGAAGAAGCTGAAGTTGAACGATTCTATGAGGACCTACAAGACCTTCTAGAACTAACACCCAAAAAAGATGTCTTTTTCATTATAGGGGACTGGAATGCAAAAGTAGGAAGTCAAGAAATACCTGAAGTAACAGGCAAATTTGGCTTTGGAGTACAGAATAAAGCAGGGCAGAAGCTAATAGAGTTTTGCTAAGAGAATGCACTGGTCATAGCAAACACCCTCTTCCAAAAGCACAAGAGAAGGAAGACTCTACACATGGACATCACCAGATGGTCAATACTGAAATGACATTGTTTATATTCTTTGCAGCCAAAGTTGGAGAAGCTCTATACAGTGAGCAAGAAAAGACCAGGAGCTGACTGTTGCTCAAATAAGCAATTTGGTTTATTGCCAAATTCAGACTTAAATTGAAGAATATAGGGAAAATCACTAGACCATTCAGTTCAATTTAGCTCAGTTCAGTCGCTAAGTCATGTCTGACTCTTTGTGACCCCATGAACCGCAGCACGCCAGGCCTCCCTGTCCAACACCAACTTCCAGAGTTTACCAAACTCATGACCATCGACTTAGTGATGTCATCCAACCATCTCATCCTCTGTCGTCCCCTTCTCCTCTTCCCCTCAAGCTTTCCCAGTATCGGGGTCTTTTCAAATGAGTCAGCTCTTTGCATCAGGTAGCCAAGTATTGGAGTTTCAGCTTCAACATCAGTCCTTCTGATGAAATCCCAGGACTGATCTCCTTTAGAATGGACTGGTTGGATCTCCTTGCAGTCCAAGGGACTGTATGGATCACAATAAAGTGTGGAAAATTCTGAAAGAGATTGGAATACCAGACCACCTGACCTGCCTCTTGAGAAACCTGTATGCAGGTCAGGAAGCAACAGTTAGAACTGGACATGGAACAACAGACTGGTTCCAAATAGGAAAAGCAGTACATCAAGGCTGTATATTGTCACCCTGCTTATTTAACTTATATGCAGAACACATCATGAGAAATATTGGTCAGGATGAAGCATAAGCTGGAATCAAGATTGCTGGGAGAAATATCAATAAACTCAGGCATACAGATGGCACCACCCTTATGGAAGAAAGTGAAGAAGAACTAAAAAGCCTCTTGATGAAAGTGAAAGAGGAGAGTGAAAAAGTTGGCTTAAAGCTCAACATTCAGAAAACAAAGATCATGGCATCTGGTCCCATCACTTCACGGGAAATAGTTGGGCAAAAAATGAAAGACTTTTTTTCCGGGGGCTCCTAAATTACTGCAGATGGTGACTGGAGCCATAATATTAAAAGAGGCTTGCTTCTTGGAAGAAAAGTTCTGACCAACCTAGACATCATATTAGAAAGCAGAGACATTACTTTGCCAACAAAGGTCTGTCTAAGGAAGGCTATGGTTTTTCCAGTGGTCATGTATGGATGTGAGATTTGGGCTATAAAGAAAGCAGAAGAATTGATGCTTTTGAACTGTGGTATTGGTGAAGAATCTTGAGAATCCCTTGGGCTGAAAGGATATCCAACCAGTCCATCCTAAAGTAGATCAGTCCTGAGTGTTCATCAAAAGGACTGATGTTGAAGCTGAAACTCCAATGCTTTGGTTTTTTGAGGTATAGTTGATTTACAATTTTGTGTTAGTTTCTAATGTGCAGCAAAGTTAATCAGTTATACATATGCATATATCCACTATTTTTTTAGATTTCCTTCCCATTTAGATTACCACAGAGCATTGAGTAGAGTTCCCTGTGCTATACAATCAGTTTTCATTGGTTATCTGTTTTATACATAATAGTGTATATATGTCAATCTCAATTACCCAATTCATCCCATCTGCTCTTCCCTTCTTGGTAACAGTAAGTTTGTTCTCTACATCTGTGACTCTATTTCTGCTTGCAAATAAGTTCATCTTTACTGTTTTCCTAGATTCCACATGTAAGTGATATTATACAATATTTAATTTTCTCTTTCTTATTTACTTAGCTCTGTATAACAATTTCAGGGTCCATCCTCATTCCTGCAAACAGCACTATTTCATCACTTTTTATGGCTCAGTAATAGTCCATTGGAATAGGAGATGGCAACCCACTCTGGTATTCTTTCCTAGAAAATTCCATGGAAAGAGGAGTCTGGTGGGCTGCAGTCTAGGAGATCACAAAGAGTTGAATACCACTGAACAACTAAGCATAGCACAGCACAATAGTCTATTATACATATGTATCACATCTTTATTCATTCCTAGTCAATAAACATTTAGGTTGCTTCCATACCCTAGCTAGTATAGGTGTGTCTCGCTCAGTCGTGTCTGACTCTTTGTGACCCCGTGGACTGTAGCCCACCAGGCTCCTCTGTCCATGGGATTTTCCAGACAATAGTACTGGAGTGGATTGCCATTTCCTTCTCCAAATGAACATTGAGATGCATACATTATTTTTCATTCTGGTTTTCTCCAGATATAGACCTAGGAGTGGAATTGCTGAGCCTTGTGGTAGCAAGGAGATCAAATCAATCAGTCAATCCTAAAGGAAATCAACCCTGAATATTCATTGGAAAGACTGATTTTGAAGTGGAAGCTCCAATACTTTAGCCACCTGATATGAAGACCCGACTAACTGGAAAAGACCCTGATGCTGGGAAAGACTGAGAGCAGGAGGAGAAGAGGGTGACACAGGATGAGATGGTTAGATGGTATCACTGACTCAATGGACATCAGTTTGAGCAACCTCCATGAGATGGTGAAAGATAAGGAATCCTGGCTTGCTGCAGACCATGGGATTGCAAAGAGTCAGACATAACTTAGTGACTATGGTATGGTCTATTTTAGTTTTTTTAAGGAACCTCCATTCTATTTTCCGTAGTGGCTGCATCAATTTATATTCCCATCAACAGTATAGGAGGGTTCCCTTTTTTTCACACCCTGTCAACATTTATTATTTGTAGCTTTATTGATGATGGTCACTCTGACTGGTGTGAGGTGATACTTCATTGTAGTTTTGATTTGCATTTCTCTAACAACTAGTGATGTTTGAGTATCTTTCTCATATGCTTATTGGTCATCTGTATGTCTTCTTGGATAAATGTCTCCTTAGGCCTTCTATGCATTCAAAACATTCTTTTATTTTTAAAAGTNCATTGACATGTTTCCTATTAAAATAACATATCATGATCAAATTTTAAAAGGCATTTTAATTTGCACAGTTAATTGAAGAATAAATATACCACCATACGTGAAAAAAGAGTCAAGGATTGTTGGATGGCCTCACAGACTTAATGGATATGAGTTTGAGCAAACTTCAGGAGATGGTGAAGAACAGGGAAATTTGGTATTCTGCAGTCTATGAGGTTGCAAAGTGTCAGACACAACATACAACTGAACAATTTTAAAAAAGCTTTACTTGATTTTAAGTAATGTTCTGGATACACATCAACATTTTTCTCTCTTCAGGACTTAAATATGAATTTGTTTTAGCCCAAGTGCTTGCTAAGTCTCTTCAGTTGTGTGGGACTCTTTGCGACCCTGTAGCCTTCCAGTCTCCTCTGTCTATGGAATTTTCTGGCCAAGAATCCCAGGGATCGACAACTGCATTGCGGGCAGATTCTTTACCACTGATTCTTTATCACCTGGGAAGCCCATAAGTATCTTACTTTTGCATTCCCAGTTATAAGTATTGTTTCTAACACATGGTAGGTTTTCAACGATAAATATTTTGCTTTTGCTTTTAGCATATTAGTAGTGAAATAAAATAAAAGTGATAAATAAATTATGTCATGCCCTCGAAATGGAGAGTAAAGGGTGAACAAACCATTAAAAGTGTAGCTTATAATTGGGCCGATGCAATCTAGATAAATGAAGTGAACTACAGGATTATATTTACAAAAGAGCTTGATTTTTGAAAAAATAATTCAGCAAAATTAAAAAAAATATATATATATATACAAATGAACTTCTTATTTTAGGTATTTCTAGTGCTCCTGAACTGACCTACATGGACATCTATCCTTTCCCTGTGAAGATCCTTTTTCAGGATTATGGTAAACCTAGACTAAATTGTGTGCTAAGTTTGTGATTTAATTTTAATCAATATACAAGCTAACCATCTCTATATCAATAAATTATGTTCATCCTTTCCTAAAATGTTTTCCATAGACTACTAGTTCCATGAGATTTATTGATTTTATTTATTTATTTATTCAATTTTGGAGGAAATAGAAAGGTATCTTTAATCCTCAGCTGACAGAAGGGAGACACAGCATGCCCATGCCTCAAAAACTGTGTCCAGCTTCCATGAGGAATCACAAACACAGTCAGGGTTTGTGAAGAGGAACAAAGGCGTAAGGGCTTTTATTCTTCTTTGTTTCAAAAATAGTCATAGGCTGACATCAGCATTGATTGATTTTATACTAGAGTAAATGTGGCTAAATATGTTTACATATCACATTTCCCTCTGGAAAAAATGTAATGTAGATAAGTGTATTAAGATGTCTTCAAAGCATTTGAATAAAAAATTCTACTAAATTTTGTTCAACATAGTATTTCAAAATTTACACAAGTATTGGTTATTGAATTAAACACATTCTTATAAACCATTGAAATAAATCAACACATGCACACAGGTATATCTGTGCATCAGTGCATGTTCAGTTCAGTCACTCAAATAAATGTATACTAATTTAATATGGAATATACTATATTGGAGTTTCATAGGTGGCTCTAGTGGTTTAAAAAANTTCATAGGTGGCTCTAGTGGTTAAAAAAAAAAAAAAAAAAAAAACCTGCTTGTCAATGCAGGAGATGCAAGTTCTATCCCTGAGTTGGGAAGATCTCCTGGAGATGGAAATGGCAACCCACTCCAGCATGCTTGCTTAGAGAATCCCATGGACAGAGGATCCTGGCAGACTACAGTCCATAGAGTCACAAAGAGCTGGGCAGGACTGAAGTGACTTAGCATACTACATTGGAAACATTGGTCCAAAGTGTACTTTAGTACTAAAGCTCTTAAAGATAGTTGACAAATCAAATTAAATTTGTAAGAATTTGATGATTAAAGATCTGATCTAGACTTTAAGTATACCTTGGGGATATTTGTAAAGCTGATATTCTTAGTTATATAGTGCTGGTTAAAGAAAATAATGGATGAGCCTCTGGCAAATGCCACTTAAAATTAATGGACACAATATTATTTATTTGAGACTGAGTATAAAACTGTAATAATATTAATTAAAAGAAAAAACATTTTTATTTAAAAATTTTCCTTCTTTTTTTATCATNATATTATTTATTTGAGACTGAGTATAAAACTGTAATAATATTAATTAAAAGAAAAAACATTTTTATTTAAAAATTTTCCTTCTTTTTTTTATCATTTTTTAGATTCCACATATAAGTGATATCATAAAATACTTCCCCCTGTCTTTATGATTTACTTTACTCAATATTACAATATCTAGGTACATCCATGTTTCTGAAATCATGGTATTATTTTATTCTTTTTAATGATTGAGTAATATCTATTGTATATGTGGCTCTCTATCATTCTTCTGTCTATGATCATTTAGGTTGTTTCCATGTCTTGGCTATTGTAAATGACATTGTAATGAACACTAGAGTGCATGTATCCATTCAGACCATGTCTTTCTCCATGCATATGCCAGGAGTGGGATTGTAGTATCAAATGGTAGCTATATTTTTAAATAATTTCTTGAGAAACCTCTATACTGTTTTCCATAGTGGATGCACTAACTTATATTCCCACCACCAATGTAGGAGAGTTCCCTTCTGTCACACCCTCTCCAGCATTTATTATTTGTGAATTTTTTCATGCTAGCCATTCTGACTGGTGTGAGGTGATACCTCATTTTAGTTTTGATTTGCATATATCTAATAACTAGAGATGTTGAAACAAATGAACTAATTTACAAAACAGAAAGAAATGAACGTATTTAAAAAACAGAAACTCACTGACAGAGAACAGATTTATGGTTACTGGGAGAAGAGTAGAGGGGAGGGATAGTTAAGGAGTTTGGGATTGACATTACACACTGTTGTATTTAAAATGAATAATCAACAATGACCTACTTTATAGCATAGGGAACTCTGATCTGTATCACATAACAACCTAAATGAGAAAAGAATTGGAAAAATAATAGATGTATGTATATGTATAACTGAATCATTTTGCTGTACACCTGAAATTAACATAACACTGTTAATCAACTATATCCCAATATAAAATAAAAAGTTTAAAAAAAGCCTGCATATTCTTGGGAGATGTGTTCATGTTACTGCATCAGATTTTCCACCACATATGGTATAGAATTTAAATATTAAACATGTANATAATTATTGAATGAATGAAGCTTAAGAGGTAAATTCACATAATGAATATCTTGAAAAGTTTATCAAATTCTTAGCAATAGATTTTAAAATCCTATTGGTGTTCTTATATTAAAAACTATGAGTATTATTATTTTATAAAACTTTTCCAAAATGAGTAAGGTTCAGAGACCAGATTTTCTTCCACATTCCTTTTCCCTTGTTCATAGAAACATACATTTTGTTTGGCCACCACGGTATATTTCCCAGCTTGACTTTAGACTAAATATTGAGCAAGAGATTGTAAGTAGAAGTATCTATAGGATTTTGTTGGCCTGTCCTTCATCCCCTCCACCAAACTCCTGCCTGAGTTTTGGAGCTGCTCTCTTGGACCTTCCATTAGACACAATACACAGTGAAGCAAGTACAAAGAAGCCTGTTCCTGGTGGCACAAAGCCCCATATCAGCCCTGAGTTTTTATATAAGTGAAAAATATATTACTATTTTGCTAATGTCACAAGCTATTTTGAGTTTCATGTCAGTTGCAGCTAAACCTCATCTTAACTAACAGAATTGTCGGAGGGAAGAGGGATGATGCTGACTAAATGGCCTGGCATTTTTATCAAAGAACAGTCATTCTTTACCTTTTAAGTGATTCAGGAGCACTCCAGAGAGACATTGTATGCTGAATGTTTACAGCATTACAAATGATACTCTAGATTAATATCCCTGATTTCTCTACTGCAACTTGTTTGATTAGCCCCTTGACACTATTTTCAATTGAGGGAAACCAGAAGTAATTCACGACATTTTCAGAAATGTGGCTAATCTACTTTCACAAGCTTGTCAGCTGGGGTTTCAAGCTCAGGGTGACTCTGCAGTTAATTTTTTTTTTTTTTAATTTCTAATTTTCTAAGGGGAGAAGAGTTTTTCTAGTAACAAAACCTTTCCTTTACATTAGACAAGAGTGCCTTTTCCTTGACTTGATGTGTAATCTCCCTAAAATAACCTTGGAACTAAGATCCCAAAGGATCATATCCAATTTAAGCCCTCTCTGCCAAAAGGAGACTAGATGGTTATTTTTTACAAAGACAGACGTGAAGCACAATGCATCTCACTGCAGAAGAGATAGAGAATATGATTCATAGCCTTCATATGATTCATAGCACTAACAGTTCACCTAAAAAAAAAAGAAAAGGAAAATGTACATGGAATTACATGCCCTTTTGCTGTTCCTTGGCTTCCTCTCCACTAGAAAGAATTACAAAGAAAGTGACAACTTAGAGGAAAACTGGGAGGAAGGGCGTAACAGGAAATTATAAGAGTTTGAGAACCCATGTAAAATTTCAGGCACACTCACAATAACAGTTATCCAGTTTTTTAAAAATTTCCATGTACTTTCTATTTACCAGAGAGTATAAACATCAACTGTGATGCTCTACTGATATAGAAGAATGCAGTTCTTAATAGAGCTGTGTCCAGTAGAAATCAAGTTGGTTAATTTAATCTCCAGAACTATGACTATCAGTGTACGTTTTTAGATTGGATATTTTTCATTTTCTGCATTACAAATAATATGGAAGAGTTCTTCACCTCAAAAGGGAAACAAAACATATATCATATGAAACAGGAGAGCAGCTTCAAGGGTCAAATAATCTACAGTTGCTTAATTCAGTTTTGCACATGAAGAAATAAATGTGGGGATTCTATCCTAATTAAGAAGTATCTGATTTTTCTATCTACTGCAGAATGCTAAATGGAAAATAAACCCATGATTGGATATTTTTCATTTTCTGCATTGTAAATAATATGGAAGAGTTCTCCACCTCAAAAGGAAACAAAACATATATCATATAATACAGGAGAGCAGCTTCAAGGGTCAAATAATCTACAGTTGCTTAATTCAGTTTTGCACATGAAGAAATAAATGTGGGGATTCTATCCTTATTAAGAAGTATCTGATTTTTCTATCATCTACTGCAGAATGCTAAATGGAAAATAAACCCATTTATTAACATGCTGAATACAACGAATTTTAATGCTGATTGTCTTATTGATGTCGGTCTCTTCAGTCTGCAATTCTCTTCTGTCTGACAAAGGTGAGGCCATTGGTGCCTTGGTTATTATGGTAGGTTGGCCCTAAACACTTCCCATCCCAATCTGATTTGAAACCCATCTTTGCCTTGATCTCTGACCTTACACAGTCCATGGCAATACAGTTTAGCTCAGTATTATCCATGTCACTCCAAATGTCTGATCTAGGTTGAAATTTCCTGATATTGATTTCTAGGTTCTGGACTATTTCCTCATCTCAGTCTATATTACCTTGGTGTCTAGTTCTATGATGAGTTTCACAGACAGTGTCCTTCTGAGTTTCTTTTCTGTGGTCTTCTAGTTTCACTAGTTGCCTCCCTGAAGGTTTCTTTCCTACCTCCATTCTCTATTGTTGGGCAACCTTTTTCTCTGGGCAACATAAAACTGTACTTAGGACACTCTCAGATCAGATGTGCATATTAAGAGAACAAAATTAGTATGGTATCATTTTCCCTTAGGTATCAGCTGACAAATTTACTGAATTCCATGCCATGGCTTGATGACTGTCCAAACTTCCCTTGTGTTATTGAGTTGATCATCCTTATGTTCAGTTGAGTTCTATAAACAAATTCTGAGAACTTATTGTGCACCAGACACTGGGAATATTAAAATTAATGACACTGATTATATCTTTGAGGGAAAATCACAAATATGAAAATAAATAATATATTCAATATGGTGATGATTGGACCAGAGATTTAATAATCTGAAATAGCTAAAAAATGAAAGATGAACCCATACTGGTCAACAGGCTGTCAGTTGTAAAACAAAATCACTGAATTAATTAGGAAGAAGACTGAGGAGAAGAAACCCACATAACAACAGAATGTTATTTTTGTATCCATGTATCCCCAATTTTGTAAACAGTGCTGGAATGCACTATTTACTGAGTGAATTGAACATTGAATGAATGAATGGTTATTCCTCTAGTAACTTAAATTTTGGGATAAGTTAAATTTAGTGAAATTCTCAAATGCAGAAGTTAATGTGAAATTCTCTACATTTCATGATGTAAGTCTATGACTCAAATATTTATACTGTATGTATTCAATTATAGCCTGCAAAGTTGATTTGTCAAGTGGCTTTCAATACTACTTCAACTGGGGCAAAAATTGCCCAGAAAAAGAGAGAACACTCCTGTGGCAAACTGAAGTCTGATTACTTATGCTGAGATGGTATGTAAGGGGGAAAAAGCAAAACAAACAAAAACTAATCCTCAATGGAAACAAGATTCAGGTGAATGCCAGGGGGTACACACAGGTGAATGTTTAATCATTTGGAAATTTAACATGATATCAAAAAGTAGCCCTTATTAATAACAAATTTCTTCTCTGTATAAAAAAGTACATATATACATAATATAGACCTCTTATTTTCTCTGCAATTTAATAATATGCTCACTTTTACACATTTTGGAGCCATTTATATTTCCATATGCTCATATAAATCTAGAAACTATTTAATCTGTTTCATAATTTTATACACAATGAGTAATTATTGATAGGTGCTATCATTATTCCGTTCCATTTACTTAGAGTTTATATTGCTTCTTTGAGGGTTTCTGAGCATTCTCTTTTTTAAATGCTGAAATGGTCTTTGGTTCTAAATCACTGTTTATATCAAAGCTCCTGAGATGCAGAAGCTATGCCAAAAGGACATTTCAGGGAAACAAACGGTCAGTTCAAGACAGACTTGGGAGAACACATTATTGTTTATAACACTCTGTTCTGTATTTTAGGACCTTAATAACCTTCTAGAGAAGCTGAGCCAATTGCTAATCAATAGTAATTATTTCTTTTTCTCACCACCTAGAAGTAACTACTAAAACTAAGTTTTTAGAAAGCCATACACCTATTTTATAGACATGAAATTTATAGTTACAACTTGAGTTTTGCTATATATGTATAATGTATTTTCTGTT